>VZSE01002480.1:31449-120955 GCA_013398275.1 Promerops cafer | reverse complement strand
GGGAACCCGGGGCTGCCGTGGCCGCGACCCCTGGGGCCAGTGCGGGGCGCGCCCGGGCCGCCACCGACGAGTAGTGCTCCTGGTCCGGACTACGTTTCCCAGCGAGCCTCACACCGAGCAGGCAGATCCCGCGAGAGTTGGCGGACTCGCGCCGGGACTTCATTTCCCGCGATCCCTCGCGCGCCGGAAGCGGCGGCGCGGCGGTTCCGCGGCGGAGGCCCAGGGCAGCGGCGGGAGGCGGCGGGAGGCGCTCCCGGTGGCGGCCATGGACGTGACTGGGCCTGAGACTGACTGGCGCAGCACCAACTTCCGCCAGAAGCTCGTCAGTCAGATGTGAGTGAGAGCCGCGGGCTCGGTGCTGGGTAGGCCGCGGGCGGGCCTCGGTTCCTGCCGCCCCCGGGGCCGTGTCCCGCCCGTGTCCGCTCCTCTGCAGGGCTTTCCGGCCCTCCCCTGCCTGGCTGGGTTCGTGCCTGGTCCCCAGTGTTTTCTCTCCTGAGGGGGCCTCGTAACCAGGATTTGTCCAGACCCTGTGCGGGTGTAACCGGGACTGTTCTTTGACTTAATTTTTCCGATCCTCCTTCTCTTGCACTTTCCTTTTCTCCGGCAATACCGGCTTCCTACCCTGCTTGACACCGTCTGTTTTAGGGCTTTGATTTTGCCAGTGTCCATGGTGTTGTGAAATTTGGTATATTCAGCGCTATGGAAATCACTGTTACGGGCTTCCGTCTGACTTTTGGGGGCAAATATAAAATAAAAATGCTGATGATTTAATGTGAAGTTCAACTTGTTGCTTTTTCAGTTTTCTTTTGTGAAACAATTGCTTTCCTTGAATTACTTTGCTGCTCTGCAGGCTTTTTCTATTTTTGGGAGGCTTTTCTACCCTATGCAAGGTGTTGAGCACAGAAGTAAAAGCAATGTTCATTGTTTCTAAAGTAATGTTGGAGTGCTAATTCATGTGTACTTGGAAAGCTTGATATTCCCTTGTTGGTTTTAACAATCAATATCTAAAACTGGGCTGTTTTTTTTATGACGTATAAGTAGTTTGAGTGTTTGTGGGTTTACTACAATTAGGGTGCTGTTCCAGAATTAAACTGTTGCAGTATTCATTGAAGAAGTATGATGGTGTTTGTCTGTCAGAGCTATACAGACTTTCTTGGTGCTCACAATGGATGTTTCACTTTCTAAACTTTCTGTAAAGTCATTAATCTTGTTAGATTAATCCCTTACTTCTTCTCCTGTTCTACTGCTTTGTCAAAACAAGCAAACAGAAGTGCTGTGTAGCTTTGAGGAAATAAACACGAGTAAGCACATGCAAACCTAACACAATAAAACTTTGAGTTTGTATTTGCCCTGCAAACTGTAATGCAAACAATGCTCAGAAATGTTTCAATGGAAGTGTATAACAAGGGATTAAAAAATTACTACTGCTGACCAAAAAATCTTTAAGGTTAATGCCAAATGAAGAGATGACAGTAATCCTAACCTTGTAATAAATGCTCTCTATTTATTTTCTTTTACACAAGTGCACAGATGTCTCTGTACGATTTCTGTGCTTTTTATTACAGATGTATGACAGTCTTTTTTGTCACTTCCTTGCACTCCATCCAGTTTTACAGTATAAATCAGATATTTATATTCATGACTTTGTTTAAAAAGCAAGCAAAACTTAGTAGGATGATTGAGATGCAGCAGCTTTTTTTAAGCAATTATTGTGTGTTAGCTATCCAAAACGACCCTGGCCTGGCTTCATGAGGTATCTGGAATTAGAGGAAGCTATCCAGAAGCAGAGTTTGTTGAATGAGAAATAAAAGCAATGCACTTGCTAAAAAAACTTGAGCTCTCTATGCAACAAGTTTCTATTTCTCTCCAGAAGCTCCCAGCTTTGTCATTAGAGGCTGACATAGTAGGTGGAAGAGGGAGGTAATTAAATATCTGGTGAATCATCTGAAAGTTTTTATAATCTGTGGGAAGGTTGTTCTGAGCAGTTAGGGAAATACAGACTTAAATGTATATATGTCTCCCAGTTCATCCTGCAACCAAGAAGTGATACTTGTCAAAATAAATGTTAACATTGGTCTTGAACATTAAAAGCATGAAACCATGCACATAACTCATTCTGAGTGCCTCTTTATGGCTGCTGGATATAGGTGTCTCAATTTGTTGCAATTCCATGCTTGGATTTTCATTACAACACTGAATTTAAGTTTTCTGGGAGTGATGTTATGTCAGTGACCATTTCAGTGTGTGCAGTGGGTATCCTGAGGATTGTGTCAGTGCACCATGTGCATGATTTGGTTGTGGACATTTGGGAGAAATGTGCTTTTGATGTCCTGAGAAGCCTCTTGCAGTACGAGGTTCCGTGGGACTGCAGCCTAAGCAGAACTTCCATACTGGTGCCCGACTGAGAAGCCTGAGCTCCAGTGCCTGTGGCTGAGAAGCAGCTTTGGCTTCTCCCAGGGTGCTTCAGGAGTCAGCAGAGATGTAGGAGTGTGGCTATATACTTCTGCTTATACCACTTTATTCTGGCCCTTACAGAGAGCCACTACACACTGGTGCCTTGGGAGTCTCCCTTCTAAAGGCCTTTCCTTAATGTGTTTTTAGATGTTGGTTCTGCCTGAAGGACACATCTGATCTGGGCTGTAAACTCGGTCTGTGGCTGTGTCTGGCTCCTGCCCTGAGCTGCTTTGGGGCTGTGTGAGAAGGGAGTTGTGCTGAGTGTGGGAATGGGATGTAACTCAGCTGCTGTGATGGTCCCTGACTTGGAGTGGTGCTGGCCCTGAAACTCCTTGTCCTGGTGTGTCACTGGAACAACTGATTCACGGAGTCATGCTGTGGACTGGGTAGGGAGCTGGGGCAGCTCTGAAGGAGAACGTGTTCTGCAAGATTTTTCTGTTAGACCAGCTAGCCTGAGTGAGAGGTTGCACATATTTGGGGTGGAAATGAGCTTCTTGAGAGTGGAGGGGGAATTCCTGAAGCTGGTGTTGGTGCTGAACACTTGATCTTGTGAAACCACAACTCGGAGTGTTCTGCATGCAGTCAGAAAGGCAGATTTTAGTGCACATCTACACATTTACTAACAGTACATTTACTAAGTGCTTACAAGGCAGATGGAGGTTGAATTGGTTGGTACCATCTAGTTCCCAAAGTTTTGTAGAGTGGGGTATTCTGCAAGGAATGTGCTCTGGGCTAAAGCTGTGCTAAAACTCTTCTAGGTGACTTCCCTAGTCTTTTAATGTAACTTTTTATGTTGATTGCAGTTAAATATGTGAACAAGGAACAAGTTGTGTGTTTTTGTTTCTTCCTAGTCTAAACCTTTGTTGGAATGCTAACAGCACATGGAGAGCTTGGAGTGGCATTTTCAGTAATGCAGATGTAGTCACAATAATACATCTTTCATGTTCTATAATGTCAAGAGGAAATGGTCCATGTAAAAGCAGATAATTTCTTTGCTGTGGATTTTTTTTTGAGTTCCTGATACCATATTGATCACTGTCTCTATCACATCCACTAAGGNTCTATAATGTCAAGAGGAAATGGTCCATGTAAAAGCAGATAATTTCTTTGCTGTGGATTTTTTTTTGAGTTCCTGATACCATATTGATCACTGTCTCTATCACATCCATTAAATGCTACTTACATGTTACTTTCTTTACTTGCCTCTGTGCAATCTTTGTCTTCTCTTTTTGTCTGCTCAGTTTTCAGTGCTCTCAACATGAAAGGCATTGTCCTTATACTGGGACTGGAAAGTTAAGGAAGATTCAGAGTAGTGTGGATTTAGAGGCAGCCTTTCCAAAAAGGAAAGTGTGAAAAAAGGGACTTGTTAATAGAGAATTGGATATAGCTTCTTCCTCCACAGCAGAGCTCCTTTATGAGCAGTTCCCTTCAAGGCTTGTTTGCCCATGGAGGAATAGTTACCCTGTGTTATGTTCAGATTCTGCTTCAGTTAAGTAAGCTTCTTTTTTAAGCAGCATTGTTTTGGTGGCTGCCAGACCCCACAAACAGGTTCCCATGAGAGCCTTCCAGCAGGTGCAGTGTTCCACTGTGTTCTTGTTAAAGACTGCAGCAGTTTAGCTGAGAGCTGCTGGTTTGCCAGGTAAGGGTGTGAGTTGTGGCAGCCTAAGCTCCTGCATTTTAAGGCTGTAGCATCTGCTCTTCTCTTCTGAGATTATAATTGAGTTAATTCAGAAAGCTGAACCCATTACTTGTGCAAGCACCATTCCTGCTGCATGGGAGGTCTTAGAAATTCAGGGGAAATAAAGCAGTAGTGCCTCTTCAGAGTGGCTGAAACTTCCAGGGGTCTCTGCCCTGACGTGTATTTAATGTAGGGTAGCTGCTCATGCAAGGCAGTCACCAAGAAATAACTTTCTGATGTGTTAATTACAAAGTGAAAGTATTTCCTGATCACTTGTTTGTGGAATTTAGACTATAACTGCCAGGCTGCTTTAAAAAAGAACAGGTTTTGCAGGGAAGTTTCTGAGAATGACAGTGCCTTGAGGATTGGAATAGGGCTTCACCTGGCTGAACTCCTTGTTTTAGGATGTCTTTCTTTGCATGTTCCATAGTTGAATTGGTTGCTGCTCTTTGATGTACTGAGAATGTCCCTTCTTTTCCAGTCCTGTCCCCTCCCACCCTGCCCATGCTGCACCTCTGCCCTCCTCTGTCCCTAATGAATGCTCCCACTCATTGTCCTCACTCGCTGGTTAAGCCTCTGTGCCTTTAGGCAACCTTTTTTTGTTTTGTTCTTCCACCTTATGTTTAGAGAATTCTTTTGGAAAATCCTGATGCTAGGAAGCTCAATCTCATTGTTTGCCAAACATGGATTACATTAATCCTGTCATTCAGCTTTCCTCAAATAAACAAGTCCTGGTATTTTGTCAAAATAATACATCAGGCAGTAAAATAATGACTTGTTTAGCAGTTGGTCTTGAATTTCTGCAAAGAATATTTGTGTTGCCTTTTAGAAATTAGTTGGCTTTTTTCTCCATTATTTGAAGAAACTTTAGAGGGTGGCAGTTTTAAGTAATATGTGGTAATGGTTTGGTTTGGGTTTTTTTTTGTGGTGGGTATTTGGGTTTTTAATTTGTTTTTAACCTATAAATGAGAGAGAGGTGAAAAGCTGTTTCACAGACCTTTCTAACTACAGGAAGTATTTTGCAATGCCCTCAATTAATACCCAGCCTTGTTTTTTAATCTTTTTTTTTTCAGTGATGAAGCTATGAGAAAAGCTGGTGTTGCCCATAATAAATCGAGCAAAGATATGGAGAGCCATGTGTTTATGAAGGCCAAAACAAGGGTAAAACATCTCCATTTGCTTCCAGAAGTTATTGGGTGTCAAAAGAAGTTTGGAACAAGTTGCAGAAATAGCAAAGCCAGTGCACTTAAGAGCACAGAGTTATTTGAAATTTTAATTTATATGTGCTGCTTCTTTTACCTTGAGGGGAAGCGAGGAGTTCTGCATCCAGTAGATGCATCAAACTGGACTTGGTGCAAGACTGCTTTGCTGATGCTGCAGTGTTTCATGCACATTTAGAACCCCACTTTTCTTACCTGAATATTTGTGTGTAGTGAATTGCATTGAATTGCTTTCATCTACAATGCAGCACCATTCCAATTTGGTGGTCAGAAAAACCTGGGATATCAATGAAAGGCTCTGTCAGGAATAACCCCAAGGGAAGAGCTGTGGTCTCTGTGGAAGTCTGGCTATAATGTACAATTCTGCAGTCTTATCAAATCATAAACTTCTTTCCTGGAGCTGTGTTATGAGAAAGTGGATACTGTTGCTGTCTCCAAATGAGCCATGTTTGAAATAGAACTTGTTTGGTGTAAAAATGGTGCAATGCTGGTGTCCCAAATCTGCACCCACTGTTGGCATCCTCCCTAGTGAGTTGTTTCATGGGCAGGAAGGCTGTCTCAGCCCTCTGCAACTTCCTACAAATTATGAAGCACACTAAGAAAATATTTTAAAGAATATTTGTCTTTTCACTTCTGACACTTGTCATGTTAGTTTTCCAAGTTATTAATTTACTTGTAATATGAATTTAGCTTTAAAAAGAGTTACTGTAATACAAATGTGACATAATTCAAGGACTTAAATAATTCAGTGTACCAAGTAAGCAGGTTCTGTCCTTATAAAAAGGAATTATAGTGGATAAGAAGTGGAAAATGTATGTTGGTTTATAATGTTTGCCTATTGTGCTCCTGTTAGTGTGGCTGTCAGGGAGGTTCTTTCCTGTGAATTTTGTGGTTTCTTGGCATACTTGTACTGTCAACCACAATGATGTATTAGTAAAAATATTCCTAGTTTATAAACAGACTCTTTCTTGGATTTGAACTGCTCTGAAAAGCCCACACACATTGTAAAGTAAAATCCAGTATGTTGAGGAAGAATACTGAAGAACCAGAAAGTAATGGTTATTCTGTTTTCATTTCTTATGCTAAAATACTAATTTTTCACCTCTAGGAGGAGTATCTTTCTCTCGTGGCCAGACTTATTATCCATTTCCGAGATATTCGTAAGTAATTTTTTTAGTTTTGGTTTTATTTTCTTCTCAATTGTGATTACTCATTGAATCCTCATAAAAGAAAAAACAAGCAAAAAGTAAATTTTAGGGCTTCTGTGTGTGATTCTGCATGTGATTCTTAACAAGTTGCTTTAAAAATCTTCCTGTAGTATGCATGGCTAATTTATAAATACTATTTCTTTTACACATCGTCTATAATTGAAAAGTATTTGAGAAATTATTTAAACTTGCTACTTTTCTTCCTTCCTATATTTTTCTGTATCTTTGCCTTCTTTCCATTTTTTATATAGCATTCTGATTACCAGATTGGCTTAGGTGAATGTCTTTTATTAGAGCTACAGTAGATAGTGGGTTTTAAAAATTTATTTTAAAAAATTATGATGTGAATATATTTCTTGTAGCGAGTATATCCAAAGGGTCAATGTGACAATATTAGCAAAGATGATTAAATATTTTTTCTTTGCAGACAATAAGAAATCTCAAGCCTCTGTCAGTGGTAAGAGTTCCTTTTTTGTTGTTGTTTTCTTCCTTCCCTACTCTCCATTTCTAAATAGAACAGCTTAGAAATCAGGGCTGTGGTTACTAAGAATAAAGCATCTGTTTATTCCCTAGCTGGGATATTAAATGCTGCTGGAGCAAAGGAGGGGGAGCAGGACAGTCCTGGAGCTGTGCAGTGATGAGGGTGACAGGCTTGGCCAGTGCTTTGGGTGTAACACAGCAGACTTGTTTGTTCTTCTGGTAGCCCACAGCAATAAGGTTCATGCAAGCACAAGAGGGATTGAAAATAACCTCCTGCTGGGCAGCCCAGGTTCCTGCCTGCTGCCAGCTGTGGCTTCCTCAGGTGTTGCACCAGGGGCAGAAGTATTTGTGGGGCCATTTGGTGAGCTTAGATCTGATCCTGGCTTCTGCCTCTCTGCTAATTCTCACTACAGTGGATATTAGGGACATAGTATGGTCCTGTGGTTTTGTCCCTCTGTAGGGCAAATATGCAGTCTGTGATTGATTAACATGCAGTCTAGAATGCTGGAAATTAGTTTATAAGTATTCTTAAGAAAGAGATGGTGTGTGTTCTGTACCTGGTTAATATTGCTTCTGTTGTGTTGTGCTTTGACCTCTTGAATTGTCTTTCTCTCTTCAGCTTCACTTTTCTGTGTGCCCAGGATTCATATTATGAAAACTGTCTTGAAAGGCATTGAATTTATTCAATACATAATAACAGGGATGTTAGAGGGAGAACTGTATAGCAAAGTGCATCCTCTGGTCTGAGCATTGCTTCTCTGACTTGAGGAGGAATATCCACAGTGAGACTCTCTTGGTTTTTGAGGTTAAAAGCTTTATATCCTCATGGGGTTTTGCTGGCAGCTTGTTTTGACTTGTGTATAAATTTGGAGGTGGCTATTAAGTTCCTTTTCTCTGATGTATTTAAAATATGTGTGGAACTTCATGACACTGGAGCACTTTAAATCATCTCTACTCTCTTTGCAGAGAGGCAGGGATGTGCTGGAAGCCTTGTCTCACAGGCAGGGCAGTGAATCTGAGTTTGTCGGGGTGTTGGATCTGGTCATGGTCTGAAGTTGCCAGATCAGAGAGTGGATGATGGAGAGCAGAGGATTCTGGAAAAGCAATTGCATGGCTGGCTGCATATCAGTGTCTGTTTTCTTCATAGATCCGATGAATGCCCTGCAGAATCTAACTGGGGGTCCCACAGCAGGGGCCCCTGGGATGGGCATGGCTGCCCGAGCTCAGGGGGCACCAATGAGTGGGATGGCAGGCCTTGGTCCAATGGCACAGCAGATGAGTCTCCCAGGGCAGCAGCAGCCTCCTGGAACCTCGGGAATGGCCCCTCATGGGATGCCTGGTGTCTCTACAGCTACTCAGCAGAGTAAGTGTTCAGTTTGCTTCAACCACTGAAGCTGTTAGATCAGCTTTTCAGTAACAAGTCCTTTCCCCAAGGAGAAGGTACTGAAGAGATGTCATACTTCCGCCTAAATCAGCCAAGTGAACTGGGGAAAGAATTGATTTCAAGTACTGCTACCTAATTGGATAAATGTCTTCTTTAGTATAGCTAACAACAGCGTAGCTGTCGTATGAGCAAATTCTTCTTTCATCATGTCACCTTCAGAGCACTGGTTTTGTAGAGCTCACCTATGTGTTCCACGGGACGGTGCTTCCTGCTGGTGACCTCGGTGCACATTTCTTCCTGCACATTTTTACTCTCTTTACTTAGGTTGCTGACTCAGTGGAGGCAGAGTGAATTACAAGGTGGTAGTACAAAGTGTAATTAATTCTGCTGTTAATGTGCCCCATCTATTTGAGGAAGCAAAAGTGTATACTGCTAAGGAAGGACATTAATTAATCTCACATTATTTGGGTATTGTGTTTTAAGTACAGTCTGTCTTCTCTTTAGCCCAGCTTCAGCTTCAGCAGATAGCTCAGCAGCAACAGCAGCAGCAGCAGCAATTCCAGCAGCAGCAGGTGGCCCTGCAGCAGCAGCAGCAGTTCCAGGCCCAGCAGTCAGCCATGCAGCAGCAGTTCCAGGTGCAGCAGCAGCAGGCGGCGGCCGCTGCGGTGGCGCAGCAGCAGCAGCAGCAGCAGCAGCAGTTGCAGGCTGTCCAGCAGCAGCAGCAGCACATGCTGAAACTGCAGATGCAGCAGCAGCAAAACCAACAGCAGGTGATGACAAACAGCTACGATGGCAAATGTGGTGATCAGTGTGCTGGTTTGAAAGCAAACCAGTGGGACATCCCAAGCCAGAACTACAATTTAATAGGAAAATTAAAATAAAATGCAGTACTACAAAAACACTGACAGAGTCAGAATACAGCCTGACACCCTGTCAGTCAGGGTGTTGGCAGCAGTCCCATTAAATGGTGGCTGCAATCCTCCTGGAGTGACAAATGTGGTTCTGTTGAAGCAGTGAACCTGTACAAGGGTGTAGTTTTCCTCTGAAGGTCCAGTGGTGGTGTGGATGGGTCTGGTCTTCATCTGGGAATGCAGTGGGAAAAGGCTGCTGGGGTGTTCCAATGTCAGATTCTGTCCAGGTAGGAATGCTTGGCTCCTCCCCTGGGCAGAGCATCTCCCCATGGGATGATGGAATTTGGTCAGCCATGCTGTGAGACTCAATGGCCAATTAACAGGAGATATTTCCCTGAGGGAGGATGGGTCATGGAAGAGATAAAGAACACTGCTCTACCTGGTTTTAACAGATGGTAATAGAATGCATACTTTTGGTTACATCTTGCATTGTAACCTAAGACAATCAGTTACTTGTCAGGTGAGGCTTGACTTGTGTGGCAGTATCAGTTCTGCCTGTTACTAACACATTTCCACTTGAGGGTGGGGCCTCAGGTTAGATTGGCAAGTCAATTGACAGCAGTATATTACATGCTAGAGGGAAGGCTTTACAGATGTTTTGTTGCTTTCTTCTGTCATAGCAATAGGCTATGAAAAAAAAAATTAAAATCTTTGTCTCTTTCTTTTTATAAATGTCAGGATAGTCTTTCATTCTGACAGAAATTGGGAAAGAACAGCCCTTGAATTACTCTAGCAATAGTGGCTGTTTTGTCATTGTGTGAATAATGTGTTGCCCCTTTAAGAAAAAGTGTGTGTATATACACGTGTGTAGAGAGAGATATATATATGTGTGTATATCTCATCCTTAGGTACAAAAGCAGGTGAGGAAACTTCAGCTGTCATATTCTTGCACAGTTTTTGGTAAGGTGTGATCACATTTGAAAAACTATCTGAGCCCATTTGTACAGGAGAAGCTGATGGACTTCACCTTTGCTATTAAAAGTTACAGCAAAGCTTGTAATGTGGAAATACAGGCTATAGCACTATTTGGGGTTGAGATATACGAGGCACGAGTGGATAAAAAGGTGAGGCTTTCCCTTGGGGCTTAAAACATCCATCTGATGTATTAGGATTCTGTTTACTTTTGGTTTATGCTATAAAAGTAAGTCTGCTGTCACATTGCTGGAAGCTTTAACATCTTGGCTTTTCCTGCTTTTCAGATGCAGCAGCAGCAGCAGCAGCAGCAACTGCAGCGGATTGCTCAAATGCAGCAGCTGCAGGCAGCACAGGTCATGCAGGCACAGCAGCAGCAGCAACAGCAGCAGCAGCAACAGCAGCAGCAGTTACCACAGCAACAGATACAGCAGCAGCCACCTCAACAAGTCATGCAACAGCAGATGCAACAGATGCAGCAGCAACAGCAGCAGCAGCAGCAGCAACAACAACAGGTTGCTCAGGCACAACAGTCTCAACTCCCACCACAATCCCAGCCTCAACCCCAGCCCATGGTATCTCAGCCTCAGGCAATCTCAGGACAAATTCCCAGTCAGGTTATGCCTGTTACTCTCACGCCACAGCAGTTAAAAGCTATGCAGGTAAGGGCTAGTGAGCAGCTGATTGTTGATTTGTTCTGACCATCTAGAGAAATAAAAAATATATCTGACTTCTGCTAATAATGACGTAGGAAAACCATAACTTATTAAGACCTCTGCAGTTAGCAAGTTGTGAGTACAGGGTGTTTAAAGATCTGGGCCTGCCAGTAGAGAACAGTTTTGTACCTAAGAGTAAGAGTTCTGGAAATCTGTGAAAACCATTCAGGCAGCTGATATTTAAAAAATAATTTCTTGTCTCACTCTTGAATGGACAAGTGAAAAAAAGAAAAAGAAACACCCTGGTTAAAGAAAAATTACCTTTGTGCTGTTTGCTTTTCTAGAACATGAGCAAGTACTTTGAAGTGTTCTAGACTGCAGCCAGTGTTAGCTCTCTACTATGCTGGCTCTGCTTCTGCTGCCAGCTTGGGAAGTTTTGGTCACAGTTTAATATGCTGGTTGTTCCTGCCTTGAAGAGAAGGTGGACAAGACAATAGTTTTACTCTGTTGAATCTCTTGCTGGGTCATCCTCTTAATGGTGCAGCTTTTTGAAGTGTTACTGTCATTTTTATCTGGGCTGCATAGGTTACTGTTGAGCCAAAGCTCAGACCTGTTTTTCTTTGGGTCTTACTGGGCAGGAGTGTCAGGCACACTTCAGAAATGCATAAGTTGATACCTCCACTTTGTGCTCCTTCCAGCTAAGCTAGGAGTAGTTAAATGCAGTTAAATGTCGTGATTGTCACACTGACAGATATAATGAATGTGTTAACATTTGTAATGCTGGTCATTGGCAGGCTAGCCAAAAATTTAAGTATCTATTATTTTTATATATAAGACCTGATCATAGAGGTAAGAAGTTGCAAGAAGTTGTTGAATTGGGTGTGCAGTCTGTGGGAAAACTATTCTAAATGTTTTAAACATGGGAACTTGTTTTCACAAAAAAACTCAAAAACTTTAGTTTGTGAGGCTGGTCTTGTCTCCATACCCCTTTTAATGAGCATAGGCAATGCAGTTGAAACAGAAGTGTCATACCCTGCTCAGGTATGTGTGTTTACTCTGGGTTTTGTTCCCATACTCTAGGTAAGAGCTCAGCTGGTCCAGCAGCAGCAGCAGCAGGCAGCAGCAGCAGTGCAAGCAGCTCAGGCCCAGGCTGTTCAGATGGGGGCTTCAGGGCAGGTAAGGGCCCAGGGGCCAGTGTCACAGGTCACAGGCCTGTGGCAAGTGCATGCTGGAGATGAGCATGGAGTTGGGTTTCTGGTGGTTTCTGAGGAGGGGTCTGACATCAGTGATCCCCTGTATAGAGGGGATATGGTCTTCTCTGCTGTTTCTCCTTTGCCTGGAGTCAGAGGCAGGATTTCATTGCCAACCTCTCTGTGCATGCTCTCTGTCCCAAGTAGGTACGAGTGTTGCCTGTACTGACACAGGAATGCACATGAGTAAGACAGGCTCCTGTGGGCACACTACAAGTCTGACTGTTGGTACCTGGAGTGTATCACCTCTTCTTTCATTAAACTCTCTTAGGTGACTGCTTTGTTGTGTAAACTGATTTCTGTACTGTGAATCTTTGCCTGCTATCTTTAATCACATGTGATTTACCTTCCATCTTCATGTATTGACTATAAAAAAAGTAGTATAGATGATGAAATCTCTCTGCACTCCTCTTTCAGTCCTTTCATCTTTCATTCTTCCTCTGAGTGAAATGGGCAGTAGATCTAGATGCTCTTGTTCTGGATGTGAATTGTGAAGAACAAATGGCGTGTGTCACAAGTGCAGAGTTACATTAAAAAAGGAAAAATGCTGGGTGAAAGCTTGTTGTCTAACATGTTTTTTTTTAATCCTGCAATACACCTGCAGCCCCAGTGGTTTTTTTCTTGGTGTGTGTCTGGTATGAAGGAGACATGGGGAGAAAAATGGGGAATGGCTTGAGCTGAACCTCTTATTCCATTTTCCACAAGAATATGAAAGTCTTTGTGGCTTACCTCTGTAGTGTTTCATATTGAGGCATTTTACAGACATGGGTAAGTACAAATATCACCACTCTGTAGATGAAGAGAGAGGCACACAGATGAAATGAAGCTGACTAGGACTAATGGCAGAATTCTTTTTGTATACCCAGACATTCTGTGTTTTTCAAGCACCATTTTCCATTCAGTGCACAAGTAATTTTATAGATTCAGTAAGAAGCTTTTTATATGGACTGTGGTAGCAATTGCTTCTTCAATGTACAACTCCCAGACTTGTATCAGGGGTAGTGTCTTGTACCATGGTAACTCTCACGTGGCCACATCCTTGTTGGTGTGGCCAAGTTGTGTTTCTGAATTGCTCCTTTGGCTTGTGTCAATGTAACACAGGATGTAAAAGCTGAGCAGTGGTAAGTACAGTTGGGACAGTGCTGGCAGCAATGCAGAATTCTCTTCCTACAGTTGAAATGTGAATTAAAACTTGTTTGTTTCTTAAATAATTTCCAGGTGGGAGTTGCAGGGACTTAGGCTGACTGGAAGGAGACTCTGACTCTTTTATTTGTTACTAACGTTAATGGTGCTCTTTTCAACTCTGAAGCAAATGGATTGTGTTTATGTAGAGTCAACTTAATTCTTGCCCCTTTAGTGACTTCATGTGCCAGTGGCTTAATAGCACAGTGCATTTGAAAAGCTTTGGGTGATAACATGGTTGACAGCCAGTTTGGTATTGCAGCTTTATCCAGTCCTGTGTAGTAAACTTGGGGATTGCTCTTTATCTACCACATATGGAGTTTGGAATATTCCACACACAGGCTTTACTCCACTTATGTTTATGCCATTGCAAGATGAGTCTACTAAAATTCACCTACCACTATGAAGTCCAATAACTAAATGGGTTTCTTGTACTTGTCTAAATATTTTCTGTATACAATAGTTTTAAGATTGTGGCTGTATATAATATTACAATGCAGCTTCAGTGTTGAGACTGTGTAAGGATTTTCTTTATGAGAAGTCTCTTTTAAGACTAGATTTTTTGCTTTCTATTTAGTACATTTTTCAGTAGCATCAGCATTTTTAATAAATCTGCCTTGATTTCTTGATTTGGTTCAGGGAAGCTTTTTTAATAAACAAACCCTACCTTATCTTTGCTTGTTACATTTAAACTTAGTCTTTAAGGGCTTTCAAACTGGGAGTTTTGCTTGCTATGTCTGCATTTTTCCTTTTCCATAAAATTTCTGTAAATCCTTCCTACATAAAAGTAAAAACAGTCCCAGGTTTAAGCATGGATTCATGTGAGAAGTTCTTCTCTGAAGTTCTAAAGACACCACACAGGTCAATGTTACCCTGCTCTAGTCCTTGTGAGCATGTAACTCACAGGGAAGCTCATAGCAGGAGTGTCCTAGCAGCAGACACCTACACAAAATGCTTGCAGCACCAAGGAAAAAGATCTGTAATCAACTGCAGTTAAGTATTAGTAAAATTAAATCACTCTTCTGGTGCAATTCCTTCAGGTGCTCAGGATGCAGAATGGCTGATGCTGATTGAAAATCTGAGCTGCCTTCAGTGCAGTGGTGCTGGCACTGTAGGTACATGTGCTCACCACAAGCTGTGTATTTATGGAATGCTGAATGTTTGGATGTCAGATAAAAGAAAGCTACAGGTTCTGGATTCTATTTGTTCTATTCCACTTCATTTTTACCAAACAATGGGGTTTGTAGCTTACTTTGGAGGGAGATCCTCTTCTTGCACTCTGATTTATCTCAATTTACAGTGTCTGGAATTTTACCTTGTAAGAATCAATTTCACTTGTGGAGGAAGAGATGTGTTCAGTTAAAATCTTTCTCAAAAGTACTTAAACATTTCTGGTTGTGTTCTTATTTTACAAGAAGAGTAACTCCTTTATGGACATACTGCTTTGGAACCCCCTTTCCTGACTCCTTTATCAAAGGGTCACGGGTTTTGTAAATATAAATGAGCTGGAGAATGGGGGAAAATAGATTACTTTAGTTGAATGGAATAGGTGTCATTTTATATATTTATTTCCTTTCCAAAGCACACATTTCAAAAAATACAAAAAACCCTAACCCAAAATTGTATGCTTGTGCACTCGTTTGACCAACCTCAATACTACAAACAGCTGAAAGCCTTTGAATTGGAGTTTGTCATGCTGGTGTTCAGTGGTTTGCCAGACACTTAACCTGTGAATATTCTTCTAATTTCCATTGCCTCAGTGGAAATAATCTAAATCTTCACATTTTGGTGGTGTGGCTTCAGAAATATGGCCAAGATGGGACATGTGGGTCACCACAACATGCCTGGGATTCCCCACGCTCCAGAGATCTGTGTGCATTCACGAGGGTCTAAGATGGGGTGATTGTGCCTGAAAGGATATTCCCCCCTGCCCCCACAGCAATTTCCCCCTTTTTTTTTGGTTTTGTTAGGGTTATGTTGCTTCACCAGCTCTCATGTTGATACTGTAGCTCTTCACTGCACTTTGTAGCATCCACCTGTGCTTCGTGGCAGTGCTGGGTTGTGTTTGCTCGTGGCAGCTGCTGCATGCTGTGTGTGCATGTGTGCATGTGTGTGTGATGTCTGAGGTGCTCTCATTTGTTCCCCTTTTGAAATCCTGTCTCTGACCATCCCTCTTTGCCTGGATGGAAAGGGACTGCATTGCTCTGATGTTGTGAACTAACAGCTGTGCTGAATTTGACACTATTTTCTTTATCAGTTATTGCTTTCCTTTTTCAGTCTTGCTATGTTGTATTTAATTTTATTTATTTTTAACAATTGTAAGCACATGCATTCTTTGACTCTCTAGAGATGTGTTGCTGGCTGCTTCAGTCCATTTACATAAACACCAAGCAGGAGTGCCCCAAACCATTTACAGGAAGGAGACTACATTATCTCTTAGGTTGGTTAGGATTGTGTAGGTTCCTTGGTAACATGTAAACTAGGAAAAAAAGGTAGCCCAGAGAACTTTACTATAGATCTTTGAAATCCCAAACAGAAGCTCTTTTACTGATAAGTGAATCTGCCAAAGCTATCTGAATACTACCTCAAATATATGCTGTATTTGTTGTAAATTCTCAGTATGTGCTGTAATATCAGATTTTAAGTAGCAGAGGGATATACAGATATAAAAAATTAAATCTGTGTGGCTCATGCAGGCTCATGGTTCTGAAAGGTACTTTTAGACACTGCAGAGCAGCATAGTCCTAATACTGTTTTAAAATAAAAATTGATTCTAATGCTAACCTTTATTATTTACCCTAAATGATTGTACTTTAGGGTGTGCTCACTCTGTACAGCTGGAGAATCAAAAAGCATGAATAGGCTTGAGGAAGATCATGGACTCAATAATTTAGCACACCACAGTAGTAGAGGAATAGGTATTTGTCAAAATTATGGTAATTTGAAAAGTATATTTCACTTATTGTGTGGGTTATAAAAGGAAGGAAGTAGATTTTTCAAACCTGGAAGTCCTTTTTGTTGTCTTTGGCACTGTTATACTGGCATAGGTTAGGCTGATGTGAAGTTTGGTCACTGTGGAGCATTGTACTGACAGCTGCTGTTGAGCTGTCTGACAAAATGTCCTATACCAGAGGGGACATTGGCCAATCCTGCTACACCCTTGGAGTCCACAGTGGGGGAAAGCACATCAGAAACCTATGGCATTATAGAGCTTCTTATATGGAGCGCTCCTGACAGCAATCTTAGAGTACTTATTTCCAAATACCCTAAAACTTCAAGATGTCAGGAAAAATTTAGGAAAGGCCCTTCCTGGAAATGACAGGATAGTCAACCCTTGACCCACGAGTCTGAGTCTGCATATTGGCTCTCTCAGGATCCCAGGAGTTCCTTAGGTGCTCTCTGAAAACAGATAGAAGCAGTATAAAAAGGAGTGTGATTTCCAAGCCAGCACGTTAGGTTAACCTTTAGAGAAAAGCTCACTAACCTTCCCTTCATGCTCCCTCCCCAGTTCCTGCAGGCTGCATGTGCTCCTCATCCTGCCAGTGCACTGCATTTCTTGTTTTGCGATTACTTTTGTCTGTTGTCCCTCTGTCCTCAAAGATGATCACCGCACCCATGGCCCGAGGTGGGATGCAAATCAGACCACGGTTCCCGCCTACCACCGCGGTGTCTGCTGCACCACCAAGCTCCATCCCCTTGGGCGGACAGCAAATGCCACAGGTATTTACTGGGTCACAGCACACTGTGTCAGCAGCTGTGCAAAGCTTCACTGCCTGGGTCTCTAGTGCTGCCTTTCAAGCAAGGGGACTGCTCACTTCTGCATCAAACAATGAACTTGCTGGTGTTACTCAGGGTGTTGGTCTGTTAGGTTGTGTTTTTTATGGGTCCTTTTTCATTTTAAGTAATAGGTTTTCTGAGAGCTTGGGATATCAAATAAAGCATTTTTAAAGTGGGATAGATCCTTTATTTTAACATTTCAAACTGTTCCATGTTCAGAATTGTCTCAAATTAAAGGTCCACACTCCATGAGTATGCATTTCTGAGTGTTGCAAGTCAGCAGTGCAGCATGCCTGGCTGAGTTGTGTCCAGGACCTTGCTTGGAACATGTTCATGCTCTGTACAGGTGCTTCCTGTGTGATTAGCAAACTTGGCTCCTTTCAGTTTGAGCAGCTTCTTGGCATGGTGTCAGGGACCCAGAAAGATTTGAGCTGTTCTTTTCTTTCATGGTTGTTAAGGAGGAACTGCCAGAAGGATTCCTCTTGGACCTGCATCAGAGAAGAACCTGTGTAGGCAGGCTGGCAGCTCCTATCTGCATGAGGTCAGAGCACTTAATTCCTTCTCATGAGTTTGCAAAGGTAGTGACAGTGACCAGAAAGATCCTGCAGTATTGGCAAACATCTCTGTTGCCATTTCTGGCTGAAGATGGATGGTCATTTCAGTCCAGGACAGTGTGTATATGTTAACTGACACAGACCCCAGCCATAGCTGTGGAGTCAGAGGGGAATTTACTTTGTGCTTTGGTCACTGTAGCAGTTAATATTGACTGAGATAATCATGTCCTGTTTGAAATAGCCACAATATTTGAGGCTTTCCCATGGATATTTAAATATTTGACTCATAGCAAATGATTTCTAGTTCAAGCATTCAGTGCCACAGGGTGATCTTCCAGCACTGTCATTGTTACTGAGCAGCTTTGGTCTCTGACACCAAGTGAACTGCTCCTCAGGAGTGCTCTCAGTAGCACACCAAGGATTGTGAAAGTGGTGTAGAAAGCTGAACAACTGGACAAAGCAGAAGAGGAGAAATTTTTCAGGAGCAATGATTGCAGTGAAAATGGCTCCGAAGAAGGTGCTAGGGTGAGAGTGAGTCATGGGTTACTGGTGGCTGGAAACAAGTTTTCAAGGCAGTCTGACCTGCCATATACTTGACAGCTCTGGACCAGCATGAATCTCTAGTATTGTCTGCCAAAACATTTTGTTCAGGTTCTAGGTAGATTAGAAATTAGAAATGTTGTCTTCTATACCTCTTAATCTTATAAAATGCTAAACTACTATTGTCTGCTGGGTATAACTTCCTTGACATCAGAGCCCTTGCAGCTGTTCACAACAGGAGTAAAGGGCTGTAGCAGCTGTGTGGTTATTAATCACCCATTTAAGAGAATGTCCTCTCCTTGACTGTAGTATCAAAATCCATTTAGATGTGGTGATAGGTAGTTCAGGGTGTATTTTCTCTTTAGAAAAGAATCTTGGTATTGCATTGAGGAATGCTTTTCAACAGAAGGACCAGATGTGAAATCAATACCTTGTAGCTATTTGTTTTTGTATGACAAAACACTCTGGCCTTTTTTATCACACGACTCATTTGATTTTCCAGTGAGTTTATTTGTTTGGTTGGGCTTTTTTGCTTCTTACAGTCTTTTCAAACAAAACAAAAAAATACTGATAGGAGGTTTTATTGCACAATCACCTGGTGTTTTGATTTGCAGGAGAGTTAAAACTGAGAGCTCTTACCAGCCTTATCTCCTGAGTGCTGTTCTGTGCCTGAGACTCAGCAAACTAGAGATAGAACTCATAGCTGGGTTTATCTTCTAGGACAGGGTGCTCTGAACACTAAGAATAGCTTTGATTTAGTGGATGTAAATGCAAACTTTGATCATGCAAGCCTAAATACCTTTTGGGCAAGACTTCAGAAAATTAGAGTATGGTGTCACGATCAGGTCACTGCAGAGTCACAGAGCAAATTCATGGTCAGTGGGCTGTAGCAGCTGTCCATGGACATGCTTTTATGTGCAGAAGTTTATATCCCTCAGTGAAAAAATATGTAGTTGGATTTCCTTGTATCTGTTGAAGATGCAGGGTATACAAATGATCAGTAACCATGGCTTAACTCTGGAGCTGAATGAATTCAATGGAGTTAAAGCTCTGGAGAGGAGGGGGGCTTTTGTCTTTTGGGTTCATAGCTATTTTTATGGTGTGTTTGTTTGGGGTTTTTTTTTAAGCCTTCTTTTTACTCAGAGTCAGCTGCAAAGAGCATTCCCTAGAAGGTGAAATTTCATTAAATTGTTACAATCTTAATCTTTATCCTGCAAACAATGTAGAAACCTAAATCTGAAATCATCTTTAAATCTGTTCTATAGAAAGACATCTGAAACAATGTAGCAAATGAACTGCTGTCAAAGAAAACCAAGGCAGTAAGTTCAGAACTGCATACTTCTGAAAGGATGTTTTTGAAAATGTCAGAGTTTTGCTCACTGTTAGGCATTGGCCATTGTCATTCTGAAATGAGGCTGGCAGAGAGCAAACCTGGAAAGGAGGAAATCTGTTTGCCTGTGCAAGTATTTGAATGAGGAGGGGTAGTGCAAAAAAATTCAATTCATCCAGTGCTTATGTGTACAGTAAATGCTGCATATCCTTTTCCTCACTTTTCTGCAGCACTTGTAAATTAATGTAAATAATGCCCTTGGTGCTGAATTACACATAGAAACTTAAATCTGGCAGAAAACCTAATGAAATCTTTCTCCTTCCTTCCCAAAACACAAGGATTTAAGTGTTCAGAAGTATTTTTTTTGTAACCAACTTGAGACACTTAACAGGAGCCTGATTTTCAGGAAGTGACGAACCACTCCAAGTGGTCTGACTTGATGAAAAATGGGTGCAGTATCCATGTCTGTAAGTTCTAAATCACTTGCTGTCCAATAGCACATTAAATAGACTTGTGAAGAATCAGGGAGTGCTCTTTGCAGTGTCCATCCTAGCTTCCTTCCAAACGTGGTGTCTGCAGGAGGCAAACTGTGCTTTTCAATCTCCACCTGTTGAGGAGAGACATGCTGTTAAAGAATCCACCTCCTTTGGAATACAGCAAGCCCAGGCTCAGTAGTTGTTGATTATGGAGAAAAAAAAGGAAGATACTGTATCATTTCAGCCTCACTTGTTCTGTGTATTACCTTTGTGTCAGAGGTTGCAAAGGTACTGGGGTTATTGAAGATTGAAAAAAAAAATCACAGTATGTCAGGCTGCATTTGGTTCTAACTATTCTGTAATGGGTGCTAAACTAGTATCCTCAAGCTTAGGAGTTCTGCACTGAGCTGGGGATTGTTTGTGCCTTTTTTGGGGGGGAGTATGACCTTTTGCACAGCTGCAATGTGATGTACCAAGCAAAGCATTTCCTGCTGCAGTCAGCGTGTCCGTGCAAAAGTAGACAATGCAATACTTTTCAGTGTGCTAAATATCATGTCCTCTGCATACAGTTGGATTATTTAGATGGATATTTAACAAGAGAGTGAAGGGCAACACCAATTTGCAGTGCCTGTGATGTGCCTGGGACTTGTGGATTTACTGGAACCTTCGCTTAAAAATGGTTTAGACTGAGGGAAAGAGTTAATTCAAAGATGCTAATCAATGACTTACAGAATGGACACATGGGTCAATAAGCCACAATATATTGCCTCTGCAGGCTAATTCCATTTATCTTTGTATGTACTTATTTATAGCCCCAAGTCATAAGAACTCTCTGCATGTGCCTTAAACAAACATGATCACTTAATATCTGCATTACTGTCCCATGCCTCTGCCATTGCACAGGTTTTCTTGCTTGGTTTTAAGTGATTAAGGGGAAAAATGTGTATTTGAACAAATGTGAGAAGTTGCTCAAATTTTAGTGTCATCATCTGGCTCGGGCATTGTAGAGTGTACAGAATAACCTTAATTGTTACCCAGAGTTTGGTGCTGTTCTGGAGATGCTCTTACTTGCCTTTTTGTCCTTTAGGCACACCTCATCATTCTCCAAAGGTCAGAAAGCTACTTCATTTTTTTTTTTCCACTCAGCCGTTCAGTTTGGTGTTTCTATCTCCACCCAGTTTTTCAGAACTCAATATTTAAACAAGATGTTGGTGATTTGGCTTACGTAATTTTTTTCTTCCTTCTTCTTAAAGAAAACAAGTTGAGAAGCTGCAGCTGAGTCTGACAGACCTTTGAAGACTGTAATTAAAATGTCTAAATAAGGAGGGGTTTCTGACTCTTAATTATCAAGTGGGAAATGTCTTTTCTTCCTGCTCTTCTTTAGTTCTAATAAAGTACAGGTTTTTCACATGGCACTTCTGACATTTTAATTGCAACATGATGTTTTGGGCAGTGAAAAATAATTATTATACAGTTAATTCAAGCTATGTGCAGTTTTAATGGTCGTTTCTACTGAAGTTGATAAGATTTACTGCCCTGAGAGCTTCAAGAGTGATACAGGTGGGAGTGTCCTTATGGGGGAGAAAGGAAACTAATGCTTTCATTTCTTGTAGGCCTGAGGATACACTTCTCTCCACATGTAAAGCCTTGTAGTTAGGTTCCCATCCTCTGCTCCCTTTTGTTGTTACTGATGGTATCTTTTCCCACATTCCAGGTCAGCCAGAGCAATATCACCATGATGTCATCCCCTTCTCCTGTCCAGCAAGCTCAGACACCCCAGTCGATGCCTCCCCCACCACAGCCGCAGCCGTCTCCTCAGCCAGGCCAGCCAACTTCTCAGCCAAACTCAAATGTCAGGTGAGCCCCACTGCAACTTCTGAGCTCTTCTGTTAAGGCCATAAGCGTGAGCTCCTCAGAAACATCCAATAACCTTACCCTGTTCCCACTGAAGTGAATGAATTTTAATACCAACTCCACTGGGAGCACAGGTGAGACTGTGTGGAATTCACTCTGAAAACTCGCATTTTACATAAAGAATCTGTGTATGAAATCTCACTAAGGCTGCCATAATGATGCTTACTAAAATGATACCTGCTTACAGGCTGATGATCCTTCCTTGTCAGATTCTGGCAGGTTTAATTTTATGTTGATTTTCCAGCTCTGGCCCTGCTCCATCACCCAGCAGCTTTCTCCCCAGTCCATCTCCACAACCATCGCAGAGCCCAGCAGCTGCACGAACACCTCAGAACTTCAGTGTCCCATCCCCAGGTCCTTTAAACACTCCAGGTAAATGATCTGAGAGCTGTACTGCACACCAGGGGTTGGGCTATGTTTTGGTAACTGTAATACTTCCTGGGAAACCTGTTATTTTTGGCACAGTGTAAACTGCCAGGAGCTCTACGTAGCAGCCGGCATTGCAGGTAGTGAACACATCACATACACCACATAACACAACAGCTTGGATTCCCAAATCAAAATCAATTGAAACCTCTTTTCTCATCACTGAACTATGTAATGGGTTTTTCTAACTTCCCCAGAACTTGAAAAAAAGAATGATACTTAATTTAATGGAGCAGGTTTAGAGAGGCATAATGATTCCTTAGTTCCAAGAGGATGGAGCCCTTAGTGACGCTGTGCAGTTGCAAAGGACATAACCACTAAATCCCAGGCAGCAGTTAATCCCAGGCAGCAGGCTGCTTTGCTCCAGAACACCTCCCCAGGTGTCCTTTGGCACTTTGCACTTCCCTCCCAGACAGAATAAGCAGTTTGTGGTACTATGAATGGAGGTAACATACTGGCTCCTTCTCACACCAGTGTTGTGTGCTTTGCAGATAGGAAAGCACCCACTTAACAAAGACTGCTGGGAATTTATTGTGTTTATTTCATGTTTAAAGCATCAGAGTGAAGGCAAAATAAAGACCTAGAAAATGGGTGTGTGGAACTTTGGAGCTTTGCAGAAAAAAAACTTATTAAGTGGGAATTGCTGTTCTGCTTAATGAACACACAAAGACTAGAGGGCTGGGCAAGCACTTAAACTATGGAGAGCATCCAGTTGTGGATTTGGACACGAGCTACACTTTGAGAGTGTCACATTTCAGATCGATCCTGAAATGTGAGAGTCGTGTTCTGCAGTATCTTTTATCACCCTGTGACATGCAATCTTCCTTTTTGCCAGGAAATCCAAATTCTGTCATGAGTCCAGCCAGTTCTGGTCAGTCAGAGGAGCAACAGTATCTGGAAAAACTCAAACAACTATCAAAATACATTGAGCCACTCCGGAGGATGATCAATAAAATAGATAAAAATGAAGGTGAGGTTTCCTGTATTTGGCCATGCATTTATCTATGTCAGCTCTCTTATCTGCTGAAAGAAGCAATACTTTGTCTTTTGTCTTTGTCTTTTGTGGTGACGTCTTTTCCAGGGATTAAAAATGCCAGAGAAAGTTAGCTGTCCTTTCTTGCTTCTAACCAAAGACTTTAGTGTGAGGAATGGGCAAAATCCTTATCCTTAAATTCTCATCAGTTTTTTTTATTTTTTACTTCTGATGGTTTTGAAACATGCAGAGTTTATGCTTTGGATATACTTAGGATTAGATGAAAGGTCTTTAATCCTCACTACTTTCTTTAGTATTGACTCATGTTTTTCATTTTTTTCACTGTTTCAGATAGGAAGAAGGACCTGAGTAAAATGAAGAGTCTCTTGGATATCCTGACTGACCCTTCTAAACGGTAACTTTCCTGTCATTTTCCCAGCTCTTCCAGAAATCTCTTGCTTAGCACCCAGCCCTGTTGCCATTGAGGCTCTCTCTGGGGCTCAGGTAGCAGAAACACTTCAGCTGAGCTGCCCATTTGGTGGGGGATGTGGATGAAATCTCTCCTCTTCCACAGGTGCCCCCTGAAGACGCTGCAGAAATGTGAAATTGCTCTGGAGAAGCTGAAAAATGATATGGCTGTGGTATGTAATGCTTTGTGCCAGCAGAGATAAGGAACTCATTCCAAAAGGTCTTAAGACTTGGCAGGATCATTTTTGCAGTTTTTATTACTCATGCTGTTAAAACTTCAAGTAAGGTTGGACAGAATAAGAAAACAGGAAAAAATGGGCAAGCATTTACTTCATCTAAGTCACCTGTATATATCTTTTAACTGAACTTTCAATTTCTTGTGCTTTGTGCCAAGACTTGAGTAATTATTTCTTTGAACTGTGGCTGATTTCAGGACAGCCTTCCTAAACCAAAACTGCATATATTTTTTGTTTTTTGCTTTACTTCCTCCCTTAATGCTACTATATACAGTTCTGCGAATCATTTGCATTTCATGCCTTGGAAGTTTACTGCTGTAAAATTTTTCAGAATCAACAGTAGACATTTCTATTTTTGGTGATGATTAAAGGAAAAGAGGCTTCTTGTTGTGTTTCAGCCTACTCCACCACCTCCCCCAGTGCCCCCCACCAAACAGCAGTACCTGTGTCAGCCCCTTTTGGATGCTGTTCTGGCCAACATCCGCTCCCCAGTCTTCAACCACTCCCTGTACCGCACCTTCATGCCGGCGATGACGGCGATCCACGGGCAGCCCATCACGTACGTACCACGGGCCTGCTGCCTGAACTAGGGCTGGTTATGTGAGGAAAAATGCCTCTGGAATTCATGAGAAGAGCAGATGGCTTTATGGATGGGGGTGACCTAGAGCTTTTCTTTCTGCACGTGTGAAATATTTAACCAGTAGAGCGTTAGCACATTTTCACCCGGTCCTTTTGTGGATTGTGTTTTACACAGGGCCCCCATTGCTTCCCCTCGAAAGCGGAAATACGAAGAGGATGAAAGACAGACCATCCCAAATGTCTTACAAGGAGAAGTTGCAAGATTAAATCCTAAATTCCTGGTGAACCTGGACCCTTCACACTGCAGTAATAATGGCACTGTTCATCTCATATGCAAGCTAGGTAAGAAGAAAGGGGGACATGTGCAGTCTGGTTCCTCCTTGGGGCTCACAGGCTAGAAATCAAGCTCAGTTATGCACAGAAAGCCTCCTGTCTGGCAAGAAATGCTCTGCTCTGATGGAAGTGTGTTTGCCTTTCAGATGACAAGAATCTTCCGAATGTCCCACCGCTCCAGCTCAGTGTTCCAGCAGACTATCCAGATCAGAGCCCTCTGTGGATAAAGAACCCCAGACAGTATGGTATGAAGATGCTGCCATGACATTTGTTGGGCACGTGTATGTGGCAGTAGTGGGGAAGTGGGAACACCTAATGTTGCTCTTTTATTTTAATGTTTTTAATATGATTTTTATGACAACCTCCTTTATCTGCTATCTCTTTTTTCTCCAGCAGCCAATCCCTTTTTGCAGTCAGTGTATCAATACATGACTTCAAAACTATTGCAACTCCCAGACAAGCATTCAGTCACAGCTCTCTTGAACACCTGGGCACAAAGCATTCGTCAGGCCTGTCTCTCTGCTGCATAACAGCTCACCTCCTACATCATGAGACCAGAAGGAAGCTCTCAACAGCTGGCCTCTTCCACGTGCCACTGGAAAACCACAGTGGGGGGAGGTTACTTCAGAAGAAAGAAGCCTTATGTTGTTTTGTTTCTAGGTTGTCAGGTTCAGTAGAGAACCTGATGTTAGACTTAGCTTTCATGCTTTCTATCTTCTGCCTCTGTGGACTTTTGCCAGCATTTTCAGATATACAAAATGTGTATATATGGTTCTCAAGACTGTATTTAGGATGAGTTTTTATTGTCTTCTTAGAGAAGAAATTATTTGTGGACTTCCATCAGGGAGTCTGGTATAAGAGGGGGTAGGGAGAAATGTCCTAATTTGCTTCAAAATTTGCTCAGTGCCAGTATTTCTTTCACACTGTATATTTTGTGACCTGATACTGCCCCAGAAATAAATGAGCTGCAACTCGAATGTGCTTGCAAACTTGCCAGTGGGTGCAGTAAATCTTTCTATTAACTTTGCCCAGAGATGGGATTAATTACATCCTTTTAAGGCATCCCTCAAATACATGAGATAAATCTGGATAATTATACTTGGGGGTGGGAATGTGGAACCAAACAGAGCAAAAAAGGTTTCATTTTATAAAACCTTTTGTAGCTTATTTTAAATGCAACTTTGTATAAACGGTTTTTGGTCAGCATGGACCACATTTCTCACTCCAACAGAGTAAGGTTGATGAGAAAGAAGAGATGCTGATGTGCACACTGACTTCCTCTATAAAGTCAGTAAATGTGTACATAAAGATGGAGGGGGAAATCAACAATATAAAGGCCAAGTGACACAAATCAATCCAGCAGGTTCACAGCTACATTTCTTTAAGAGTCTTTCTGAGGCATCTGGCTTCCAGTGGGAGTTAATGCAGTGCACTGAAAATGTTTCTATACTACATCAGTTTGTTTAAACAAAAAAAAGGCAAAAACCATCATCTCAGTAGAACTGACAACTGATCCATTGTGCCTTGAACAGTGATGGGCACTCAAGTCAGTCATCAGCTGCCTTATTATTGGCACTTTGAATGAAAACATTTACCACAAGTAGCTCTAGTTTAATGCATTTTTCATATTTCCCCATGGGTCTAAGTTGCTCCTTCTTAAGTTCCTGGAGAATTTCAAATATCAGATGTTCCAATTATATCCTGCCTCATCTCTCTCTGTATTGTGCAGCAAACCTTAAAGAGTAGCTGGGCTCTCTTACAGTAGTGTCAAGAAATTGCTATGACCTCTGTAAATCCATGTGGTGTCATCAGTTTGAGGATGTTTTTAAATGTGGGTACTTAGTAAGCACTGACTGAGGCAGCAGAATGCTGTCAGTATTTTGTACATGAGCTAATGCATTATCTGTTGGTTTCTACTGTAATAAATTTATAATTATTCCTGTGGTGGATGCTAACATTGTACTACTCTTCCCCTGTTAAGATACTGTGGGGTGAGGGTTACTGTGTTTGTGGTAAGTGAGAATTCACAGGCTTTGAAAATCATAAATGGCTCTGTATCTCACTCACCACATCCTTCCTGTCCTTAGTGAACTGGAAGAACTGGTCAAGAGGGTAGTGATGGGATCTACCTGTGGCATGACTGCAGTTTTATAAATACACATGGCTCATTCTTCCCCCCTCAAAAAAAAACCCAAACAACATATTCACTAGAGTCTACAGGAACACTTTTATAAAAATAAAATTTACATTGGTTATCTCTCCAAGGCCACATCAATGTTTATAAAACTCCAGTAACTTTAGTATTAAAAATATTTTAGGAATATCTGATATAATTAAAACATTTTAGTCATGGACTCCCAGGCTCATCCTTAAAACATTTATTTCTGCAAGCCAGGAAGAGGAAACTAGTGTTCATGTGGTTTCCATCCTTCAAAGAAAAAAGTCATTATTACAGCATAAAGAAAATACCCAGTTAGGATAATGAATGTGCAGCCAACTGGCCCAACATAAAACCAGGATGCAAGGAAGTAGATCATCAGCAAAGAAGTCAAAGTCCTGTAGCTGGCCAGAAACCTCAGACTGATCCTGGGTCCCCAGTTCTGGCTCGTTCTGTCCCTCACCACAGGGCTGTACCTGATTTTCTGCACGAGCTGGGGGTTGGTCAGGTGGTAGCGACAGAGTCTGCCAACAAAATCGTCCCTGGAGCAAAGCACTTCCATCTGATCAGCAAACTGAGGGGAGATGCATTTAAGAGTTAGTGTCCTCCTGCAAATGCTGTCATAAAGTAACTTAAAATTTTCTTCATTTAGAGAAGGCTGATTACAGGAAATGGGGCAATCAAACTGCATTTCTAAACAGCAGAACTGTCTCAGTGCAGACTTGCCTTGTGTTTTCATACCTAAGAAAAGAATTTGTTTTTCCTGTTAAGAAGCATTCATTCTGAATATTAGTCCACTGTTCATCAACCATGAGTCCCTTAATAAATCACACCTGCAATGTTTTGTGTAGGAAAAGCAGAATTACAGCTGGAGAAGCAGGCCTCATACTACTAGGAAATAACCCTTCTACACCACAGTAAAGAAGAGGGAGTAAGAACAAAGCACGTGTCAGACAGGTAGAGGTGGGGAAAGGAACAGGAATGTGCAGAGGAAGGCCCAGGGGGAGGCAGGGCTGTGCTTACCCTCTGGTTGAGCACTGAGGACAGGCGGAACAGGAGCCGCACCAGAGCGGCGTTTTCGTAGCTGCGGATGGGCTGGAGCTCGGTGTCCCCTCCGTACTGCAGCTCAAACCTACGCAAGCCATTTATGATCTAGAAATGGGAACATAAACACCTCATCGTGCAGCTCCCAGCTGAAACACCTTTTCACTGGCACCTCTCTTAGCCCCAGGTAAGTTGCATTTCTCTTTGTCATAGAAGGAGAGCTTGTTTTTCCAAGAACAACCTAGGTAGTCATATGGAATGGTTTTTCTCTCACCTGGTACCTGCCAAGGTCTGTAAGGATGAGGCCATTCTCACTTGCAATGCAGTCTGGAAGTTGTTTTTTTCCATTCTCATCTTGAGCTGTCCCACACTTCATCATCATCTGGGTCAGCTGGGCTTCACTCAGCTATGCAAGAATAACAGTTCGAAAGCAGGTGTTTGATCCACCCCCTATTTAATTTATTTCTCACTTAACAAACTCACTGGCATTGGAAGTCTTTGACAGCCACCTCAGCTACCAAGAACTGCATAACAGCACTTCAGTTAGACATTAAAATGAGAGAAACCTCTCCAGATTTGTCTGTGCTTGTCCAATTCTAGATGAGTGCTCTGGTTTAGATCTCCCTTAGCTCCCAAGGAGTATCAGAGCTGTCTCCTAGGGCAATTCTGTACAAGGGAGTGTGGCTCCAGAGAAATTAATCTGTTATTTTTAAGTTTAACAGTTTGTCCATAGCTGCAGTTATATTTTTACAGCTCTACATTTAGAAGATACTGGAGAGTTTTTAAAATTGCCTGTTTGGACAGGCTTGGTATAAACAGGTTTGGTATAAATTATACAGTCCAAAAGAGTGGTCACTTAAAGTAAGTTTGATACTTAGAAATTCAGAACACCTAATTCCATCTCTATTGAAAACGGGTTTTGAAGCAGGTGAAGTTGAGAATATGTTAGGATTTACTAGCAAGGTGTCTGGACAGCTTTGTGACCCCACAAAGTACAAGAGACACACACGTACGTTTGACAAATCCTGACTCTTGTTCTCGCTGCACAAGTTCTTAGAAAGATGTTACTTACCTTAAAGATCTGGCACAAATATTCCAGTGCCTTCTCTAAATATTCATCTGTTTTTTTGATGCTGTCCTGCCCAATTTCATCAAGGTCATTGCCTGTGTAGGACCCATTCAGGTCAGACGGTGTGAATCTAAACCACGAGAAGAAGGACTGGCTGGCCATTGTCTCTGCAGAATGGTCTGATATGGACTTTGCTGTCTGCTGTGCCTGACAAATTAACTGGGCCAGTTTTAACACCTAAAACAAAAAACAAAAACACAAACTGTGTGGGACAAAGATAAAGGACTATTAAGTGTCAATACACCGATAAGACTGTGCCTTGACAGCTGAAAGTGAGAGCAATCCCAGCAAACTCACTCCCTTGGTGCAGATGGATTTGTGCTGACTTTTAGCTGGATTTCCAATAGGACAGAGGCAGTTCTGTTGAAGCATTTAAGAAATCTCAGTGCTGCTTAGGTTCTTCAGCTGCTTTTTTTTCTTTTTCCTGCTGCCTTTGTCTGACTTGCTGGTAGGTACTGATCAATCAGAAGATCACAGTAAGCATGTTTGAGAGGAAATACCATATACTGCTCCAAGGCAGCAAGCTGTTACATTAAGTTACTATTTATCAAAGAGAAGCAGATTTTTACAGCTGTGCTGGACTGAGACCCCTCAGGGTCCAGAAGTCACTGTCAGCAAACTAAATTATTCAGTAGTGCAGGGTGTGAAGTTTCCTACTCTTAACTCCTCCTGATAGGGATGCTCAGCACTGAGAAAACATTTGTCACAGTAGAAAGGCAGGTGACAAGGAGCTTTTGTTGCTTACCAAATTCCTGACTTCTGTGCCAAACATCTGTTTATACTGGAAATCCTGTCCTTCCAGGCTGTAAACATGACTCTTCACCTTAAATGAGGCATCTGTAACAGCTGGAGACCGTGATGACAAAAAGCTCCCACCAAGAGTGGGGCTCATAAAAAGTCGGTGTTGACGGTGGGGAATAACAAGTTCTGGCTCCAGGAATAACTGTTCTCCTAGAATTTGAAAAAAGCAGTGAAGATGGTTACATAACACTGGTCTTGCTGGGGAAGGTCCAGCTGCCTTAAGGCTGCTGGGCAACTTCATTCAGAGAGAGAGTTCTAAGGGGAAGGAGGCCTTAATCACTGTTCATTATTTACTTCTCTCTGCCCAGAGCAGAAAATGTCAGCGTGCATTTAATGCAGACCATACAAAGCAGCATTTTAACAGTTCAGACATTGATACTTGTCAAATCTCACCACTCCCAAATTCACTATATCCTAATTATCCTGAAATGCATGCATGACTCTTTTACTAAGTATAGAGACTTTCAGAGACATATAAAGTTTAAATCCTGAAGTATATAATGAAGTGATACAAGTGTAAGAAAAACTGACAATTGTAATTGGGTTCTTTATTCTTTAAAAATTGTGAAATGCAATCTATGGTGATTAGAACTATAGACTTACTAAACCAATTGACAAACATTAGTGAAGACAGACTTTTGAATGGTGAAATAGAATGAAAAATGGGAGAGAAGTCCATTCACCTCAGTGCTCTGAGATGAGATACAACTATTGTGAAGAAAGATTGAGACAGGACAACACAAGATGTCAGAATATCCTTTTACCTTTCAGGATCATTTCAGCTAGGTTGGGCTGAGCAAAGACCTTAGCTACTCGGAACACCATGAGGGCATTTTTTGGACTGACCAAGTCAGTTCGAAGAGCTCTGTTCAGAAATCCCACAAACAGCTTGGTATACATGAGCAGGTTTTCTTGAATGAAGGCAGCCCTGTCAAAGTGAGTACAGGATTTGTGAGTACAGCTATTTAAAGGACTGTTATTTTGTCTTCTACCAAATAAGCCACTAAGGGAATGTTTTATGTCTCTGGAAAGATGGTCAATTTACACTGAGACAAAAGAATGCTCTCAAAACAAAAACTGCTGTTCCAAGAAATCATTCTCTAGTCTTAAATAGGCATTTAATTCAGATTGGTGCATAGTTCCTGAGATCCTGCTGTTTTACTCAGGATCTCCATGAGGTTTGGCTCAGATCAGGCCCAGCTGCTGCCTCCTCACCATTTCTCCGAGACGCTGCGAGGCAAAGGCTCTGTGCTCTGTGGTGGCTTTTCTGGCGCGTACCTCCAGGGCTGCAAGTAACTCAGCCACATCTCAAGAACCTAAGCAAAATCACACATAAAACCACCTGAGTGCCAAAACTTTTTTTTGGAAAGGAAGGCAGGAAGGGTTTTTTGTTAATTTTTTTATTTGTTATATAAAGAATTCTACTGGTCTAGAAAAGAGAGATGTAAAGACCAAGAAACAGCTGCTGAACAGCAATAACTAATAACTAGTTCTAATAACTAATAACTAGCTCTGTTGAGTACAGACTTAGGTGAAGAAGCAGGTACATACTGCTCTGAAAGAGGCATCCAGAGGCCAGTGGCCAAAACAGTGTTGCAAAAAGATATAAAGCTTCTCCTGGACAAACCGAGGGATCACAACCCTGCAAAAAGATTCAAAGACAGTCACATGTATAAACTGGGAGCAAATTTTAAAAACAAAACACCCAACCCTACCAACCAACAACCAACACACTTTGACAAATGCAAATAGAGAAAGAACTGAGCAAAATTTGTCCTTTTTAAACTGAAACTACTTCAAGCCACTGAATTTCAACTCAAATTATCAAATACCAAATACTAAACTAATACTAAATACTAATACTAAACCTTGGCCAGAATCCTCTGGTAGCATTTTCTTTTCTCTATAGACTGGTGCAATAGCTGCTGCTGAAGCTGCCCTCCCTCAGAGGATGTGAGAAACATAATCCATTAGCTCTCATGTACTTTTAATAATGTACTTCTGTATTTAGCATCAAAACAGCATAATTAACCTCTCAAAGAAAGCTGGGATTTTCATGGAGAAAGCTCAGCTTTTCAGTTCTATACATTTCAGAGACATGCTCATGTACCAACCTTTTAAACTCCTCCAGTGGGCTGGCTGTGTGGGAGTGGGCTGAAGGGGAGAGAGGCTCTGGTTTCAGGCTGTTGCTGAAAGCATGCAGATGTTTCACAAGCAGTCTTACCACTAGCACGTGCTCTTCAGTGGGCTTGAATGACTCCTAGATTCAAAGCAAAAGAGAGCCAACTAATGAGTGTCATTGCTAAATGTCCAGGGAATTCAGGAAAATTATATTCTCAGACCAAAACACAGGAAATGCTCTTTTCCTCCTAGGTTCTTCACCATAGTTCGGTGCCACCTGATTTTGAACAGGTTTGCTCCCCAGGACAAGCTGCATTAATCTTCTGCCATCAGTTCACTAAGAAACAGCAGCATATTTGGATTGTAAGAAAAGTTATCTACGGTACTCTACTGCACTGAATTTTGGGCTAGCTTTAAACAACAGAAAAACTTGTAGACTTTAACTTACCCCTTTCTGAAAAAAGACTATTCAGCCTTTCATTATGGCTGTAAGTTCCTTGCTGCAGAAGCACAGCAGGTCCTTTGTTTATGCTCATAGCTGCCTTTACTGAGCTCTCCTTCCTACGCTGGTACTCAGTGGCCTTACAGGAGAGAACAATCCTAGACAGTTACAGTAAGAATAAGAACTGTTTTGAGTCCTGTGAGATCCTGCTGGTTCTAACATCCTCAGGGGCAGAAGTAGCCTGGGTGGGAGCAGCACAGGGAGTGATGGTGAGCCCCAGTGATGTTACTAATGAGAAGTGAGTGTTTGATACAGCAGGGAGGTCAAGAGGCAAAGAAGTGCTGGTTCTCCTGGGTGGGTCTGCTGCTGAATGTGCAGCCAAAGCACAAACTCCTTTGCTACTGTCATCTGCTTAAAGAGTAGTGAACTAATATCACCACTAAAGGCAGATTTTGAGATTTGTATTCTGTTTCTCAACAAAAGTTGAGAAGAATAATGTACATGAAATATAAGTTAAAGCTGCAAATATGATGGAAAGTGCAGGAAAGGTGTATTGGATTAGCTGCAAGAAGTTTCCAGTGCTTGAGGCAGGGAGGGAGTGTCTGTGTCTCTTTATGTCCTTTCTCAGCAATGCCTGAGGCAAAGCAGATGTCTTTTTACAGTCTTTAAGATTTTGAATACACTGTGACATTCACTCCAGGCTCCATGACAGACACAGTCCTGTAGTGCAGCCAGACCTGAGACTCTTCTAAGAGAGAGATAAACTTTTACCAGTTCTAATGAAGGCTGGGCTTGTTTTTGACAGTTCCAACTTGTATCAGCATCTTTTCTACAGTCCTGATGAGTTCATGCAAGAAGGTAGAATCCAAGAAGTTGTGTGGTCCTTGGAGTTTGGACCAGGATCTCCACAGCAATGAGAGAGGCTGAGTACTCTGCTACAGGCCTTGAAAGGGTGTGATTTTAAAAATCCCAAGCCCCCTTTGAAGGTACCTTTGGAATTTACAAAACCACCCTACTTCAATACATCATTTTGGGTGATGTTAGTAGTTTTTCCACATAGAAATTCTTACAGTTTCCTCTTGGTCTGGATCACCACCATTATGAATATCAATGGTTTAAAAACTACTTTTCCCCACAAGTGTTTTGTGTTGTCAAACCTTTTTGTACAGGATGGATGTGTCCCATTCTTAATTCTTTATACAGTAATAAAATAAATGTAACAGTAAAAAAGATTTAAAGTAGTACTTTCTGTGCTCCTTTCTAAAAAGCACCTTGAGATATCACAGCACTTAATTAAAACAAAACAAAAAAAGGATTAAAGAGCAGGGAAATGCCATGTAGTGCTAAAGAGCTTTATAGTACATAAGCTTAGCCCCCCCCATTCCCAAAATGAAGACCCAATGAATAAAGGGCTGAAGTAGGGAAAGAGGAATCAGCAATCTGTTCCAACAGGAATGTTTTTGCATGCACATTTCCTGAACAATCTGCAAATGTACCACTTGTGCTTTTGCAAAAGTGGACAGTCAAGTTGACATTGCCACCACGAATTTAGTATTATCCAATGACATTTCCTTGGCTAAAAACCCCCAGATGTTACCTACCTTAATCTGGGTGACAGCCATGCAAATTCTGATCTTTTCTTCCACGCAAGCTTTGCTTAAATGACTACTGTGTGTGAGGCAGAAATCTGCCATTGGTGAAGACAGCTTTGGTGCCAAAAAACAGCATAGCTGGTAAGTCTTACATTGCAAGAATGCATCTCTAGAAACAGAGTTTCCAATTAGTCCTCATAACACGCTAGAGTTTAACTCTTTTCTCCGTGACCTTGCTAATATCTCTCAGTATCTGTTTCACTGAACAATTTGGTGAATTTCAATGCAGTGTTCTCAAATTATAAAACCACACCTTGGCAGAAGAAGCTGCTGTACAGCCAGCACCAATACACTTCGCAGATTATATGATGGAACAAGATTTTTAAAAAGGAAACAAAATGAAAAGATGGTAATACTTGGTATGCGTGGAGGGCCTGGTAGCTGGATTGGGCAGGACTACCGTGGTGTTTACTGGAGATACTGAGTCGGTAGTGGAGAACCTCCAGCTGAGACAACAGAAACAAAAAGGAAGGGGGGAGGGAAAAAAGGAGAGAAGAGAGCAAGAGAAAAAAAAAGTGAGAATGAGCCCAAGGAAGAAGGGTGGGGGGAAAAATGAACATCACAAATACAGTCAGGGACAACATATCACAATAACAACTGCAGCCACAGTATCCTCTTTTTTTCTGGTGTTCAGCAGATTGAGTCCACAGTATTTCTTACCTTTTATCAACTTGGAAATACAACTGGGAGCAGGTGTCAAAAAAGTGGCTGTTCTCTTTGCTGCACTCAGAGCAAGGACTGGTGGCATATGGAGCTTTTGCCAAATAAATTCCCCATTTCAGAAGTGAATTGAACTGCAGCAACAAGGATTTACACACTGTTACAGTGTTTTATTAAAAATGGAGTAAGAGAACAATATTCTGCAAGCTTTTTTACATCTGTTTTGAAAACTTTGTCATTTCTTCCTGTTCTGTTGGAGAAGCAGTTTGTATGTGGAAGAAGCTCAAATTGGACTTTCCTGTCCAGAGAAATCCTATGTCTTCTCTCCACTTAAAGGCCATTTAGGAAGGCTGCAGGTCTTGTGAATTTCCTCAAACGAGGAAATTACTTTTGCTGTTAGGGAAACATTACACATCTAAAAAGGAAAAGACATGCCTAGCACAGTGTTATAATGCTGATGCAAAAGGCATCTTGCCATAACACTGAAGTCTCTGCAAGCCTCAGCCAGATCCCTTCTTGAAGGAACAACCTGACCAGTATTTTCTGACTATGATAGTGAAGAGGATACTGTAGCAACAGTGACACACATGTATGAAATTAATGAAAAAACATAAAACAAAAGATGTACACTACACAGACCCCAATGACTGTTGTCAGGCATCTAAACTAACTCTCCAGATCACACCTCTGCTGTCTTTAAACAGCCTCTACCCCATCTCCTCCTCTGTCAGTTTGGCAGCTTTTGGTTTCACACCCTTAGAATGGCAGGATTGTTCCTACAGGCTCCCCAAGAGCTTAGGCAGATTGTCTGCTTCCAAACTGACTCCCCTGCCACAGGAATCTGCAACCCCCTGGATTTTCATGGGTGTTCCACATGCAGTGCTGGGGGCTGAACACCTGGCATTGGAAGGTCAGGAAGCATTACATAAAGTTTTACCAAACTACTTCTTTTAAGGGTTTCTTGTGGTAACAGCAGAAGGGAATAGGAAAAAAAGATGCTGCACACTTGGACTCTAGATCATCAGAGAGGGAAAAAACAAACACACAAAAGAATTGGAAAATAGCTGAATTAAAAAGGAAAACAGTGACAGCATAGCAAATAGCATCAACCTCAGGTTCACAGCAGACCCAAGAAGAATTCAAAGCTGTAATGTGTATCTTCTCAAAAGAAACTGTTTACTATTCATTCCCATTCCACTGCCTTCTACTTATAAAGAGAAGTCTGTGATGACATTACCAAGGTTTAAGGAAAAATCTATGACTCTCTTTCTCAAGAAAGTTACTTATCTGAGATCTGTCTTGGCCCATGAAAGCAAACAAATCTGGCTGCTGGACAAAGAGTGAGCAACTTCTGCAGAACCTCATCCCACCTTCCAGTACAGATATGCAGCCATTTCAAATCACTAATGGTCAAACAGCTCCAGATCCAGGACTGAATGGTCACTAATTACTCTTCCTCCCAAACACACAGAAGGCTAAATGGAATCAAGTAAACCTGCATTATTATCAGTAATTTAAAAAATAAGGTATAGATAGGGCCATCTTGGGTTTCCAGTCAAGGTCTTTATTGCTTGTGTTAACAGAGAACTTACACTTCTGGATGTTCTACTTCCTCAGCTGAGGAACTACAAGGCAGACTGTTCTCCCTCAGCCCACCCAGTCTACAAAGCTCAGGTTAAGCATCACGGGCTAATGCACAGCCCTGCCTCCAACTGATCTGGAACCTTTCCTGCAGGAGAGATCCTTCATCCATTTATGTATCTCATGGGGAATTCCAGTCCCCCAATCCACTGTTCCACTCCCACAGAGGAAGACTTCCTGTTTTACATGTTCATGAGTACTTCCCATCAAAGATGAAACTAAAGTACCAGCAGGGAGTTATGGCCTCAGGCTGTGGCTCAACACACCTTGTGGAGGATCCTGAAGTGCTGATTTCAGAGAACTGTAAGCTCTACCTAGGCCCTACTCCACCATAACGTGGAGAGTCATTGTCTGCAACTGCTGCTCCCTAGTGCTAGAAGAAAGCATCTGAAATACAGAGGGTGAACAGAGGAGAGAAGTTTAAAGCAATCATCATTTCTGGCCTAAGCACAGCGCTTGATGCACAGAGACTGGACAGACAGACAGACCAAAGGTACTTCAAGCAAAGCCTTTCCATCACAGGTGCACAGCCATGCTGCTGGGAGTCCCAAGTGGAGACTTTGCAACATTAGTGAGTTTGCATTTTGACCTCAACTTTGAGAATAAAAGAAAAAACCCATCACATTTCAGCTCTCCAATGTTTTTCCCTAGCAAAATATAAATGTGTTTTATTTCATATCCTGTGGAGTGAAGGATTAGAATTTTTCAATCAACTCCCATATTGCACTTCCACACAGGAATAAATCCTGAGTAGCTTTTACTATTTCTCTCCCCTTCTATGAAAGTCCCACTGTGACCCAGAGGGAATTCAGAGGATCAATACTTTCTCCTTCAAATTCCCTTTACATTTATAATGCCTTCAATCTTAGCCTCCCCAACATTTACTTACTTCTTACATGCAGTAGTTTGTTACTGAACAGGCCACCACAAACTGCTTACAAGAGTGTATTATCTGAGCAAGAGCTTGTCAGATAATCCAAATTCTGTAGCTACAGAACTGCTTCTGACACCATTATGGTGAAAAGCATATTTTGGAACGTGAAACAATAAAAACAGCGGTTTAGTAAGATTTTTTTTTTAAATTTGGGTTTAGGCTAAAAAATGGTTATGGATGTTAGAAATTACTAATTGGTATTTCAGTAACAGTTGCTATCTCTGCTGGAAATCAATTTTAGCTATTTTCAGCAGTCATGTTGCCCCAGTGGGATTTGATACAATGGTTTTATAGTGGCATCTTCTCAATCATTAGTACTTTGATATTGATGTTCAGATTGTTGTGACCATCCCACAAACTCATCTTGAACAAAAAAAAGAAACAAAAACCAGAACAAAACTAACACAACTTCTGCAATGAAGGCAAATCTGGATGACACACTTATTCACAACATTCTTGTAACTGGATTATCAACTCTGGCACACTTATGTAGAGACTCTGGTAAGTTATTTCTTTCCTTTGGACCAATATACAAAAAAAATTCTGCACAGAATAGGAGATTTACCCCAAGGTAAGAGCTCAACCACCAGGTGACGTTCACGAGTGCAGTACAAACTATTACCTTGACGTGAGGGGACTGCATTTTCTGATACATTTCCAGTGAATAATGATGAAGCCACATTTCAACAAAGATCTGCAAAACAAATATTCTCTCAGCTAGGGAAAGAGAAATCATCCCACAGTGTCAGTCAGAAGATAAGTATAAGGAAGACCACAGCATACAACTTGCAAACTGAGCTGTACTGGTAAATAGGCAGCACCTATTCAAGATGTTTCAGGTTATCATGCCACTGGCTGAGATGACCAGCTCTCACCATCTGCCAGGCACCAATTAGTCAGCTCAGCAACATGGTAGGAACTTGTTTCAGAATAACTGCTGACTTCAGATTTTCTTTTCCTTCCCTTGATAATGAACAAAACCAACTTGGCTGTGTTTAACCTTTGCCTTTGCATACAGCATAGAATTGGTGTAAGATTTTAAAAAGAAAATCAGATGCAGAAACTTTTCCAGAAAAAAATACTCAAATGCCTGAGATCAGTTGTTAGATCCTTAGTCTAAGAAAAGATATTAAGTGCCTTTCTAAGCTACAACTTAACAGCTTCCCAGTGGTTCTTTGTTGCATTAACAGGAAGCAACAGCTGCACTGCTCAATTCCAAAACCAAGCTAAAGCAAACTGGCCTAACTGCCTCTGCTTTAAAAAGAAGCAATCCCTCAGTGAGCAGAAAAAAAACGCTGCAGGGCATTTTCATCCTTAAATGCAGCACACCTGAAGCAGAGTTTCTGATCTCCAGATCTCCTGGGAGGCCGGGTCAGCGTTCACAGAGGGCTGGTGGGCAATGTGCCGTTTCAGCAGGCTGGTGTGGTGCATGCCATAGGAGGAGAAAGGCACTGCTGGGGACCTTTGAGGACAAATGCATGGAAATACAGAAGTCAGGAAGGCTTGGTGCAGTACAGGGGCATGTGGGGATGTATCATTGCCTTTAATCAGTATTTTATAAACTTTAAACCAGTCTTTCAACCTGCATCATTGATTACACATTTCAAACTTCTGCAACTTCCTGTAATCAATAATCACTTCAACTACAACTATAACCAAACACTGCATCACTACTCGTATGTACTAAGTACATACAGATGAAGTGTGGAGGTGTTTTCTACTTGTTTTTGTTCTAACAAGCCATATTTTGTCTGCACTGTTCCCACAGTTTGCCCCTGCCACTGGAGCCATTACCTGGGAGTAGGGGAAGGGATGGCTCCCCCAGGATTTGAAGAAGGTGGGGGAAGGACACTTCCTTCTGTGGGTAGGAAACACTTGAGGTACGTGTCCACCAGGATGAAATAAGCACTGTTGGAAGGGCTGACGTGATGGGTGACAGGTGAGTTCTGTAAGAGACACACAGGACATACCTGGGGTGAGACACTGCTGCTTTAAGCCAGTGCTGGGGAGTGATGCCAGACCCCCTGAGCATAAAAAAGCAGAACCCCAGTGGTTAGAAAGGGTGAACTGGCAGCAAAGACCCCTTGGAGCAAAGGAAAATGAGCTGTCAGAGAAGGGTTGCTGCAGCAATGACTGTAACCAAGCAGAAGAGAGCTAACAACAGGCAGAGGAACCAAATAACCACAGCCCACAGCACCAAGCTGTGGTTCTGACTGTAGAGAAATCCTTATTTGGTACAGGGGGAGAAAAACTATTTGGAATCCATAGCCTGCTCCCTGTTGGCATGAGACTGCTTACTGGTGAATCCAAGGTGGGTATTTGGTTTATTATCCAGGCTTGGATCATCGAGTGAACCAAAGCAATAACAAATTCCAACAGAGCAGATTAAACTGATGTTAACTTAGCTACACAGCACCCCAGCAGGCTCTTAGAGTATTATGGAGAAAGGCCAATACTATTTAAAGGGAAAAAATGTGAAAGGTACTTACCTTCTGTGTAATCAAACTAATTGCAAAGTAAAACATGTAATATTCAAATGGATCTGGAAAAACAGAGTTAAGGATCACATAATAAAAACCAGGTACAGCTGTCAGATGTTGGGAGATGCTGAATAGACACTACATTTGTACTTTATCAATGCTAAAGTACCTTGCTAGAGCTCTTGATCAAATTCAGCCTTGGCTTCTTGCTTTCCAGCTGACTGAAACACTGGTAATTGAGGTGTTCTCTGTGTGACAAAGTGTGTTTGTGCTACTCTTGGCACATCTGACTATTTCAAACTGAAACCAGCACAGCTACAGCTACACTGCTTCCAAAAGTACTCTAGCTGCAAAGTGAACATGCCCTTTTCCTACCATATTGCATAAACTACAAGCAGTTACAAAAACAAAAATTGTGAAATATAGGCTTTACTGAGAAACACTGGGAATTTTGTTGTTGACTTGATTAAGGCCAGAAATTCCTCCAACAAGGGTTTGTAAGAGGACACATTTATTTTAAATTGTAATCTAAACATTTCTAATCAGCCCAAACTCTTCAGCATGACCATGATCTACCCCACATGGATAATAAATGTAGAACAAAACACTCATGATCTCTCAGTTTTAGATATTTTTAAAAAAATTAGATACTCAGCGATTAAAAGGATACTAAGAGCCAAATTCAAACCTAAACCACCAGATGAAGGAAACTGGACCTTGTTGTGGTATAAAGAACATTCTGGTAGAACTTGCTCTTGTATTGAAGCCTTCACAGGGCCCTGAAAGACAGAGTAATGAAATATTAATCTGGCTACTCAGCATACTGCAAAGAATGTTTTCAGATAGTGAGATTCTGCATTCCAGCATTCTGGGATGATCTCTACATTCAGCTCAGTGATTTTATTGCATTGCATTAGTTCTGTGTCCAAATGCAGGGTCTTTAGAGAACTCTCAACTTTCTCTCTGAAAATGAGTATTTATTATATTTTAAATTTAAATTCAGTATTATTTAAAAAAGCCTTCACTGTGACTCCACTGTGGAGTGGGAGCAGCAGAGTATTGGTGTTTGGCAGCTGGTTTTGTCAAGGTAATTGAGCTGTGGACCAGCAATTACCATATATTTAAATGAGGTTTCCTTTTGTCAAAGACTGTGGGACTATCTGAACCAATTTCTACATAGCACGTAGGTGGTAGCAATGGAAGAAACACAGCAAAACAACTCTGCAGATGAACACTTTTGTTGGAAATGTGACACTTCACTCCGAGGATGGCAGCCAGACTCCAAACCCATGGGCACACAGCACAGGCAGGGAAGGCACTGCTCTGTGGTAAGTTTAGAAAACTACTTTCAATCCTGCAACTACTACAACCACACAGCTCTCTCTGGGGACAGAGTAAAAATCACAGTGCATCTTTCTTGGCTGAACACACATATCCAGCTGCTGAGGACCACAATCTCCCAGAGGTTTTATGGCTGGGAACTCTGCTCCTCCAGGAGCCATTTCAAGAAATGGGCCTGCTCTAAACCTGGAGCACTGAGGCTACACATTGGCCTATACTGAAATGTAGGTATAAAGTGCATGCAAAGTTCCAATAGCTGCAACAACAACTACATTCCCTTCTTACAAACTATTCAGTTACTCACTGGAAGATATGAGACTGGGAAATCATATCTGTACTCTTCTGCTTGGAGTTTGTAAACCAGCTTCATCATCGGGCCACTGCAAACAAGCATCAGAAAGTGAATCCCACAGTAAATACCCTCTGCTGCCTCTCTTCTGTCAGCTTAGGTTTGCACAATGGAAAAAGGTCAAACACTGGTCATTTGTTCACCAGTTCATTTCTTAATCTGTGCTGAAATGAATGAGTTTACCTGGGATCCAGGAAATCCAAAGCCACAGAATATTCATTAGGATTTGTTCTTCCTTGCAAGCAGCGAAGGTTCCAGCCCACGATGATGCCATCCAGGCTGCCAAAAATGCTCTCCACCAGCCACGGGAAGATGCCATGTAGCTCCTTCAGGGAAAACAGACACAAAGAATTAATGTGCACAATTCCTAACTTGGACAATCTCTACTGCATGTACTAGAACACGCAAAAATATGTCTGCCATTTATTTATGACTCTTTCTGGATTATCACTGGGCAGATTGTCCATTCAAAACATTGAATTACAACGTGGCAGTTATGGGAGACCTATCCTGATTTCTGATCCTACTGAAGTCGCAACAATGCTCATCAGCATTGCAGTTATTTGACATACTTTAAAAACAAGCTTTCTTTGTAAACTGAGGCTGAAAAGTAGTAATGAAGGGCAGTGAAATTAAACAACCCTTTAATGACTAGAAAAGGTTCTTAATTCTTAGCAACACTGGATTCCCACTGTTTCACCGGAGGTCTCCAAAACTCAGAATCACAGAATCAGAAAAGAGCAGAGATCATCCAGTCCATCCTGTGACCAAACACCACCGTGTCAACCGGACCCCGGCACCGAGTGCCACATCCAGCCCTGCCTTGAACACCTCCACGCGGCTCCACCACCGCCCTGGGCAGCCCGTTCCAGACAGTTTGTCTTGATAAGACAAAGAGGAACAAAGAAAATAGTAATATATAAAATACCAATTCCCCTGAAACTTGCCAAGCAGCGAGGTTCTGAAAAAGCAGAGACTGCTCACCTTGGCAGGCAGCTCCTCGATGACCGTCTCCAGATCGTGGCACCTCTGCGCAAACGGTTTGTTGACACAATCCGCCTTCAGCGTTGCCTGGTACAAACCACAAGGGAAATCCGATCACGGCTGCAGGGCAGGACAGCACTTACCGCGGCCATGACGTGCGAAAATCCCCCCTAGCGCCGCTCCTCCGGCGCAGCACTCCTGCGACACCCGAGGCTGCAGGGGCCGAGCCGCGGGTGCCTTCGCAGGGACAGCACCCATGTACCGAGACACCGCTCCGCTGCCCGCCCGGCCCGGCCCGTTCCCGCGGGCTCGGCGCGCTGCAGCGCGGCCATTCCCAGCAGCAGGAGGAGGCCGTGCCCCTCGCACCCACCAGCAGGAAGCTGGGCTGCTGCAGGTGCGGCCCGGCCATGCCGCCGCTCCCGGCCCGTCCCACAGAGGCCACGGCGCCGCCGCCTCCCGCGCCCGCGCGGCCCTTCTGCGTCACGGTCCGCGCGGATGACGTCACCGCGGCGTTGCCATGGGGACAGCCCCGCGCTGAGGGGGGGCAGGGCCGCGGCCGGGGCGCTCGGCGCCGTGGCAGAGCCGGGGAATATTCTGAGCTGGGAGCGACCCACAGGGAACATCGAGTCAGCTCCGGGCGGTGCACAGGCCTCCCAGCAATCCCACCCTGTGCCCGCCTGAGAGCCTTATCCAAACACTCCTTGAACTGTGTCAGGTTTGGGCCCATGAGCACTGCCCTGGGGAGCCTCTTCCAGTGCTCAGCCACCCTCTGCGGGAAGAACCTTTTCCCGATATCCAGCCTAAACCTCCCCTGACTCAGCTTTGTGCCATGTCCTCGAGTTCTGTCCCTGGTCACCAGAGATGAGATCAGTGCCTGCCCCTGTGCTGCCCCTCGTGAGGATGCTGAAGACCGCAATGAAGTCTCCCCTCAGTCTTCTCCAAGGTGAACAAAGTGCCCTCAGCCGCTCCTCATAAGGCTTCCCCTTCCCCATCCTCATGTCCCTCCTTTGGACGCTCTCTAATAGCTTAATGTCTTTTTTATACTGTGCTGCCCAAAATGGCACACAATATTCAAGGTGAGGCTACCCCAGTGCAGAGCAGAGTGGGACAATCCCCTCCCTTGTCCCTCAGGACACGTTGTCCCTCCTGGCTGCAAGGGCATCACATCCAACTTTCCAGGGCCCCCAGATCCCTTCCCACAGCTGCTCTCCAGCCTCTCATTCCCCAGTCCATACACAGCCAGGATTGCCCTGTCCTGGGTGCAGAGTCCGTCACTCCTGTTAAAGTCCATACGGTGGGTGATTGTCCAGCCGTCTGATTTANCGGCTCCACCACCGCCCTGGGCAGCCCGTTCCAGACAGTTTGTCTTGATAAGACAAAGAGGAACAAAGAAAATAGTAATATAANGCTGCCCTCGCGGGAGTGCCCCATAACCCGTGTTTGGGGCTTTTTCCGCGGCCGTCCCCAGAGGTCTGTTACACACTCGTGGTCTCCCGAGTACAGTAATATAAAAAACCAATTCCCCTGAAACTTGCCAAGCAGCGAGGTTCTGAAAAAGCAGAGACTGCTCACCTTGGCAGGCAGCTCCTCGATGACCGTCGAGTCGCTCACAGCCACTCCCGGCTTGGCGGGGCAGGCGAGGCCATCGTTTGCTGATCCTGGCGTGGGATGAGCATCGTGTGAGCAAATTAACAGCACTGAGGGCAAAGGGTGACCTCACTGACAACACACACCTCCTGACTGCTCAAAAGGACAGTTCTGTCCAAACTAGAGCGCACGTGTGTGGGTGTCCCGTGCTAGATATGATGCACACACGTCCGTGTGTCCTTGCTGGATGTGAGTGCGTGTCCTGGGGGCGATTCCTGCCGTGTTTAACACGTCCCTTTGTAGACAGAGACTGTGAGTGAACGCTGGTCCTTGAGGGGTCGCTCCGTCCTCCAGGTGGGGATAACGAGCTGCTTTAGCTCCAGAAAAAGCTGCTGGGACTTGATGGCAAAGATTCTGCGATGTGTTTGTTTGGCTGTAAAAGTTATGTGTGTCAGGAATTAAGGAAACAGTAGACCTGGTGTATTTTCAGTGGGTGATAGGATCGGAGAAAGAATGCAAGAGGAAATAAAGCATTGGGTGAATATGTGGAAATACAACACTGGAGGTGCTCAGTGGGCAAGGCTCAGTGATGCCTGTTCAAACAGATAGCTGCATTGGAGAAATGTATCAAATTATTTTAAGCACTGGTGGAACTGCTGAGGAGAGCTGTGGAACGACAGTTTGGTGTGCTCTGGAGCCTACTGAAATCGATGGCATAGATTCATTATCCTTACATAGAGCATTTTCACATGTATGTATCTAGATTGTATATGTATTTTTTTCCCATTTTGCAAATGCAAAGACCAAAGTCCAGAAAGTCACCTTACCTAGGTTTCCTCTGATATACCACTTACCTAGGTTTCCTTTTCCCCTTCCTCCCATATTTTAGCTGCCTTTAAGCCACAGCAACAAAAAAGGCTTTTTTCTGTTGTTGGTATGTTTTTCCTGAGAGAAGTATTCCTTAGGGAGTTGGAGGCTGAGCTGTTTTCTGCAAGTATGGATTCCGTGTTTTGGGGCTTGTTTTATGTTTCTGTCATTCATTGTCAGAGGTTTCTGACAGGCAAAGAAGTGACTAACCAGCCATACCAAGAGCTCTCCTAGGTAGCTTCACATTTTGTCACCTTGGTGTAATCACTAGAGCATCAATCAAACTCTACAGAGGTAATTAACTTAATGTAATTGTCATAAAGATGAATAACTCAATTTGTGCACAAAAGACTGACTTAGTATGACACCCAGTTACCAGAAAATCCACGAGGAAGAGAGAGTCTCTAAATCCTCCAATGCCAGCTTGCACTATTGCTGATGCTTAGGTTAAACATTTGGGACAAGTAAAGAACCAGACTGTGTGGTTCTGGTGCTCACAGTACTGGCTCTGGAGCTCACACACCCTTTTTTTTTCTGAAAGCAGTACTAAAAACCTTTGAATTAATTCATATGGGGCATTCACTGCATCATCCACGGACATTGGTGGGAAGTTTGAGTTCAGGAGTGTTAGAGCAAGGCTTTAGTAATTGACTTTTCCCCTTTAAAATCTGTTTGTAGTGAGAGATGCCATCTTTTATAGAGCTGATGGATATCAGAGGGAGAAACAGAAGCTTTGGGACACTTCAGCTTCTCTTGAAGTCTGACTCAGACACAGCAAACAAGTCCAGGCTGGGAACACGTGACTGTAACTTTAACCTGATTTTGCTGATTAATGAAAGGAAAAGACAAATTAGAAATAATCCAATTTAGAGAAATAGCATAGGTATCAGATAACATAGTCAGACCTTGTTGCTTTTGCAGGATTAATTTAATCTCTTCCTGTAAATACAGGTTAGAGTGTTCTCCCAGTGGAGATCTGTCAAATGTCTTCTTTTGGCTGGAGAATTGTTTGGGTGTTGATATGTCAGGGATGGGTGAAATGATTAGAAAACATCCAGTCTGTTCCACTGTGATGGGAACAAAACCAGAGAAACCATCTGGAACAGGGCCTGGATTCATATAGGTGAGGAGAAAAGGGGGATTTTCAGAACTGTCATTATGTTTCTAGCCCAACTTCTGTCTCCAAAGCTGTTCAGTTCACGCAGACATCAACTTTATACTGTTCCTGACGTGCACAGGCCTGCTAAGGCTGTCAGTCAGAGCTCCACATGGCTAGAGATGAGACTTCATGTGTAGTCTGAGAAAACATTAACTCACCCAATGCATGTGATGGCTTCTCCTGTGAAGGAAATGTCAGCAGCATTGAACCATTGCAGGATGAGGCATCCCCATCTCCACCCAGTTTGAGTGTGCAGCTCTTTGGGCATCCACTGACATTTTTCCTAATGATTTCTACAAATTTGTTTTATTTTTGCCTGGTTTCTGTAGGCAGAGATTGCTTAAGCTATTGCATGGCAGCATGGTATCAGGAGTTCCAGCTCCAGCTTGCCTCCCACAGTCTTGAGAGTATCTTAAGAATACTCTGATTTAATAAGCAGTGTATTTAGTGCCTGTTTATGGGTACTTGGAGTTTTGCAACGTTAGCAGTCCCATTTTGAAGATTTTCTTCTCCATATGAAGCGCTAGAAATTTGGTTTTAATTAAAATTGGATTTCTTGCATAATCACATGAATCCAGGAGCTTGAGGCATAAGTAATCTCAGTATTTCAACACTTGGGATAAAATATGAGTACTGGTGGCAGAGTGTGTGAACATAATGCATTATGCAGGGGCTAAAGCAATTCTTGGATCAAGAGTCTGAGGAAGCTGCATATGGTGACCATTACTGAGTTTTGCTTTTTTATTATAATGGTTGAGGTCTGGGATTGGGCTTTTAAAAGTAAAGAGACACTTAAAGTACCATTTTCTATTCTAGTTGCTGGTGGTCCATATTCTGATTTTACGTAAGGTTAGCCTGGGCAAGAAAACACTTTGTGCCGTTTGGGAGAAGCTTTTCCTGTTGATTTTGAAGGAAGTAGTACTTCAAGCTGATAACTATGCTTTCATTTCCAGAAATTTCCCTGTTTCTAAAACAAGATCTTGTTGCAGTAAGATAAGGATGAATTGCTCAGCTTTAACTAATATTTGAAGCGTGCAGTTGGGGCTCTGCTTCCTATTTATACTTTGCCAAATTGATGTTCCTGTGTCTCAGTTCACCAGGTTTCTGCAAAGTGCCATTGGTGGCAAAGTCACCTTCTCCTCATGAGCTGCAGTTCTGCCCGTGGGGCTATAGAACAGGGGCACTGTGAGGGAGGGAGCTGCCTCTGGCTGCACCTCTGTCCTACCCTGGATGTGCACAGTGCTCCACACAGCCCTGAGGGCAGGGGTGGGCTCCTGAGTAAATGCTCCTCTGTCTGTGGAATTTGCTACAGAGCCCCAAATCAGCCTCTAAATTCTGTGCATTTCCAGAGGGAATCTTTATTTGCAATCTGGGCCTTCCAGAGGGAATCTTTATTTGCCAGGTAATTACTGTTCTCACTTAGAACAGATACCTGTTTGTGTTCTGACACATTTCCAAGTGTCTTCCCAACTGCAGAATATTCACCACTGTGGTGGAGAAGCATCTGTCCTTCTGCAGAGGGACTGTGATATTCCTTGCTCCACAGTGCTGGGTACCTGCAAATGTGATCACTCTTTCTGTGTCCCTGAAAGGCAGCTTCTCTATCTACAAGATTTGTGTTAGGTGAGTATTCCCAAGGAACCTCCTGAGCTATCACCATGGCAAGATGTCCTTGGATTAGTTTAGCATCCAGGTCCTTTTATAACCCCAGTACTCAAAAAACCCAAGTAAATACAGCTCTAAGCTGCTTAATAAAATGAAATATAATAAAGAAGAAATAATAGCCTTAGGAAGGGAGGCAGCTCAGAGCTATAATATGAATGGAATAAGCTGTAGCTGGTTGGTTTTGTAACTGATACAGTATTTCATGTTATTTTTATCCTTCCAGTTAAAACCAGATACTGCCATTCTTAAAGAGCAGGGAATCTATTTAATGATACCTTTAATAATCTCCACTTTCCTTTTGAAAGCCATATTTTGGAAGCAGAATGTCTCTCCCACTAATGGCTGTCTGCCAACTGGCTTTCATCTTTATCCTTTCTGATTCTGCAGTCTTTTACCCATGTGAATAATTTGCTCACAGAGCATGTTGTTTTTAGCTCCTGGCAGTCAAGAAGAGAGAAACCAATGTAGATTGCTGGGGTGAGTGACCAGGAGGTGAAACTTGAAAGCCTTGAATATTGGCTGCTTCAGCCTGACAAGCACGATGAAGTGGGCATGACTGGGGAACTGCATGGAGCCATGAAAGAGGATCAGTCACAGGACCTCAGAAAAGACTATAAAAAAGAACAAATACATAAGGTCCCTTGAGGCAGAAAGTAGAGACTCATATAAGAAGCTTCTGTGAATACTGAACAATTTCTGGTGTAGATTCACCTTTCAAATCTTTTACTCACTTTTATTGTCCATCTCCTTTTTTTAATTTGGCTTAACAATGTGGGATGCCAGAGTTTTCATGGAGGTGCTTACAGACATAGTATTGACATTTATATTTAGTCAAATACACTTTTAAATGCAGTTTGGATTTATATGATTTTTAACTTCTCAGAAGCTAACACTTTCTTGTTCCGTGAAGATAGAAGATGGATTTGTTTCCTTTCAGTACAAGAGCTGAAGTTGCTTTTCTAATGTAACACCATTTTGAATGTAACCGATTTACCACGAACCATTACTTGCTTCTTTAATTTTATTTCTCATTCCAAGTGCCCAATTCTGTAACTGAAATTGTCATGACAAAATCTCCCAGTCATACAGGAGACAGAATTAAGGATGGAATTAAGAGTTTCTGCTTTGGATGCTGAGCCAAGTGTTCAAGAGCATTTGAAAAGTTGAAATGAGAGAAACTGTCTTGGAACAGGCTGTTCTTATCCTGGACCAGATTTTTTGGTGTATTTCCAGCATTACTGAATAGAACTGAGAAATGGGCCCCAGAACTAAAATTTGGGACCAGTGGAACAGGCCCTGTTTTATTGCTTTGCTCCCTGGGGTGCTGGAGCGAACCTAAAGCAAACTGTGTGCAGGGGCTCCAGGCTCATGCCTGCTGTGTGTGACTGCAGGACACAGAGCAGATAGATTACCAACCAACAATTCATCCTATGCATGTGAAATTCTCAGTTGCCAGATTTCCTGGGTTGAAGTTTATTTTGTATCATGAGACTGGATTTAAAATAAACCCTACAGTCCTTCACTGTGTGTCAACCTGTAATACATGTAGGGAGGTCAGTGGGATCATATCTGGTGCAGGATGGTAAATAAGGGCTTACAGGAATACTATAAAAAACAGAACCTCACATTGTTCTGTTCTCCAAAATACTAAAACTTTATAACCTTGCATCTAAATATGAAATACTGAATTGTGAATGTCACAATAGGTGCCTATAAATCATTCAAGTTCGGAGAGTAAGTAAAACATTTGCCTGAGGGGAAATATAAATTTTTATTCCTGCTGTGGTGGGAAATGAATGTGATTTGTAGGATTGCTGTTGGTTAAAATGAAATACAGTTTATTGCATAAGGAGGAAGGGATTCAGACAAGTGCCATGTGCGGGGTTATTTCTGATGTGCTGTACAAGTATGTGGCTTAACTATCAACAGCTCCGGTTCTAGGGAGCTCAGAGCCCCACTCAGGGTAGGAATTGTGCCTGGGCTGGGCTGTTGTTCAAGGATAGAGTTCAGATTGTGTGGCAGCTACCCTATGCCTCCATATCCTGTTCCTATATCCTTCAAGTTCAGAAGTTTAGGAGTTGCTGAACAAGCCACAATAGAGGAGAAAAAGACATTGGCAACCTTAGGTATCTAAGGTGATGTTAGCTGAAAGTTATTGAAATGCATAAGCATTACCCCAGAACTTTCTGAGTGTTGGCCAGCTTCAGGGGTTAAAAAATCACCCCCATCAATGCCAGAAGAGTTGTTGCTGAACCTGGAGCCCTGTAAGTCATCTTCTCCAGATCTATCTTTTGTGTAGCACAAAACATGATGTCATGTCAAGAATGTTATTGAAGCAATGCTTCAGGAACAGATGGGGGAAGATCCTTTTTCCTGTAAGTGTCCTCATCTCCCAGTCTAGTCACTAAATTGTGTATTAGTTTCTAAATGCCCTGAGGCACTGATGGATTTTGCACAGATATTTCTCAAAATACAGCCCACCTGATAGGACAGAGTACTCATCAAAGCATCACTGGAGAACAGCAGTTCTCCAGTGGGGCCATCTGGGTCTCCTCCCACCTAAACCTTCCGAAGTTTTGCAGTGAATCCCACTGTATAAGTCTCAGTACAGACATGGAGTTAGAGTTAGGAACCAAAGAAAGAGAAATCTAGATGTAGAGTGAGAGAGGGACACTCGAGAAGGTTTGTCAAAACAGTGGGAAGACTGTTGGTAGGGTTTGCTCAACACCACGTGCCCTGACAGTGTGGCTGTTGTCCTGGTTTAGAGCCCAGTCAAGGTCCAGAGTCAAGATTATGGCTCTGACAATGAGAAATTCAACCATATGGCAGGAGTGGAGTTCAAAGGTGATACCACAATGAAATGAGGGCTTTTACTTGGGCGATCCTTTCACTGGGGACTGGAGTGCCCCATGGATAAGGGACACCTTAGGGGTAGGTGAGAGATGGGGTCTAGTGGCTCATAGGCAGAGACAATGAGGTCACAGAGTCGTGTAAGTTGGAGAAGGATTTAAGATCATCAAGTCCAGCCGTTAACCCAGCGCTGCCTTCTCAGCCAGAGCCTTGCTCCCCTCTGCCTCCTTCTGAGCTGTACTTGCTGGGCTCCGTGCGGATGGTGCCCCCAGCAGCACCATCCAGGCACCGCAGGTCACCGGGAGCGTAGCAGAAGCAGAGGTGTGGAGCCTGCACAGCAGTCCTCAGCAGGGGATCCACTCATGCTGAAAGCACCGGGGCTGTCACTGCCAGAGAGGAAAAGAACCATGCCATGAATTTTTCCTTAGCACAGCCAGGGTTAACACAAACACCCTCAACACACACTTACTTTTCTTGGGACAGAGCTACTCTCCTATGTAAATAGAGATTAAGTTCATTGCATCCTTCTAAAGGACCTACTATCAAATTGTGTTTAGAATTGCCTAGAGGTCTAGGGAGAGGGCAGAGTTCCCAGTTTCACTAGTGAACTTTGTTTCCAAGCCTGGATCTTTTTTTTTTTTTTTAAACTCTTCTCTATTTCCCAGAAATGTGTTCTGCTTTTTGACCCTTAGAATTCATATCTCATCTTTCTAGCATGCTGACAGATTCCAGCTCCATACTTCCCTCCTTCCCGTCCATGATGGTTTAACCTCTAGGCATTCACATTGCTTCCCCACCATCATCGAGCTGTAGCTGTGCAGTTCCTTGCCTACTGCTGTCCATTTCATACTGTTCTCTTGCTGTTCTCTGAGTGTTTGGATTTGACATTCCTGTTACTTCTAGTAAAAAGAAGTGACTAAACACCAACTTTTACATCATTTTTCTGTTACCGACATTATATGGCTGATCAGAAATGCCAAATCACAACCTCAAGAAGAACAAAACTTTGGTTCTCTTACATGAGCTATATTTACAGGATGAGAATTCATGCCGTGCTGTCAGAAAGAGCAGGCATCAGCTTGGAGCAAGGAGGTGCCTGAGGGCTACTTCCAACATCCAGCCTTGTTATTGACAGTGACAGTGACAGTGACAGTGACAGTGAGGTACTATTAGTTTCAGAAGTGTAGACACCTGTCCTCTGCAGCAAGTAGTCACCATTAATCCTCACTTTGCTGAGTCACTGGGGAACCACCAATGGAACTGCTTGGACTCAAAAGCAAGTTCCATCTTTAATTTCATGTGGAAACTGGCTATCACAGAGAAGAGCTCTTAACTGTAGTCTGATGTAAGTATTAGTCTCTGTCATGTTCTCTGTTGGAAATGATTTCCAGTCTATCACATCTTCTCAGTGAGTTACTACTGCCTGTGTTGTGATTGTTGCTTTGACAGTTAAACCTTGAATCTCAGGTGACTTCATGTCAGCATAAATAAAACCAGGATAGGAACTTGCTTTTGGGTTTCTAGTGGGTCATGGAAAATTAAGTTTATAATTTGTAAGCTATGATTTGAGATGGTTTTTGTTTGGTTTATCTTGAACTCCTCTGTCACATCACATTTGCATTTATCAGGAGATCCTATTTAGCTGTCCAACACATCCATGAGGCATGAGCTAAACATTGGCTGTAGTTGCAGGGCTGTGGATGAATGGATAAAACCTGTGGTTTTTTAAAAGAGTAAGAAGTTACTTAAATCTCCCTTTTTCTTTCTTGTTAAAAATCCCTTTATAGTTCACATTCTAGGACTCCTGCTGGGCTATGACTGTACTTCAGCCTGTTTTTCAGAAAAGTCCTGCAAAGTTGGCTCAGTTGCCCAAGGGGTCAGAGGACAAGCAGCTCTCTCAGACTCAGTGGGTTTCTTTCTCTCTGATTGTTCATTTAGGGTAATGTTCCCAAAGCCTTTATTTTATTCTGGATTGTAGCATGGGCTGCTCCCTGCAACTTCAGGGCTCAAGGTGCTGCAGTCAGGAGGGTGTCAGAGGGGACACGATTTGCAGTGGGTTTCAGAAGCTGCTGCTTTAAGAGTGGCTCTTTCTAGGTCACCTCATTGCCCTGGGCTTGCTGGAGGGGCAGCAGTAGGTGACTGGCCTGGCAGCTCTGAATCCTCTCCAGTGGTGCAGGGACAGTGTTTCCTTGGGTCAGATAGAGCTACTTTGGCAAGTCCTGTTTTTCTAAAGCAGAGACTCACCACTATTATTCCATTGCTGGAGTAACAGCAGTCTGGGGGATCAAGAGTGATGAGCCTGAAGGGCAGCAGCACAGTGAAGATGTGGTTTGTTCTGAAAACTTTTAGCATCCCGTAAATCAGAAGCTGGATGACATTGGAAAAATCCATTAAACTAAATTATCAAAGGGTACCAGATACAAAGAGACACTTGTGGCTCAGGAAGTTTCTGAATTTATAATATTTGGAGGCTGAGAGAGCATTTAAGGAAGAATCACTACACATTTATTGTTGTACACTTCCTGCTGTAGTCTTCCCTGGGCATCCAGTGCCGGCTGCTGTCAGAGACAGGAGCTGTGGAGCTCTCAGTTTGACCAACCTGCCTGTTTTTTTGTTCTAATATAAATATTGTCAACATCTAAGCCTACTGTTTAAAAAGGATGGAAATGTAAGCAAATGAGAACAATTTTCTTTAGAAGAAACAGTATCTGTGACCATGAAACCAGGCAGGGCTGTGCTGTATGTCTTTACATTTCAACATCGAACAGTTTCAGGGGGTTTTAGAATCTTTTTCTCTTTCTAAACAATATATGGAGAATAGAAAAGTTTTCTCAATATAAACACGTTTGTTTTTACTGAGTTTATGTTTTCAAAATGGCTATTTGGTTGATCTTGAATAAACAAGCCTCCAAAATATGGTGTGTTGCACAATCTTGGCCACTAATGTGTGTGTGATGTGTTTATGTGTGTGTCCAACTCTGTTGAGACTGACTGAATTTCATGTCAGGCAAGGAAATATAAAACCTATACAGTCTGCTGAGAGTCCAGGCTTGGCAGCTTTCTGGAATCCTGCACAGATCTGCCCTTGATTACACAGCAAGTGTCAGACCTTGGGGAGGAGGCAGAGCAGGGAAAGTCCAAGTTGGCTCCAAGACTGAGATGTGGCACCATTTTAGCACGTGACATAAAATAGAGACTGACATTTGGGAATGGGGTTTCACTTGTCCCGGGCGGTGGGAAATGGGATTATGCAAAGGAAGGAAAAAGCGCTGGTCACCTTTTAGCAGGAGCAAAGGGACGGCTGAGGGTTGAGTCTGGAAGAATTGTTTCTTTGGGCCTTGGTGATGGCTGCCTGATTTGAAGGACTAAGTTTTCCCATTCCAGGAGGTGATAGATGCTGGGCAGAGCTGCTGAAAGAAAAGAATTGTCCCTGTGGCGGAGGCATGGCCAGGCTCTGCCATGTCAGGAGGGAGCCATCAGGGAGAGAGCTGCCCCAGGCACCAACTGTCCCAGAAAGGACAGAGATGAAGTTTTAGTAATAAGGCACTGTCCATGCTCTTGGGCAACCCAGAGGATCTCTGTGAATGATTATAAATTCCACATGTCTTGGGTGTGGAATGCTTTATGGCTGTACAGCACTCAAGAGGCTGCACCAGGAATTGCCAGCTGGGGAAGCTGTGTGGACAGGAAGCAGATCTCAGAAAAGAAAGCAGCAGGCAGGAGGATAGATGCTGATGGGATAATGTGATGGAAATACCTGCAGTCACCTGGTAGGAGAGCTGTGGATTTCTGTAACTCATCCAGGGGCCTGAAGTGACAGAAAGTTTGGCCACTGCTCCTGTACAGCATCCAAAAGACTCTGCCTGAACTAGGCAGTGAAAGTGGAAGCACTGTGAAAATTGCTGGTGCAGACAGAAAGGAGAAGAGGGCCAGAAAGGAAGCCAAGATGTCATCAGCCTCGTGGCTGTGGCACCTGGAGCTGGGTTTTGATTTCCTGAATTTCAGAGAGGATGATGTGTGAGGCTGAAGGACCATGTCCATTTTCCATTCTGCCTGGTAGCATGGAGCTCTGGAGATGCACATTGTGATCCAGTTTCTGTGTTCCAAAAGCTTTCAAATTAATTTAATTTTCATTAAACTAGGACACCCTGTCCAGTCACTACTGGAAGTCCTTTGATCTGTTGCAGACAAACCCCAGATGTTTCTGTGTGCATTATTTATTTTGTCCTTTCTACATTGACCCTGGTGCACCATGTAGAAACTGTTTCTTTTTGTTAAATGCTGCTGCTTCCATCTGCCCTTTGGTATGGAGGCCAGCAGCTCTGCTTTTTTTGGGAAAAAACACAAAACCCCCAAAAAACCCAAACCAAAACCAAAAAAACCCCAAACAACAACAAAAAAAAAAACCCAAACCAAAACAACAAACAAACAACCCAAGTAAAAAACCAAACCCCAAACAAACAACACCCTTTACCCTCTCAAACAACCTCCCACAAACCCTCAAGGTTTTCTTAAGTCAACCTTTTTCCTCATGTAACTGCCTTTCTTTTGATGACTTCTGTGGAAATATTCACATTCCTATACTGGCTTAGGGTTTGAATCCAGAGGAGGTTTGTGAAATGTACTGTGCTGGTACAGCTTCTGCTACATTATTTGTAACGGGACCACATTATTGTTGAGAACTAGAATGCATTGCTGACAATAACTTACTTGCATTTTCCAATCTGATAAGCTGAAAATGTCTTACTTCAATATGGTAAGAAACTTAACCAGCTGTTGTACAAAGAAAGGTCTTAAAATTAAATATGCAAGGTAGAAAAGAAGGGGAGGATATGCACAAAATTCTGAAAACAGCTTGTTTTCTATTGAAATAAAAATATGAACTACTCAGGCATCTCAGCTCAGGTATTCTTAGACTATATATTTAACACTGATGAAGATGAATATTCAAATCCTGAATGTGGGAAAGCAGGGATTTTTTCCATTCCCATTGTTCATGCTCATGAATGAGCAGCAGTTGACTTCTTGCATTTTCTACCCCATGTTCCAGCTGAGTAAATTTTGGGACTATATCAGCATGTCCCTAGAGGAAAGAGTGTAAGATTTTGAAGGGAGGAAGGACACATTTACAATGATCAGAGTGTGGGAAAGTGGCTAATGATAAGTGATACAACAGCTCCAAAGGGAATTGTGCAACAGCCTGGAAACACCATATTTGAATACCAGGGAATTTCCAAAGTAAAACAGCAGTGAAAGATAAGCAGGGAAAAAGACTCTACAAACTCTACAAGACTGATTTTCTCTTTTCCTGTGTGCTGCTCTTCCACTTTCTAGGGAAGAAAGCAAACAGTTTCTTGTGCTCTGGCACAAGGAAAGGGTTACCTCACATGAGCTCCAGGGCCATTCCGAAGGAAGGGAAGTTATTGTGAAGCAATGCTGTTATCCCTGGAACCAAGACAGAGCTAGGAGCCTACATCTGTAGTTGCACAGTACCAATAACCTTCATTTTTTTGCACCAGGACATGGCAAGGGCTGTTAATGGAGCTGGGTTTTATGCTTCTGTCAGCCTCTCCATTGCTTTGCTTGTGAAGTGCATGAGGATCATAAGGGCAGTAAAGAACCTGTTCTTCCCCCGTTGCCTTGGGGACAAGCTCAGCTTGCTCTGGTTTTCCATCTGTGTTGGCTCTCTGAGATCCTTAATGGCTTGCAGCACTCACACATCTGGCTTCTATTCCCAGGAACTTATCCTTCCTAAAGAGCTGCAAGTGCAGCAGGGAGAGGGCAGTGGTGCAGAGTTGTTAGGCTGTATTTAAGCTGAGACCCATGAGGGAAGAGTCTGAGGCAAGTGTGAGGGAGTCTCTTCAGCAGCTTGTGGCTTCCCAGAGGCACATCCTGGTCCCTTCCTATCCTTCCTGCACCAGCTGCACATGTCCTCCCTTACTCTCCCTTTCAGCACTCTGATGCTGGTGGTTGTCACTGGATGCCAGTGAGATGCTGGGAAACTGCAGAACTCCAGTGGGGATGCTGTGTGTAGATGCTTTCATTTCCCAGGAAGAGCTGCAGGGATAGGCAGAGGTGGGGCCTCCTGACTTCACAGAAAAGTACAATCTGTTTGGCTCCATTTCACCAGTCCTGCTCATTTTGGAGAGGAGATGAAATCCAGATGCTAGTCCTGGTCTTGATTCCTGACTCAGAAATTGCAGTGTGATTAAACACTTTGGAAAGCCTCACAGTGCACAGCAGTGCAGCTCTGTCATTTACCTGGGAATCCCACAAAAGCCTCAGTTCTCATTTAGGGGAATTTTTAGAAAATATTTCCCATCCTTGCTCCTTTTTCTGAGAGGATGAGGTTGTTTTCAGATGATCTCTTAAGACAAAAGTCCCTATTGTTTTTATATACCCTTAACACCAGGAGCTTTAAAAAAAGGTAAAAAGTGAAAAGAAAAATGTTGTAGTGGCTGCATGAACAGCCTAATGCAGACATAACGTCCCCATTGCCTGGGGCTCAGTATGTCCAGCCCTTGGAGTCTTTGCCCTCATCTCCTGCATGGTGTGGGCTTGCACTGACTGACTGCGTGGGGCCAGAACATGGACCAGGGACCCAGAGTGTGGGGATGGCAGGGGGAGGGAGAAGTGGGATTGTTTGGTGGGGGATAGTCCCTGCTTTGTGGGGTTGGGAACCAGGGTGTTAGAGGCTGGAGAAGCATGTAGAGGGCTTGGAGGAGAACATACAATCAAGCTTGTGAGTTTTGCCAGCATTTAAATAGTCATTTACCTGGATCCTTCTCCAAAATGGAGAGCAGCCCACGAGAGAGCCTGTGCTGAGCACGTTCTCTGCCTGCATGCAGACCTCTGCCCTGCTCTGTACCAAACTTCATAAGGTTTCTGTCCAAGTTCAGCAAGGTCTCTGTGGATGATGCTCTGTCAGCCATTCCCCTTAATTTAGTCCAAGCCAGAGATTTGCTGGTGTTGCATTTTCATCCTCATTGATTCCCTTTTTCGCTTCCAAATTGTATTTCAACAGCACTCCTTTTTCTGAACATCTTTCTAGGGCTTTTGGCATTAAAGAGTTCAGGATTTGAGCATATTACTTCTCTCTGTGAAGATCCCTGGCAAAATCACTCCTCAGCTTCCTCAGCTGATGTGCTTCCCTCGTGTGTTCAGAGTGGCTCGTGTTGCCCTGTGCTGGGCTCTGGGGAGACCAAGGGACCTACAGCCTGCACAGGACTCAGTGAGCAAACTGATCCAGGCAGCTCCTGAATGAGCAGGGCAGCAAATTGGCACTCACTGGCTGGGGCTCACTGAGGTCATATAAAGCATATGATGGCAGCTGTATAGGTAGTTATACATAGATACACACACTTTACTATAAATATATTATACTTAGTGCTTTCAGTGAGTTTAGTGTTTTCATGTGGGTTAAAACCCTCCACAGATATCCTTTGGGGTCACTAATATAATATTTCAGCCTATTTTAGACAATACAGAGTTCAGGCAGAGTTTGCTATTGGTGTCTTTGGATGCACACAAAGCTCCCTTTTGTTTTCTCCTGCCAATACTTTCAGCTGTTATAATAATTGTACTAATGAGGTTTAGTCTTTAAGAAAACTGCTGGATTTGGTCCAGAAAGGCACTCAAGAGTTAAGGACTGAATCAGAAGGTTTCACTGTTGATCTAATATTGAGCATAGCTGCAGTGTTACAGAAAGAATAAAGTGCTGATGTTTGCAGCAAAGTGTGCCTGGATATCCTCATTGAATAAAGTAAATGGAGAAGAGTTTCCCTTGGGCAGTGGTTTGTGCCCTGTGTCCCACTGAGCTGAGCTGTGCAAAAGTTGACTTTCACCGGGTCAGTGTCAGTGTGAAATAGAGGTTGTTCTGGTTTGGGTTCCACAGAGCATTTCCAACAGGCATTACTTTGTAACCAGCAGGAAAGGAAGGAGGAGGCAGCAGCTCTCCCTTTAACCTTGAAAAATTCAACAAAGATAGAGGAGTCTCTGAGGTTCTGTGGGTCCCTTTAGGCTTTCAGTGGTGTAAGAAATGGTGTGTGTCCTGCGACTGTCCTGTGCAAGTGCTTTCCCTTTGTTCATGCTTACAGCCCACAAAGAGACATTCTTTAAGTGGGAAACTGAAGGACAGTGTGGTTGAGGAAAATAGAGCCAGAGTAGTATTGGACTGTTGACACTTGCTGTCCTCAAGATGTAGGTTTGTCCTCTCCAGTCCCCCATCACTGCCCTGCTGCTGTGCTTCTAAAACATGGAATGCTTGTGATCACCCTCCAACCCTTCAAGGCTTTGTTGGATGAATCTGTTTAACCATTACATTGGAGCCAGAAGTGTGTTTTCAAGATTTGAGATGAAGTACTGCCAAGTTTCTCATCTAGAAGTGTTAGAGTTATTCCCTGGCATGCTTTCAAATTAAAAGGAAAACCAAAAAGCCCTTGATTCAGAAGGTACTTAAATGTTAATCTCAGAAAAACATAAACCTATGAGTAAATTAGAAACATTTACCTTCTCTGATTTCAGTGACAAAAGAAGAAGAGTTTGATTTTCATGAATCAGGGCAGTTTATGGGTTTAACTGTCATCCTGAATTCTGAGGAATAACAGAGGGAAGAGAAATATGAATGAGAAGTTCTTGAATACCTGAATTTCCTGATTCCAAGTATCTGTTTTTCCAGATGCGTGAACACTTGATTTTTGTGGGAGCAGACCCATGACCCTCAATAAAGTAAACTTGTTGTTTGTGAGCAAAGGAAAACAATGTGCAAAGTTTAGTGTGTAGCAGTTTCTGAAGGCAAATGGACTGAGTACTGAGACAAATGGATCATGAGTACCAACTGTGGAACTCACAGCCATGTCCCCTAGAAAATCTGGACAATAAATTCCCTGAATGTTGCCTATTATTGGGTTATTTGATTATCATATAGAGCTAATTGATATTCCTGGGTTATAAATAAACATGACTGAAGGAGGGGACAAACAGCATATGAAATACATCCAATTTGGCTTTTGGTTGCATGATCTTGGAAGATTTCCTAGACTCTTGTCCAATGGTTAAAACCTAATTTAGAGCTGGGAAACATAAAATGCACTTCTTATTTATTACAGTAAGAGCTTGGTGACTGTAGACAATGCTCTGCAAACAAACACCAGCAGAAAGAGGCATCCTCCTGAGTATGTTGCAAAATAATTTGGACAGTTTAGAGACCAAGGCAAATGAGGTTATTTAGGACACTAGTGTGAGAATGGCTCATGAGTTTGGTGTGCATTTAGGGTTCTTTTAATTTATATTTTTAAAAGATGAGATGAAGAGTGATAAACTGAGTGTCAATATCTTAGCTTTTCTTTGTTGAGTACAAATGTCTGACTTTCTGTCTGTTCTTTGCTGCACACAAAGCTGCAACCTTGTTTTTCTTAGTCTGGCCCTGGACTGTCACGAATCCTGCTTCAACACAGAGGTCTCCATCTTCTCCGAAGGTGACTCCTTGATTTGCATCTCCAGGTTTATTCTGCCAAATGAAAAGCATGCTTACACCTTGTGTACATGCTGGGGCTCTTTGGGATTGTCTCCTCACCTCCAGGCTCCCAAGGCTGGTTATGAGGGGTGTCTTTCAACCAGCAGCCAGCTTTCTTCTCCTCAAACATGGCTGATGCACCCATCATCTGAAACCAGCTTTACTGTCAGAGCAGCAGCGACTACAGATGGCAGCCCTGTGTGTCAAGACATGTTGGATCTTGAGGTAAAATTACATTGGCTTAGTGCAATACACTAAGCAAAGGTGCACAACGTCCCCAGCAAGGCTGAAGGAGAAGCTCCTGGTGCCTCCAAAGCCTGCCCTGGTCACTTTGGTCAGTAGATGACTCCCTGTACTCTCCCCACCAACTCAGCCCAATGGCTGAGACTCTTCAAGAGCTCTGTAATAACCTGAGAGGGCTATTGAGAAAGAAATCTGAGGATTTACACCCTTTGATAATTTCTTACCCTCCAAAATGCAGCTGTGGTCTTCACATCAACCTTAACAATGCCTGTACTTCAAATATTACATAATATTCAAATTTGATCTCTTGATTGCAGATTTGGACAAAGATGTAGCAGGACCCCAACAATGTAAAGGACAATTTAAAGATACTCTGCTTTTTTATAAGTTAATGAATAATGATTCTGTTTCTAATTAAAATTCTAGTTATTCTAAATTCTAAAATTTCTCTGAGTGTATCTTGGCCTGTAAGGGTCTTTAAATACCTCAGTCCCCTTTCAAGCAGCATACAAAGCCCTTCATGCTGGCAGCAGAAGACCAGAGAGTGAAGGCTATGTATGGAGATTTCTGCCAAGGCAAACTGTGCTCCCAGACAATGATGGCAAATGTGAAAGTTTTGACAAACAAACAAACAGGAAAATAGAGGTCAAAGTCCTGAATCCCAGCATGTGAATTGCTAAGCAGCTTCTGTCATGGGAAGGTCAGTGCAGAGTTTGTAGTATCATATGGTCAGAGTTGAATGTTGCACCAAGACTGTAAAGGTTACACAGTGAAAGAGACAAAGAGGCTCAGTCTCCATTTCCATATGAAAAAGACAAATGAGTTTTCCTGTGAGAGGCAGCTGTTAGTTGGGATCATCATAACTATATCTTGGCCTTCCCAGGCTATCCTTGGCCTCTCCTTTGGTCTGGGAGATGACACTCTCCTTTACCTTTCTTGCCTCTTCCAAGTCTCCTCCTTGACTGCACAATGACAATTTTCCAGATGCAGAGGTTTGATGTACTGAGTTAAAACCCAAATCTGGAAACTGGGAGAAATTGGAGATACTACAGTTGAATTTTCCACAGCATTTGATGGAAGTGTATAGGCAAAATCCACTTGTCTTAATGGTAGTGATTGGCCAGCGCTGCTATGAATTTAAAGGGAAGAGGTTTCCCAGAAACAGCAGGGTGATGACTCTTTAAGTGTTATACTGTATTTTGTCAAAAACGAAACATCAAAGTCATGTAGGGATTGAGAAACTCTACAAAATCAGCAATGTTTTGCCATGGAGTGAAGAGTCACATTAGAGCTGAGGAGGCTTGTTTACACATGCCAAGTGTATTTGCCAGGTGAGACTGAGTTGTGGAGACCAAGAAATTATTACCTATGGACCATGGTTTTCTCTTGGACAAAACAATTCTTTTTTTTTTAAAACTATTTTCAGTTCCCCAAGGTAACCTTATGAGAAGATACAACCACAACAAAGACATATTAGCCTATCAAACACATTTCCTGAGATATGACATGTGAAATAGTATTGCTTAGTTCCAAGATAAAATTTGGTGGGACAAGTTCAAAATCTGCTCTGAAATACATGTGTAAATCTGCACGGGTGAATTCCCCTTCTCCCAAATATAGCAGGGAAAAAATCACAGGTAACATCTCTTAGAAAGACAGCAGGCAGATGTGGACCCCTATCTTTAACTTCTCAAGTGCAAGGAGAACTGGGTAATTAAGAGGCTGTTAAGGATCCAGCTGGAGCCAGCAGCAATTTCTGCTGCTCATCACTGCTCTGTGAGGGATCAGGTCTGTCCCAGTGAGCAGCCGTGCACAGGCTGGACCCCAGAGCTCTTGGTGCTCTGGGCACCAATGTTTGCAAAGTGCTGCTTTATTCCAGTTGTTCTCTTGTGCTCATTTACAGAAGATGTTTGCTGTGGGCACTGGCAAGATGTAGATATGAAAAAAGCAAATACGATTATAATAAACTATAATGTAAACTAAGAGGAAATATGAAGGTTCTAGCTTTGTACATTGTGTTCAGCTTTTAGTTCTTTGAGTAGTTTTACAGGAACAAAACACCCCAAGTTTGCAGTGTAGGATTGAGGTAATTTTCCCCAGTGATTCATGTAGGCCACCTTTGATAGGTAATTTGTGTGTCAAGAAGGGGAAGCCAGAGAAGCAGTGTGGAGTTTTCTCTTTGAAGTGCTCCAGGAGTGAATGTGTTAAATGTTTTCATCAGAGACACACCAAAAAAAGGCAGATTGCGGATCTGCAAGAAAAGTTTATAAAAGAGAGTGAAAAGCCCCTCACACCTAAGAGAGTAGGAAAGATAGAGTACCCGGTTTGCCTTTTAGCAGCTTTTAATGTTAGAAGGAATGTAATCGCTGGGGGCAGAGCCCACTGCCGTGGGACCTCCCTTACAAAACTGCCGGGATTTATTCACTTCCCCCCGAGCAAGGCAGGCGCCTCCTCGACAGGACTGAGAGCCTTGCAGCAGCTCCGGCCGCACAGGAATAGCCATGTCCACGGGGAAGATCTGCTGCCTGGTGCTGCTGACCCTGGGCGTGCTGGCGGTGGCAGTGACGCTCGTGGTCATCCTGACTCAGCCCAGGTGCGCTCCGCAGCAGTACCTGCACGGGGCCGTGGCTGCCGACACCGAGAGCTGCTCCCTCATCGGCCGGTACGTGCGCGGAGCGCTCGGCTCCTCGGTCCCCTGGCGTGTCTGTCGTGACTCGGGCTAGCAGACGGGACAAGCGCTAGCCACAGCCGTGAGCTGGGTTCTGCCCCGGCCCCGCTCCGGGGCTGCGCGGCGATGCTGCTCCCGGGGCCACTCCAGCCGGGAGAGCAGAAGGAACCTCTGCCTCCGTGGCTGATGCTTACTTTCATTACACTGTCCCAAAAACTTGCAACTGTGCAAACCCTTGGCCTTTTGGAAGGTATAAAGAGTTGTAGTATACAAGTACAATGCTGGTTTTAAGTGGAGAAGGAAGAAATTTACTTTTTATGGCATGGTAGGTCTGTCGGATAAGTCACTTAGAATAAATTAGGAAGTCAGAGGAACTTGCAAAGAGCTGCAGCCAGGCTTCAACAGAGACAAGGAAGGAAAGGCAGGGAAAGGGCGACTGGCATCCCTGCCTTTTGGGGGTGTGTTTCTGGACTGAAGCCTGCAGCAAGTGTGTCTGCTATGAAGAAAAATGCAAAGAACAGATTTAATTGAAATTCCGTCAAGACACTAGAAGTATAAAAGACGTATTTACATCACTTGGAAAGAAAGATGTAGGTTAAAAAAATTCTCTAGATGCACAGGTTGTACACTTTCAGTTTGTGTAAAACTTGTCTCTCAAACATTTTGAATCCCATGTTATTATTTTACTGTTCCTTCAATTATTGAATGCCTGTATCCATGAAAGCAGAAGGATGGAAATTTACATGTGATGCTGGATGCTCCAGTGATGGATGCTGGAGCTGCGTGCTCTGCCTTGTGGCTGGAGGGGTGAAATGACATGTGGTGCCATAATACCACACTTTGCCATGTCTCACCTCTGATTCTGGCAATGGCGTGCTGGCACAGCATTTGTGAGTAGCTGGAGAAAATATACTGTGGCTGCACGTATGTCAAGCAGTGAGATGGGGTTTTTTATGTGAAGCCACATGTTAGTTCTTCAGAAAGCAGAAGTATTTTTAAAATCACTATTAATGGAAAAAGAGGAAAATACATAATTGGATTGCCCAAAGAATCTGCTGGGGAAAACCACTGCATTGTTTTTGCAGCTATTGTAAATTTTAACTTGATGTAGTGTATAATCAGCTGGAAGACATTGAAGTGAGAGCCACAGAAACCTGTGGCCAGTGGGCAGATTTGTCTAGTCGGCTACTTCTGCTGGGCTCTCACTTGTTTCCTTCCCTTCTCTCAGCAAGAAGCTCCACAGGCTTCCCCAGCCCCCACCACTGCTGCAGCCGCACCTCCAGCACACTTGCTGACAGGTCTGTGCTGTCCCCCGAGTCCGATGGACCAACTTAAATGTCCCACAAATAGTCTGCCAATGATCCCCACAAAATCCTGCCCTTGCTCCACCTTCCCATCACATTTTTTCCCCCTTTTTGATCCTGGGGCATCTTCACATCAGGTCCTGCTCTCTCCTCCAGCCCTGCCAAGCCTCTGTGACCTCCCCAGCCATGGCTATTCTCCTCCTTTGCCTGGGCTCTGCACTGCTCACCCTCTGCCTGGTGGTCATCTCTGCTCCCCTGCTGCTGCATGATTGCTGCTGCTTTTCCCAGTATCCTTTGCCTCCAGCCATTCTTGGAAATCTTTGTGCTCATTTCATGCTGTTCTTAGACTTGGAATGAGACAAGCTCCTTTGTTGTTCTCCTGGCTTCTTCTGTGCATGTTCTTGTAAAAGATTATAATAAAAGTAAAATTGTTTATAAAAATGTTCCTCTGCAAGAGAACTTGGGACCAGAAGCTTTGTATAACATTTGCCCTTTTCCTTGTTGTTGTCATATTTCTTTCTCTGTCCCACTGGCCCACAGTGGTGGCTTTATTTTTCTCTCTAGGAAGCTTATTGCATGCTCTGTACTGCATGTGATCTTGTTAATTTTCTCCCAGGTGTTTCTGTGCTGTTATACCTGTATGTGACTTTTTAAGCTCTCAGCTCTTAGCACATGATGGTCACCACTAAATCAGTTCTCAGAGCAAACTGCAAGGTGAGAAAATGACGTTCTTTCACTGGTGAGGAAGTCTCACATGGCAGTGACACCACGAAGATGCCACAGCAGAGGGGCTCTGGCCAGGGGCTGAGCCTTTCAGAGCCATCTGCTCTGCTCTGTGACATCCTGTGTGACTCTGCAGGGCGAGGGCTTCCTCAAGGCTGACTCAAGGTGCCTGATGGGAGCACCACTAGATGATGAGCATACAGCTGCTTCCTGCCTCATCTTTGCTCAATAAGATTTTAGCATCCATAGGAATTTCTTCACATAGGAATTTTGTCACAGCACTAGCAATAAAATCCAATTTCTGAGAGCAGTCTCTGCCACTAGGCCCTGCTGTCCCCACCTGTGAACTGGCAGTTCATGTGCCACTTTGCTTCAGCAACAAGGTGAGAGCAGGGCAAAGCCAAGCAGTCCTAGCTGCCAGTCCCTAAAGACACACCACAGGCTGGTTTGTCCCTGCTCTTCCTCACTGACCTTGCAGACCCTGTCTCCTGCTGTGACCCCAGGCGCTTCCCCTCAGCCAGCCCTTTCATCCTGCAAATCCCCCCCAGGCTCACAGGAATCCATGCGGGGGATGCTCAGAGAACTGGTCTGGTGCCTAAAGCCTTGGAATCTAAAAGCAGCACCTAATCTCTGACTTACTTACAGATTTTATTCTTTAATTTAAAAAAATCTTGTTTATTTTAAAGATAAACTCAAACCACATGCTCTGTGAGTTGTCAGGAATGAAATTCCTGGGGTACTACATGATACTCTGTTGGTTTAAGATTCTTCCATGTGGAAGTCTTTGTCTGTTCCTAATAGAATTGTCAATTGAATTTACTGAGAATAACTGAACTAAACCTCTTGCTCGAGGAGGAATCTTGTATTTCAATGAGTGGGATAGTGGGTCGGGGAAAACACCTCAGGGCCCATGTGTTTTGCAGCTCTGGAGATTGTGTTCATGTATTCTGGATTTCTGAAATCTTTATGCAACTCTTTGAGTCCCTGCAGAAACTGAGCAATCTCAGTGAGCCTTCAGCCTGTCACCATCCATGTTGGCAGGTCCTGAGCTAAACTTCCCCTTAGCCATCAGTGCTGAACAAGGCTGGGTCTCTTGCTGTGTTTTTCTGCTGGAAATTGAGGGCTGAAAGCAACCTTGTACAGCTGTCTGATCCAGACCAAGACCCTGCCCTGGGAGAAAACTTGCCCCTGAATGAAGTCAAATGCTTCAATGAGGAGGGATGGGAGACTAAAAGGAGAATCAGAGCAGTTTTTACCTAAGGATGTGGATGTCCACCTCACTAATTTGTCCTCATGTCAAGAACCCTTAGGAGACAGGAGATGATTGCCCTGTGACACTAAGAGGTACTCAAACTTCACGACCAACTCCGAGCCCCTTGTTCCCTCCTGGAAGAGGCTCTATTCATCAAGCCTGCAAAAAGCTCTATATTCCCTACCAGTGTGCTCTGTCATCCACTGCTCTGCGTTCCTGTGTTTCCCAAATGGCAGAAGCAAGAGTCAGCATAAGGTCAGGGACAGATTTAGGGAAAATGTTCATTCCCAGTGGTGGGATTCACAGCAGCAAGGCGAGCTGACCTGGCCTGGCCCAGCAGCCATCTCTGATCCCACTTTTCCAGTGTAGCCTCGCATAAACCCTGGGAACCAGACTTCTTTGAAATCAACACCCCCTGGGGGGACAGGGTGGTGGGGAGGGTGAGAATGGTGAGACTTTAACAGTCAGAAAACGTCTGCAGCCCTGGGAAGCTCAGTTCTAGCCAGAGAATCTGATGCAAAATTCCTCTTCAGTGATGGCCCAGCAGATTTCTGAAATATATTTACATCCCAAAGGATTTGGTTTCCCTACTTTTACGTTTTAAATTGGGTAACTGGCCCTTTTTCACAGAAGCAGTTGTTGCCTTTGCTCTTCATAAATGCTGAGGAGGCAGCTGCTGTGTAATGGGTGGTCTCCCAGTCCCCAGCCTTCTTTATCAGAAAAAAAAAGTCAATACAATTAAATATGTTAGCATTTCCAGTGTGTTTAAAGGGGCTTCAGGGCTCCCTCTAGCCTAGGGCAGAACAGAGGGCTTGGTCTGCAGTCCAGCACAGCCCACCTTTGCTAGGAGCAAAGTGCCCTCATTCACTCTTCCAGGGAGGGTGAATCCCTGCTTGCTGCTGCTGGAATGGGACTTGGTTGTTAACACCCTCTTCTGATCCTTATTAAAAGGAAACTCCATTAATGACTAAACCCTAACGCTGAAATTAAGTGGCAGGAAGGACATGGGACAAAACATTGTTATCAGATCTTGTCAGCTACAGCACTGGTATCTCTAGAGAGACCTGGTAAGGTGGCACAGTTTGATTAAGGATTTGCATTATAATTAAGCTCATTGCAGCAGAGATCCATGTAAAGGGAGCCAAGAAATGGGACATAAATCCAGATGCGGTTTTGCTACATATAACGGCCCTAAATTCCCCAGGCATCATTTCCAGGGAAATGGCAGGTTGCTGACTGGAAGTGAGTGAGCCACATGTGACACACCAAGAGCCAGCTCAGTCTATTTTCTGTGGAGTTTCAGTCTCTGGAGAGGCTGGAGGGAAAGGTATCAAGACTGGAGGCCAGTGTCAATGTGCTGTGAATTTGGGTGAGAATCTGGTGCTTTTCAGGCTTTGGGGAATGTGCCTGATGTTCCATGTTAAGGTTTTAATGCATTGCACTGAAATGCACACTCTACCATCTCCAAGCTTCTTTTTAAAGCTGTTTTTCACTGCCAGAACCATGCGTTTCCCTTTCACCAGGCTTTGTCCATGTGTTGCCTCACAGCCCCTAATCCAGGGGCTCTGGGGAGCACTGTCCCGGGTCAGTGTAGCAGTCCTTCTTCCCTCTTTTTCCAACTTTCTAACACGCTGTCTGGATCTTCTGCAGAGGTGACCCAGTTTTTAAAGAAGCCTTTCTTTCCATGATCAGCAATTAACAGCTTTCGTTTCAGAAAAACACGTCCCAGGGACATTGGTGTGGTGAGGCCATTCCCTGCTGCAAGGATGGGCGAGCCTGAGCCTCAGTCTCCATGTTCAGAGCCACAGCCAGAGAGCTCCCGGGAGGCCAAAAACCATGCAGACCCCAAACAGAAAGCCTGATGTTCCCTACTATTTCTTTTCTTCCCACTTGTCCACATGTCATTTCCTTACAGGCAGTGGTTCTGAGGCACTTAGGGAAACAAAGGAAAGCCTCGTCAGCGTGCCTGCTGGCAGCATCCTGTTCCTGGACCCAGCAGGTCCCAGCCATAGCAGTGGGTGTAAAATAAACAGCAGTCTCTGTGTGTGCTCCGTGTTCCCATGCAAACTCTGGGAGCAGTTGCACTGCAATTAATGAACTACTCCAGCTTCCCCTCTGGCTTTGCCTTATCTGAGCAATAACCCAATAGAACAGTTAGGAACTTTCCTAGCAAACACCAGTGCTGGCTACTGGCAGGCTGTGCAGGAAATGCCACCCCATTTCCACTGCAAGGAAAAGATGTTTTTCAGATGTTCTTGAGGGAAGAATTTGTTGAGACACGTTTCTCTAACAGAACATCATTGCTGTCAGCAGCAAGAGGCTGCCTTAATCCCTGTGTGTTCTTTCATGTAACTGTGCCTTGGTAGAAGCAGTTGAGGAGTTTTTTTCCTGTTGGGTTTTTTGTTTCTTTGTTGGTTTTTGTCTTTGGGAATACAGCAAGCAGGGTGGGGGATTTCTGAGCTAATAAGCCCAGGAAGTCACATTGTAGGAACAATGAAGCTAATTGACATGTTTTCTCTCAGGAGTTCGCTTCACAGACCCAGTGCTCCCACTTTAGTGCTCCTGTCCAGGTGATCAGCATATGCCTTTATCAACAATGGCATTTGGGAAGCTAGAGATCAGTTGTTTGGTTCCTAGTATGTGGAAAGCCCTCTTCTGTGCTCAGAGCATCCTTCTCCGTGTCTCGGGACTCCTTGCTGTCCCTTTTAGTCCACAGCATTCGTGAGCCCCTGTTACGTAACTCTTTGCCCAGAGGAAATCCAGCCTCCCACAGCTCTGGCCCTGGCTGCTCTTTCTTCCTGCAGACTCTCCTTTTCCTCTAATTGTTCCTTCTCACTCCAGCAGAGGAAGGTGCCCCTCTGTGCCCTGACACCCCACAGTGCTGCCACTACATTTCTCCAGCTGCTCTCCTCAAGTTGCAGGGGCCCCAAGGAGGCATTTTCATGTGGTTCCTCCGTGCTGATATTTTTGGATTTTAACAGGGTCTTTTTTCTTCCCTTCCCACCACAGGAACATCCTGAAAAGTGGAGGCACAGCTGTGGATGCTGCCATTGCTGGCTTGATCTGCACTTCAGTGATGAACCCTCAGAGTTCGGGCCTGGGTGGTGGGGTCATATTTACCATCTATAATGCCAGCACAGGTATGGGCCTGCCCTGGCCTCTCCATGGTGCCTTGTCCCTCTGCAGACACACAACTGCTGGGGAGAAATCAGAATCCTTCCCGTTCTCTCAAAGCAATATTTTGAATATAAAAGCTACCTCAGAAACAACACTTGTGCTCTTAATCCAAAGCATCTGCCACAGGGAGCGTGATTGTCATTTCACAGCAAGAACGTGTGTGTGGAGGAAAGAGCTTTGATATAAAATGAACTGAGTTTGCCTCTCCTTCCCCCTCCAAAGCAATCCCAAAGTACATTTCAAAGTCACACAGCTGCCTGCAGCCAGGTGTGAGTGGCTGAGTGAAGAAGGCAGGAGGGGAGTGCAGGGGAGTGCAGGGATGGCACTTCAGGGGCTTGTGCTGCCCCAGCAGCTCTGGCAGTGCCTGCTGACACTGGGGCTGTCTCACACCGCTGTTGCCAGTGCTGATGTGACTCCCCAAAGCAGTGTTGAGACTTCCTGTCCCAGGAGATGCATCTCCACTTCAGAAATCGAAACCTAGCAATGTTCAGTGCCTGCTGGGGATCCTTTCTGTGTTTGGCTTAAACTCTATTGTTGTTTTCTTGATTTTATGTCTTTAATGTGAAAGTTTTTAAGTCTTGGCTTCCAAAAACCCCCAGAGCTTTTATATCTAATAGTAATATCAACAATGAACACTGTAACAATATCATAGTTTTAAAACCCCTGCCAAGTAGTTTCACAGAGCCACAAATCTGGAAATGTTTGGGTGTATCTTATGCAAGAGCTTAATTTGGCAGAACACCTATATTTTTCTTTTTTCCTTTTGGCAGAGCCATGGAACTTTATTTCCTGACAACAATCCTCTGCTACCTGAGTTATGCTGCTGCACAGAGGTGCCTGTGGCCGTGCACAGCTCAGGTGCTTGGTACACCAGGGAGCACTGTGGGCTCCTGCAGCACAGCTGGCCCTGTGGACTGTGACAGGGACAGATAAATACAAGGCAGAGAAGGAGGCAAAGTGATAGGCTAGATCTGAAATGGGAATATATGCAAGTGGGGGTTTGAGTTTGGGGGTGTTTTTGTCGTTTCAAGCTCCCTGATACATGGAGGGCTTTAAATATGATGGACTTGCCTCATCATCATTTGGTAAATGGCCCTCCCAGTACCAGGAGGCTCACATCATATCTCTGACATGTCCCATCTGTAGAAGAAGTGCAGGAACCTGCAGGTGTGAGGCAGCATGTCCCAGCCCATGTCCCAGCCCATGAACACTGGGGGGAACTTTCACTGCTTGGAGACAAGCCCTGGCCTTCACCCTGTACTTTCAGTACCTTTAGGTAGGCACTGCTTTGTTTGCTCTAAATAAAAGCACAGGAGTCAAGGACAAGTTGTGCTGACCCCTGACCCTGCAGGTGCACTTGGCACATCTGGCAGAAGGCTCCAGAGCAGCTCAGCTCTGGGCCATCAGCACGTGCAGTGCTACAGCTGACTGGAGTGTGATGTTCACCTGCTTCAGGAAAACAACATTATGCATTTCCCTCTTCTTCTTTCTAGGAACAGTCGAGGTGATCAACGCCCGTGAGACAGTCCCACAAGTGTTTACTCACAACTTACTGTCTGGCTGTGCTGCTGATTTCCCCACTGGTAAGGACATAGCCTGGGCCACAGCTGTGTGCCCTCCTGGTGTGCACAGAGCTCAGGGTGGGGAACTGAGCACCTCACTGACTTGATCTGGAGTTCTATTTAGTTTAACACACTCAACCCGGGTTGCCTTTTGCAAAAATAACCAAAAATACTAGGTCCAGAAAAATTCCTGTTTGGTAATAACACTGGGCAACCTGAGCAGCGAGGCAATGGGAAGCCAGCATGAGGAGAAATCACAATGTAACTTCTCTCCATAGGAAGTCTGCAGTTCAAGACTGGATTTCCCAAAGCTCTCGTTCCCCAGAAGTTCTTACTGAGAAAAATAAGATTAATAGCTTTCTGGAAATAAAAGGAATCAGTCTCATGTGCTTGCCCATGTCCATAGGTTGGGGAAGCATGCTGGCACATCAGGGGTTGAGTTGCTGGGCTCAGGCACTCTTGCTTTAGCAGCACATCTTGGATCTTTCCACATTTCTTGCTGTATTCATTCTCCTTCCCTAGAATGTTATCTTTTGGGGTGTGTCCTAGATTCTGGAGATGTTCTTATCCTTGGAAGAGCCTGAAAAGGAATCAGGAGCAACTCTAGTTGGAAGGGACAGCTGCAGGTCTGCTCAAAGCAGAGTGATGTCAGGTGTTGCTCAGGCTGCCCAGGGTCTTGTCCTGTCACGTTTTTTAATTTCTCCAGGGATGGAGAGTTTCACTTCTTCCCTTGCTCTGGTGTTTGACCAGGCCCCATGGTGCCATTTCTCCAGTGTCCAGCTGCCACCTCCCTTGCTGCAGCATGTGCCTGCTGCCTGTTACGCTTTCAGTACACCTCAGGCCTGGCTGCAGCCTCTCTATACCCCTGCTGTTCAGTAACAGGGAAATACATGAACAGGAAAAGGTAATAAACAAACCAAGCCTGCTTTTAGAAACCTTGGTTGCCTCTACCAACCTGGACTTTGACTGGAGAGCTTTCAGAGAGGTGGAACCCCCAAGCCAGTGACGTACTGGGTGTGAAGTGCTGCTCTGCTCCTCAGGTCCCCGCTGGATTGGCGTGCCCGGAGAACTCCGTGGCTACGAGGAAGCCCATAAACGACATGGCCGCTTACCATGGAAAGCCCTGTTTGAACCAACCATCCAGCTTCTTTCGGAGCCACTTGTCATTTCCCCAGTTCTGGACAAAATTCTCCATCACTCAGCCTTCTCTCATCTGGGGAAAAACCTGTGGTAAGACTCATGAATGAGACTGCAGTGTGAGGGCCCTGTTCCCTCAGCTTCAGACCCTTTCCCTGACATGCTGACGTGGTGCACAGGCTGCTGCTGTGGTTTGTGCTCAGGGAATACTTGCTATGGAGTAGGAGAGAATCACAGAAATGGGTTTTTAAAAGAGGCTGCAGTGTAGCACTGCCTTGGAAAGTACACAACATACATAGTCCAGATCAGCTCTTGGTAGGAAAAAGAGGTCATTGGCCCTGGGCAAGAACAAGCTCACGCTGTAAAACCGATAAACGTTCCTTCTTTAACAGCCCACTGTTATGTGATGGTCAAAGATTTCTGGGGCTTGGCGAGACCTTCCGGTGGCAAGCGCTGCAGCAAACACTGCAAGCTGTAGCAGAACACGGAGCTGAGGTGTTCTACGAGGGAGAGATAGGAAGGGCCCTGGTGGAGGACGTCAGGAAGGCTGGTAGGTAACAGCTACAGGTAGTCCTGATACACAGGCCTTTCTCCCAGCCATTGGCTCACAGTGAGCCTGTACCAGGGGAAAGACAACACACGCTGTTTGCTTGTCACTTGGGGTGGTACCTGACATGGGAAGAGGCCACCTTTCCCCAGTTCCTATAACTCAGGCCCAGAAGCAGGGCTGAGACCACCCACTGCTCTGGCCTTTGCCCACAGTGCTCATGCACTGGCCCCTCTGACTCCTTTAGGCTTTGTGATATCCTGGGGGTTGGCAGCACATGAGTGCTGTGCTGGGTGGAAGGAGTTTGGGCTGTACGGGGATGGCTCTTCACAAGCTTTACCAAGGCTCTGATGCAGGCAGCCCACAGCATCAGTACAAGTTGCTGAGCTAATGGCAGCTCCTGGGTCTCTGTTGAAGGGTCCAGTCTCTCACTGGAGGACCTTCGGGCATACAAAGCAGAGGTGTCCTCAGCTCTGAACATCACCCTGAACAACCACACCAAGGTATTTGCTCCAGGACCACCCATGGGAGGTGCAGTGCTCATGTTCATCCTCAAGGTACTGGAAGGTAAATTCCTAATGGAAAAGGGTCAGCAAGCAGTTTTCAGAGAATGTTGCTCCAGAGTGATAAAATGCAATGGGCAGAAATGGAGTTTTTGAGCCAGAATGGGGCCCAAAGCAGCAGTGTGAACATGCTATGCAGCAGGAGATGAACTGGTTCACTTGTACAGTGGGTCAGCATCACCACAGCTGCTGCAAAGGCCAAAGGATGCATGAGTTTCCCAATGCTTCAAAAGAAATTAAAGTCACAGTGGAAATTAGTACTTGGTTGTTTCTGTGTCCACATCCTGCTGAAGCATAGGGGAAACCTGGTAAGAACTGGGGTGGGAAGAGGAGGCTCCTTTCAACTCTCTTTTCTTTGCACTTCTTGAAAAAACATTGCCTCAGATCTATTAACAAAATTATTTCATCCTGCTCCATAGAGTACAAATTCCATAAAGCATCACTGGCAACACCTGAGGAGAAGGTACAAACCTATCACTACATTGCAGAGGCCCTGAAGTTTGGCAACATGCTAAGACCCCACATGAGTGACCCAGCCTTCTCTGAAGCTCAGGTGAGCTCCATGGTGTGTTGGTACAGTGCTACAGCACCGAGCAATGCTCTGACATGCTCCTCCTTAGCAGCCTGGAAGGAAAGAAAACACTTACAGCTGCTACTGCAGAACAGTGCAGCTGAGTTGGCCAAGGCAGAGGCAGGATCAGGCTGTTTACACTGCAGCTTCAGCTGCAGGCTGGCACTGGTCACCTGCCTGACCAAGGATGTGCACATGCTCCTGCAAATGTTGAGGCGCCTCAGTGCTAAGCGTGGTCCATTTTCTGGGATGAGAGTGGCCTGGGGCTGAATGCTGCCACTCCAGGGCCCCAAGCTCTGACTACTGGGGCTCGGTTCCTGAGGCCTCCCTGTGCCCAAAGACATGCCTGTGCTTGTCCAGCTCAGCGTCCTTGCTGTGCTTGCAGGTGCCTGTGGGGACCCTGTTGTCTGACCAGTTTGCTGAGCTTGTCAGGCAGCGGATAGATGCTTCTGGTGACCACCCCCTAGACCACTACAGCCTGCTGGAGTCTCTCTACAACGACAAACACAGAACTATGGGCACGAGCCACATCTCTGTGCTGGCTGCCGACGGCAGCGCCGTGTCTGCCACCAGCACCATCAACTACCCGTGAGTAGCCCGGGGCTTGGTAACAGAGTCACACAGGCCACGTGTCAGCTTCACAGGGGAGCTGCAAGGGCTGGCTACCAGAAATGCAAAACCCTTGGGTTTCACTGGTTTAGGCAGCTTCTGAGCAGTGCATGCCTTTTTCATGTGACAGCAAAGATCTGTGAGCATCAGCTCCAAGGGCCATCATAATTCAGGCAGATGCAAGAACTTGCTGAGGCTCCTGCTGAACTTCTGTGGGTTGAGCAAATCCCCAGAGGCACCAGTAACAGGGAACTTATCTCTGTCACCACCAGCACACAAATTCCTTTTGGACACACTCACTGGGACCCTTGCAGGCTGGGAGGAGACAGAAATTACAGGGTGCCATGTGCAGTAAATGTCATCCACAACAGGAGAACCCTGGGCACTAAAAAGCTTCATCTTTCCTCCCTGCAGGTTTGGCTCCTTCGTGTATTCTAACCAAACTGGGATCATTTTAAATAATGAACTTGCTGACTTCTGCATAGCAAACAGAAGCGTTAAACCAGGTGAGCATCCTCATCCTCAGAAAAAAAGGGGATGGATACACAGGCTGTGGGCAGGGACAACCTGTAAACTTACAGGTACTCTTCCCTTTCCTAGATCTGGATGAGAGCAAGTTTATTTCAGACTAAAAGAGGATAAAGCCCTGTAGTGTGTCTGTGTCTACTTACATATCTCCTTGTATGGAAACACGGGAGTTTTGGTTTCTAACCAGAGAAACCAGAGGTTAAAAAAATGCTGAAGCTGATCACTGACTGATGGGAAGGGGAGGGAAGAAGTGAGGAAACTACTGCTAAGACAAGCCTGCTGATACTTTAGGCTCATCTATGATTCTGAGTATAGAGCTGCTACAGGTTTGCCCGGAGCTCTGTGACACAGCAGTGTTGGTGCAGACATGGCTCTGTGCCAGAAGCTGTCCCTGCTGCAACCCCCTCAGCCTGCTGGGAGAGGACACCAGTGCTGCTGTGGCAGGATTTCTGCTAAGCGTTCCTCGTCTGGTTGGATGAGCTGCAGCAAGTCCTGAATTCTTGTAGGATGCCCTGTCCTGCATCAAGAGAAGCTTGTTTAGCTTGTGCCATAAAGGTCCCAGTTTCTTGGGTGACAGGCTTTCAGTACAAGGAAAATTTTCTGGAAGTCTTGAGCATCTTGAGGAAGGAGCAGCAGCTTGTTTTTCCTTGGGAGACAAAAGAAAGGCAAGGTAGATGGACCTCATACCCTGTTTAGTGCCACATGGAAAGAATAATATCTCTGCTTCTGCTCTAGGAGAGAAGCCTCCCTCAGCAATGGTGCCCTCCATCCTCATCTCCGAGTCAGGAGACATGCTGGTGATTGGAGGAGCCGGGGGGGGCTGGATTATCAGTGCTACCACCATGGTGAGTGAAACCCACAGCAAATTGCCAGATTTTTTAGCCCTCCCAGATTTCTAGCCGTCGTCAGTCCCTACTCACCTCTCCTCAGATCTTGACTCCTCGGTGCTTTTGTTAATTTGCAATTTAGAAGTCACTAAAGGCTGCAGGCTGTAGGCCAAGGAAAGCATTCTGGGAAGTGTTACATGCTCATCCTTTCTTTCACTTGCCCCAAGCATCTAGTACTGGTCACCACAAAAGCAGGACACCAGGCTGGTAGGACTGTGGGTCTGGCTCAGTGCAGCCTGGGTTGGACATTCCAGGCTTTATGTCCAGTTGGGCAGTGTGGGATTTGTCTTATTGCAGGTGATTATAAACAAGCTGTGGTTTGGCTATGACTTGGAACACGCCATTTCAGCTCCTGTCATGCACACCCATGGTGACAGTGTCCTATTTGAGGAGACTTTCAGCAAGGTGAGTGGCCTTGGTGAGAAGCAGATTGCTTCTCTAACTCTCTTGGGTAATCTTTATTTTGCCTTTGGCTCACCTCCTTCTTGTTTAAACCTCACTTTCTCAACCAGACTCCATACACAAATCCTACATTTTCACACCTGGCAATGTTAAGATCTCAGGCCCCTGCCCCATTCACTCCATTTCCTCTTCTCTCCCCCACACAGGAGATTAAGATTGGCCTGCTGGGAAGAGGACATAAAGAAAAGAGAGATAGTTTTGTAATGAATGTTGTACAGGGAGTTTCCAAGGAAGGAAAATGCATCTCTGCTTACTCTGATGAAAGGAAGCTGGGGAAGTCGGCTGGATATTAGCGTGAAATGCCATCACAATTCACAAAGCCACAGGAGACTCAGAACATGCTTTGCTTGGATATGCCCATAATTTCCTGTTCCCATCAGGATGTCTCCTAGAGCATGGGCATAGCCTGTGATTACACCTAATTCCAGTAGACTGCAGGTCACCCCCAGGCAATACAAGGAGAGGTCAGCCAACCTTGTTTAGAGCTATACCTTTCATTACTTATGTGATACACAGAGAACATATTTCTTGAGCACATCAGTTACTCAGAATGAGAGAATACAAAGTGTGAAAGGAAAATTGGTCCAAACCCCACTGAGAACACTGTGAAATGGCCCAGCTGCATCTTGCATTCCTGATGGAGCCTTGGTTTCTTTCAGGCTGTTCCACAATAAGCTTATTGCTGGGGCTCAGCAATGTGAAATACGTAACTGTTTTAGCTGTGAACAAGAGGTGTCTGTAGGGTCAGGACTGTAGAATCTGAAACGTTCAGGCTTAGAGTGTGGAGTTGGAAAGGGAAGAGATCAAAATCCCATACTCTCCCTCTGTTTTCCCATCCAAAGAAGCCCACCTTTTCCCCAAGATGGCAGATGAAGTTACACCATGGCACAAGTGCTGCCCTGCCTGCTGCTCTCTGCCTCGGGGGTGCAAAGGACCCCAGAGGCTCAGGGTGACTGCACCAACACTTCCTCCAGCCCTGCACACGGTGACTCTGAGAATAGCCTCCCATGGGGGAGATTTCCCTGCTCCTGGGATGAACAGGCTTCAGCTGAGCTCTCTGGAGGTGCCCCTCCCTGTGGCGAGATGGGTCCCAGTCTGTGCCAGTTCTCTCTCCTCAACACCAGCACATCAGTCTTTGGGAAGGCAGGTCAGAAAGGCAGCAGAAATGCTGTTTTTGGAAACTTTAGAACTTTCTTCAAATTGCAAAGTATACGTGATCAGGAGATGTCATTTGTAGCCCTGAGCTCAGCCTGGCCAGGCAAGCACCAGGACTGCTGAGAAGTGATGCAGCACCATCAGGCATTAGCAGAATTCTCCCATATCCTACATGCTCCAAATCCCTGTTTACCTCAGCTAGTCTCTAGGGTTCCCTTCAGACCACGAGGAGGACTCTAAGAACTATCACAGAAAGAGAAAACTTTTGGAGAAGAGATCTGAACACAAAAGGTCCTGGATTTTGCACCTGGATGCAAAAGGTCTTTTGCAGATAATGCATAACCTTGCCCTGCTCAAAATGGCCAAGAGAATCAAACATTTAAGGAAATAAAACCTAAAACCCACAAAAGCCCCAAAGCTCTTCAAATATGCAGGGTCAAATTCCCAGAATCCTCCAAAATTCCATTTTCTGAAAGCTTCTGAGCCTGATTGCCCTATGGGCACAGTGTTGTGTGTGTGTCTGAAAGAGAAAGAAGCCAGAGCCAGGCACTAGCAGAGCCCTCCCACTCACACACAGAGCCCATGGGACTCCTAGTTCTCCAACAAATAGAATCCCTCTGTAAACATCATAACAAGCACACACTATTAAAAAACACAAATTAAACCAAGATTTTAATCAGCTAGATTTTACTCCAATGTTTTTACCCACAAAGCCTGTCTAACAAAGCCATCAATTTACTGAAATCTCAGCCTTCACTTGCATTTTAGTGATGGTCTGAGTGAAGCTGACCAGAGCCAGACATGTGTTTTCCTTCAGAAGTTGTACACCAAGGACTGCAGCACGGTCCCTGCTGTATCAGTGAACGATTGCTGAGTTACCAGATCGTAACCACAAGCACTTAATCATGCAGCTGGAGATCAAGTTACTCATGGATGGAGCCAGCTCCATGCACTGCCCTGCTCCCTCCTCGTCCAAGTGGAATTCATCTTAAATCCCTCAATTCAGGAAGCACTGCAGGTTTCTCCATCAGAGCTACTCACTCACACTGTGGAAGTGGCCTAGCACCCTGTGAGGCAGCATCACAGCGCTGGTGAATGGGAAAGGAAACAGCCCCAAAAGCTGTTGAGGGGCAGTTTTTATGTTCACTTGGAAGGGGTTACATGGACCATGACTACCAAAGAAACCAAATCTCTCTAATTTGCTGGAGTTTTCTACCTTGATGAACTCCCTTGTCCCAGCTAGCAGTTCCTGGTGCATCAGTAGTGGTGTCAGAAATAGCATCTGACAGAGCTTCCTGTGCAGGGGAAGCTCTGACAGGCGCCAGACGCCGCCTGCAGCTCCCGCCGCAGCACCAGACACACAGACCACACCAGATGCTGGCTCTGGCAAGATCCGTGGTTATTTCTGGCCAACCCCACTGAGCCAAGAGTTTACCATCAGCAACTGAGAGTGGCACTGGCTGGAGAGAGGGAGAGCACTCCTGCCTTCCCTATTAGCCTTCAGGGCTACCTTCAGCAGTGCTCTGGTCTCTCTCCATCATGTTTCACTACAGAAAACCCAAGTCACCAATAACTAAGTCTTCCATTACCTTTGCTTCTGACACACCTTAGGGTGAAGCACCCTGCACTACTCCAGCCTATCACCTTTCCAGTGCAGTAGTATCACAGCTACTTCCCACCACAAAGACATGGGAATATTATCTTTAGTCTAGTATTCACTGCAGTTTAACTGATTTGCTACTAACTTTGCAAGTGAGCCAGTGAAGCAGTTTACAAAGCCATCACAGATTTAATTTGCAAGACAGAAGGAAACAGGAGTGCAGATCTCTCAATGCAGCAGAGACTTCCAGTCCTGCAGTCCTTCCTAGCAGAATACCTGGTGAAGCTGAGATTGTACCTGCTTTGGCACCTCTGTTCTTGCCCTGCCACCTCCTTGCTGCTGCTGAAATCTGCTTGGGTCAAGAGCCTCTCAGTTTGGTCTCTCCACATTCCTGCTCCTCCCAACAAGAGAGCATTATTTTTGTACTGAAATCAACTTACATGGACTTTTAAAGCATCATTGTACAGAGGCTGCTCTATTTTCTAATGAAGTCTTTAAGTTATCCTTTTAATAAAATGTTTTTAAACCTGTCTGGGAATTTCTCCTCTAAACCTGTTGCCTATCCCATCACACAAGCACAGAGGACTCCATGCAAGTGTTTCCAGCAGTAACAGTTGTTCATTCTGGAGCCTCATATGCTGCTGGAGAAGCTGAGGAATGGTGCAGCTCGTGCTACTTGTTTCTCGCAGCTGAGTTTTGTTCCCTTGCAGAGGCTGGATGGTTGCCAAAAGAAAATTGTGATAATGTCAGACTGACGAATGGGGGCAAGAGGTGAAACCTCCAGCTCATGATCTGAATTGCCTTTTAATGGTACAGCTTCCTTTCACATCAGCTGGAATCAGTCATGGAATGTGTCCTGTTCTCCATGCCCTGCACTGGGGCAGGCAGCCCACACCAACACACTGAGTGCACCCAGGAGCAGAGCCAGGTGGTTGCATTCAAAAGGTGGGACTTGGAATGATGAGGGACCTCAGAGCCCATCTTGTTCTGACCCCCCTGTTGTGGGCAGGGATGCCACTCACTAGACCCAGTTGCTCCAAGTGCCATCCAACCTGTCCTTGAACACTTCCAGGCATGGGGCAGCCATGGTTTCTCTGGGTAACCTCTGCCAGGGCCTCACTGCTGTCACAGTCAAGAATATCATCTTCATATGTAACCTAAATGTACCCTCTTTCAGCTTAAAGCCATTCCCTCTCGTCCTATCCAGAGGACTTTTCCCTGCAGCTGAAACATCCCATAAGGTGAGCAGCCTGGGGGGTGCAGTTGGAGGTTTTACAGCAGGAACCACTGACTGACATCTGGCTGTTGATGCACAGACAGCCCCAACGGAGGGTGAGTAGTGGGATGTGGTCTCCAAGCAGGTGGCAGAAGTGCCTGCTCTGTGTACAGATACGTCCAAATGAGGTGCAGATAACTACAGCTTGCAGAAGTAGCCATAGCTTTTTAAAACACATAGGTCTAAGTGCAAGCTGTAGCCCAATTTAATAAATCCTTCCTCTGCAGTGATACTGCTAAAAAACAACCAAACAAATCAACTTCTGCAGAGTCAAGAATTCAAATGCATTTATATGAGAACAGCTGTAACTAGGAGTGTTTTAAGCTTTCCACAGGGGAAGCGTTTTAACACAGGTTATAAATAATAGGGGAATTTTCTGACTAGAAAAAAGAAATTCAGGAACGTAAGAACAACTGCTGCACCATGAACTGTTAGAGGCAGCCCAGCAGCAGCCACTCAGACCTGGATCAGAAATCAGAATTGTCCAACAGGCATTTCCCAGAAATCAGATCCCTTCCAATTTTGGACTAACTGTAGTGACTGTAAGATTCCAATAAGCTTATTTTGCTGCGCAGTACTTTTCTTTATTTCCCAGGTCACATGTAGCCAAGAAAGAACTCAGCCAGTCCCAATTCCAAAGGCAGTCTGACACTGAGGAACACCAGAAGTCGAATTACAAGAAGTGGAAAAGTGAAAGTGTCAGTTCAGCAATAAGAGGACACAGGCTTGGCCCCAAACTGGTCTCTGGAGGGAACAGGAGGGAACACAGTGACTAGAGGTCATTTACAATCACTGCCTTTGCTGCACCTAAAGCAGCACCACCAGTAAGAGCTCAGGAAAAGGAGCCAGAGCACACCCAGAGCACATTTGGTTAAAGCCACTCATTTGGGTCAAATGATATAAGCAAATATGTATGTCAAAGTCATGACTCTGATATAAGCATCATCTAGCTATCACTTTATTCTGTGAAACTGGGCTCTCCTCAATTCCAGGAGACACTCCTCGCTTCTAGGAAAGAGGTTGCATGATGCCTAAAACTTCAGCCTTTCATTTTCTCTTCTGTATTTTAAGGTTCTTACAAACTGGCAGGAAGTTTCAACAAGCCAAATAGATGAGTTAACTTACTGCCACTTGTGTATCAAGGATTTCAAAAACACCACTAGAGTGTGACAACATCCCGGATCATTTCGTTTTGATTTTGGGCTAAGTTGATGTGATGTGATGTATTGGTCCATGCTGGTAGGTAAACACCAAACCCCCTCCTGCAGGTACAAACACTCTCAGCTGCTCCATGTCAGACAGAGATTTCTGAGAGGTCCTTAACACTCTGGTTAATAACTTAGCTTCAAACAAGAGTAGCTGCAGCGTGCCCTTTTTTTTAGAAGTTTCATTTCCCCAAACTCTGATATTTCACGCCTGAAGTACAACACGATAAAAAGCCTAGTGGAGAAAAACAAGCTTGTTTTGGATATGTAACTATTATTGTTTACTCATGACTTCATCAAAGCAGTGAAGAAAAGACAAAAATCTCAAAAGAGCTTCTTTCACGCAGACTCTCACCATCCCTTTTTGCAGCAGCTGTGCAGGCAAGGAAAATGTGTGACTCCGTATTTATTTATTTTAGTTGTGCTCAGAGTTTTACAGGTAGCATCTTCCCTTTACACCTTCTCAACAGAAATATAAAAAGTTTGAAGCCATTTCCCCACTCATCTCCCAAAATCAACTGGGTGAAATGCAGAAACATCTTTTGTTAACAGAGTGGTGAGTTTGGCTTATCCCAGTCTAGAGCTGGGCTTCCTGCTATGGCACAGACCTATTAGTTTGTAACTTAGAAAACCCAGTCCCAGAGTCCTGTAACTCTCACCTACTCAACAGGAAACAAATATCTTCTCTAGCAGTGACAGGGACATTCCCGGTAGCTGACACCATGCAGGGGAAACGCTTCCTGCAGCTTGAGTGAGGTGGACCTTCTGCAGAAACTGGGCACCCAATCTGTCTTCATGGGATGGAGAGGAGGCAGGGAACAAACTCTTCAAGGCAGAACAGACTCTTCAAGTAAGTACTGCACATCCTGGTGGACATGCCTGTCTTAGCAGACGGCGGTGGCATGAGGCACTTCGGTCATGGCTGTAGAGAACTGTCCCAGTTCCATCAACAGAATCACAGGTAAATGTGTTCTCTTTCCTGTGAGAAGTCCCTGAGTTGCAGATCTAAAGGATCTTCCCCCCAAACACACCTTGGTGTCACTAGACCACTGAAAGAAGGAGCTGAGCCAGGTCAGTAGCCTGCAGGGAAGCCGCCTTTCCGCGAGTCGGAGGCCGCAGCCCATCCGCGCTCCGTCCTGAGGACGGCCTGCACCACCGCGCCGCCGCTCACCCGCGCCGTGTCGTGCCTCCTCTTCCTCAGCTGCTGCTCTATGCCCTGCAATGCACGACCGCGTGAGCACGGCACACGGGGAAACTGCACCTGCTGCAGGCTGCCACCTGCGTCCCCCACAACCATCCAGGGGTTCAGCACCTGTGTCAGGTAGGGCTACGTGTTGCTCCTCCTCTTCCCTTTGCTTTCTGGGATGCCCTACTTTTGAAGAAATGGAATTCATAAGATTTGATATTTGTGGTGCTCAGTGTGGGTTACCAGTACTATTCTTGGTCACAGATATTCACACACTAAGAGTCAGGACTGACAGATCCTGTTTGGCAGAGGTGGAAAACACAGGATTTGTAGAGAACAGGGCATCCTCCCCAGTGCTGGCAGATATCTCAGCTGTTACCTTCATAAGAAGCTTATTAACAGAGGAACTTCTGCAGAGTTTGATAAGGAAACTGACTTATGTAGGACTGTTTTCCCAAATACAGAGGCACAGAGATATGAGATAGGTACAAAGAAGCAGATACAGAGGCACAGAGATATGTACAAAGCCTGTGCCTGTCTCAGGCCTCTGGGACGTGTAGTTTCTCAGGGTGAATGAAGCTGCCAGCTCAGGTGAGTGTTCTGGAGAGCAAGGCAGACCTTGCCATCAGCTCTCTGACTGATAGTACTGTACTGACATCTCCACTGTGAATATATTTTCAAGTCTGTTCCCAGGTCCCTCTGGGCAACCCCCCCCTTGCTAGCTCTGGGCCAGGCCTTCCAGATTCATCATGAGGCTACACAACAGGACAAGAGTTCCCTGAGGCCGACTGGATTTACACTGCTGGATGGTCTGGGCCCTGATGTGGTTTGCTGTTTTGCTAGTCCTTTGTGCCAAACATCACTGCAAGCAGATGCTCAGTTTCAGACACAAGTCACTCTTCAATGCACTGGCTTCACACCTGTGTGACTGAGACTAAAGGTACATTCTGAACAGCTTATTGTTTCCCAGCCCTAGACCTGTACCAGCTTTGCTACTGCTCACCTAGGAACATTTGGCCAAACCTGATGATTTTCCACAGAGCTTGCCTTCCCAGCACTAGGAGCCCAGCCCATACAAGTTCATGTATGGCTCTAGTGAGACCAACCTCCTCTATCTGCTCCTCAAGCTCCGTGATATTGGGAAACAGCTGATCGTGAATTCTGGGCTCCTCCACTGCTTTCTTCACATCGTAACCAAACCAGATGGAATTCATGATCGTCTGTGAGAACCAAAAAGCCTAAATGTTAATTACTTTTCTTCAAAGAAGTCTGACCCTTGGAGCCACACAGGCAGAGGTGCCTCGAGGATGTTCACCAGAGCACACGGAAGGCATCATTTCTGGTTTACATGGCTTTCAGTGGTTCTTGTCTTGGCTAAGCAAAACACAGCTTGTATATGCTTAGGAGGATTCCCACACAAAGAAAGCATGAGTGACTAAAATTAACACAGCAAAAGGATCAGATCCCTAAGCTATGGTGGCTGGATTTATGCTGTTGTAACTAAGCACACAACAGTCACCTCAGCAAACACACCTACAGCTTCCTGCTGTCGTACAACCAGTACCCTTAGGCCTGGCTCATCTCTACAGGATTGAACTGCAGGCTGGAGCTGCTGGGAAGTGAGAACACTCTCAGAGTCCAGGGCTTAAGAAGTTGCTTGTAGTGGTTTTTACAGACTTCTCCTCTACCTCAGCCAAAAAGCCAGATGCAGCCTGGTGCTGCTGGCACAGGGGACAGTCACTGCTGCAGTCACTCTGGGGTGGTTTGAGTGGCTGCCACAGCAGCTCACAGAGGCCACGCCTGTCAGGCCTGACACCGTGCCTGAGCTGAGTTCTTATTTAGCTTCTCTGTGTGACTTTGATCCAAAGTTCAGGATGTTGGATGGGAACAACTCTAAACTAGATAAATAGGCTCATGGAGATCCAGAGAACAGAACTCAAAGCAAATCTTGTGCAAGTGGTAAGAACAACTTGCCAGAGAAAATGTCACTAAAGGAGGCACTGGAGTCACTAAAAGAGGCAATTTAATAGCAGACCTTTTGTAGCCCTGGCAAGAGTTGGTGTTGGAGGTCTGGCCCTTAGAAAGCCAGGCAGGAATGTCCTTTTCAAGCTCCTGGCCCCCAGCAGGGAGCCACAGCCATGATCCTGTCACAGGTGCAGACGGGAGTCCCCCCAAATGCTGCCTCTCCCATTTTGCCTCATGTTGTCCCCCATTTGCCCTCACCATCACGTACCAGTGCTGTTGCTGTAGTTATTTTTGTTCCTCCAGAAGCACCGACCACCATCTTCACCTTTTTCATTTTATCCACCAAAATTGAGGGGCACATAGAGGACATTGGCTGTTTACCTGTTGGGAACACAGACGCAACACAGAGGCTCAGCTTTCTACCTGCAGCTCATAAACTTCCAGCTCTTGCTCCATGTCTAAACCCAGAGCCTCAGTATCCACCTTCCTGACTCAGCTCGTGTCCTGCTCAGTCCTTGGGGATCCCACCATCCCCTGCACTCTTCTCCTTCTTGACTCTCTCCCTCCCCTGTCCTCTGCAGGTCCCAGGCCTGTGTCCCATGGCACAGATGCTGTCAGGAAGGTAGTTTACAGCTACCTGGAACTATGAAATTTGCTGGAGAAGGAGGGATCCCAAATCCATTAATTATGTAAGGTGAGCTGAAGTCATCCATTTCATCATTAAATATGATTCCACTCACGTTGGATCGTACATCAGAGCCAAAGCTGGAGAAAACAAATTGTCAAAGACAAGTCAAAACCACAGCAAATCTAGGCAGAGCTTCAGCTGAATTTACTGCAGTGTGAACCCTAGGATTTGACTGGAGCAATGCTCCACTCCCTCCCATTGTAAAGGACTTTCTGTCACCCCTAAGGGGTTGGAAGCAGTTAATACCGTGAGTACACAGCTACACACAGAGGAAAGGCAGCCCAGAGCCCTTCCTACAGCTGCCCTGAGAGGACCCCATGGAGAAAACCAGCACAGCCCCTCAGTCCAGCCTCTGCCCCTTCCAGGTGGGCAGTACTGCGCTCCATTCAGAGGCAGCACAGCTCAAAGGCTGGCACATTTAGGAATGACTGGGGGTTTGCACAGATGTGTCAAGCTGTAGACATTTTCTGTGGATAAAAATAAGCTTCACACCCTGGCTCCAGGCCATATGTGTGAACACAGCTCTTTCTGACAGCACTCACAGCCAAACACTGTGCTTCCAGGCCAGCTGTATTAGCTCAAATTCCTTCCAAAAGCCTGGGAAATCAGAACCAGCAGCAACATCTCTGCTTATGAGAAGATCCAGATGCAGCGAATGTTGTGGTGGAATTCAACATGAGACAGGACACATCCCCTGACACAAGCACAAGGCCTCAGTGTTGAGCAAGCTCAGCAGAAGTGCCCATCACCAGCACTACTGACCCCTACCCCGCCCCAGAGGTGCCAGCTCCGTGGTGTTTGATACCAACCCCAGAACCAGCACTAGGAAGATGGCAAAGGCCTACAGGGAAGGAATGTCTGAGCTCATACTATTGGTTGATGGTGCTGGTGGCGGACACAGCACTGCCATCGTCAGCCACAATGGAGACGTGGGATGTACCGGCATTGTCTCCAGTGTAATACACGGGCTCATAGTAGTCAACTGGATGGGAGGTGTTGTCTGTGATTTTCCTCCGGAGACAATCCGCAAAGAACTCGGATGTCATGTTTCTGATCTCCTGTCAGAGAAATCCAGTGCAGTTACTCAGCAGATTAAGAGACACGTAGTTACGAGGCTGATATCCAATACTTCAGACCACAGAACAGTGGCAAATCCCAGCAGTGAGGCTACAGTTTCCCCCCAGGGGTCTTCCTTCTTGGAAGATGGACATTGTAGCAAAAGATCATTTTAAGCTGTCACAGGAGCAGCTGTTAAAGTCCCCCCTTTGTGCAGAAGTTGACCAGCATCCATTATTGCAGTGCTATGGAAAGCTGCCTCCACACTGCTGTGAGGCATGGCTACACTTGCTTCAGGGGCAAGAGGAATGGGACTGGACTGAGAGGAAAAGGCACAGTCTGACCAGAGCTCTGTAAGTTGAAAATTTGTGTTCAGCAAGCTGGGCTGGGCTCAGAGTCTGCTGCTTTTGCAGGCACAGAAGTAAAGCACGAAGTGCAAAGTTGGGACAAGCAGTCTCACTCCTTCTCATCTGTTGCTCCACTTTACTACAGGCAGGACTCTGGTTATAGAGCCACAAGGATGCTGGGAATATAGTGAATAAGGCTTCAAACACTATAAAAACAGGCAGGGTTAGACCTAAGTGTACTCCAGCTCTCCTGGTGAATTGAGGAGTTTGCTTTTCCTTACAGCAGGAAGGTTGCCTCCACTTACAGCCCTCACAGCTCAGCCATGAGCCACATAGGACATCACTTTTTGACTCAGAGCTGTTTCAGTGCCTGTCAACAGCAAGTGGCACAGAGCATGCTGACAAAGTAGAGTCACTCAAAAACTTTAAGCCATGTTCCAGTCAACTTTGGTGTTGCAGAAAGAAAAGGCTTTTGCCAGGTACCTCTGTAATGTTGACAAATTTTGGGTCTCCCAGCAAAGTCCTCTTGGCGTAGGCAAAGCGAAAGGCCTCCACGATGCGGTGGTAGGTCAGACCTCTCTCCTCCACAGTTTTGATGCTGGCAGCAGAGAAATTATATCCTGGAAACAGAGGACAAACAACTGTGAATGCAAAGCACAGGGTCAATGGATTGCTAATGCACCTGTGTCAAATGTATAACCTTGCAGCCCAGTCGCTACAGAGATGCAGCCACTGGACTGTCCTAATCTCCACATGGAGAACTCAGGAGCTCTGGTACTTTTGAGCACTGTAGGAGTCACCAGCAGAATTTGTACTTGCAGAGGTGTTTTCCAAAGAAGCCTCAAGTACGTGTTAGGTTCCACCCATAAAAGTACCAGGGAAGCTCCCCTGTCAGGAAAATATTTTTCCTCTTGCACCTTTATTTCAGGTAGGAAGGCAACAGCCCTGAGTTTACAGCAAAAGAGGAGTGTTCCTGCATCTCTGATCTCTCCTGGGCTCCCAGACTTCTCCCCTGCTGGAGGGCTATCAGGGAGGCCTTGCTTCCCCAAAAAAGGTGATGTTTGTGGAGCTCTCCCAGCTCCTGCTGCCTGTGGGGCACGGCTCTGTGGCACTCTCACCTTTCAATATGTTGAAAATGAGGGCCAGAACTGGGCCACTTAGGGGGGCACTGGGTGTGTAGAGGGTGAACTCCCCGAGTTTGATCTGTATGGGGTCCTCGATCACTGTGGCATTGTAGTCCCGCAGGTCTTCCAATGTGACAATTCCCCCTGGAAAGAGAAGGAAACTAGAGATATGGGTTTATGTGATCCCTGGTGGGAAGAGGAGGTCATACTCCATCACCATGAGTCACAGCAACGACTGGAGGGAACATGGACAAATCCAAAAAGTAACAAGACGAAGAAAACAAAGATGTGTGCCCAGGAGATTTACTCCTTGATAGATCCATCTCAGGCTCAGATAGTCTAATCACGAAGTTGGGCTGATTTACAGCAGCCAGAACTCTGGTGATCCATCTTTTTTTACAAAGGACACCATCCAGTGTCAGGCTACCAAATCTCCTTAGGAATTCTGTTTACAGGAGGAAGATGCAGTTTTGGATGCAGAAGCTTTGTGGCACCCAAGAGGTAGAATTATTTGAGTGTTCCCTCACCTTTCTTATCTGAAGGGGGAAGACAGTAAGTAATTATCCACGACAAATAAAGCCAGTAAATTACTCACAGGAAGTTCACCAAGCTAGCCAGTGCCGGCTGGTGAGGATAGGATACTGCCACCATCTAGTGGTACCGAGAGATCAAACAGCTCGGAGTTCACAGGACCACCACGTCTGAAACGTTTTAGGTACAAACTCATTGGATTCAGGCTTGTTGAACAGCCTGTAAGCTACAGCCTCAGCTACAGCCAGAACTGCACAGACTTGGGAGGCTCTGTGGTACAGAAATGCACAGCAAACACTCTCCATTTCTGAGTTTCAAACACATCTGTTAAAGTGCTTCTTTTGGGTGTCCTACTGCCACAGATCTCAGAGGCAGCATTTCAGGGCTGACCTCTCCCAAGGCTTCTGCAGGTCACGGGCTCCTCCCTGGGCTCTGAGCAGTGTGGTCACTCCTGCTGCTTGGGCCAGATGTCCTGGTTCTCACCTGCGTTTTGGATGTCAGCAATGATCTGCTTTGCCAGGCTTCCTGTGTAAAAGGCATCTGCTCCTTCACTGGCTATAGTGTCGTAGGTGTTGGCTAGTTTGGGCATCTTGATGGTTTCGCCCTCTTGCAGGATTTTCCCTCCTTTGCAGAACACTTCGCTAACAAGAGAAAGGAGATTGAGAAGATCAGGTCTGAGAGACAAGTTCAAAACTATGTGTATCTGTGGCAGCTGAAGCAGCATGAGTGTTCATGCTAGATGGAAGAGAAGAGAGAAGAGAGAAGAGAGAAGAGAGAAGAGAGAAGAGAGAAGAGAGAAGAGAGAAGAGAGAAAAGAGAGA
>VZSE01002480.1:0-31232 GCA_013398275.1 Promerops cafer | reverse complement strand
AGAGAGAAGAGAGAAGAGAGAAGAGGACTGCCTAAGCCATGGCCCAGGGGTCCTCGTGTCTTGGTACTGGGACACAAAATTGAACAGTGTTTTCTGACCTGCAATTCCACATGCTCAGTTTGCTCAGTGGAGCCTGCAGCAGGGATTTTCACCATGGCACCACCCTCCTTGCCCACCCAAGGGGCCAACAAGTGCCTTAAGATGCACAGGAGGGGCCACAGTCCTTGAACACAGCAGTCCAGGTCAGAGCACAGTCTATTAAGCTATGAGGTTCAAAGTTCCAGCAAATCCAGAAGTGTTTTAGTCCCTGTTCGTTAGATCACTTTAAGGTAGATTGTTTCCTCTCTAGCTCCCTCATGATGGATCATGACTGTGCTGCTGTGGACCTGCCAGATGGAAGGACAGGAGATAGGCCAGGGTGTACATTACCAATTGGATAGGAAACAAATCTGCAGCTGACAGAGATTTTAAGAAAAGAAGAGAATTAAGCATGATCTCCAGCAGGGCTGGACATAAACACTAAGGGTTTGACTGTAAGAAGTGGAGGAGTATTAAAAACCCTTCATGCTCAAAGTCTTTGCCAGAAGTGGATGGTCAGAGGCACTGCTTGAGGAAGGCTGATTGTAGAGTAAGAGATGATCCAAATTCCCACTGCCTGACAGCAGATGAGATGCTCAAGGAGACTCTGCAATTGCTCCAAACGTGGGTAAGATCAGCTTGGTGCACTTACAGCATGAGGAAAAACTGGGGATTCAGAAAATACACTGCCATTGGGCAGACTGATCCCAGCACGCACTCTAGTTCCACCTTTGCGCAGACAAATGGACTTCAGGAGCAGCATTTCTCCCCCTTTAAAAGTCAGGACTGAACATTCCCCGTGATTGAGCACCTTTAGGTGTCTGCAGTCACACCAGCAGGCACAGTGAGTGTGGTTACTGCAGGGGATGCACACTCCTCAGGGACACAGCACTACACAAACACAGGGACTTTGCAGATTGGATGCAGCCACCCCAAATTCCTCTGCATAGAACAGCAACTGCTCTACCTACCACAGCAAAGGATTGCTTTCGATTGCCTCCTCTTTTGATTTGATGGCTGCAGCAAGGCCTTTCCCAACAGGGAATCCTTCTCTTGCCATCTTGATACTGGGCAGAAACAGGTCTTTCCATGCCAGTTTGCCATGACGTTTGTGAGCCAGCTCATAGCCACGGATTTCTCCTGGAACAGCAATTGACAGTCCTCCTGGAGCAGAAAAGGAATGCGTTAAGTCTTCCACAGCAAGAAAAGAAAGTGGTTGATGGAGCAGGAGGTAGAGCAGGTGTCTCTGCCAGCCCTGGTTTTAGGCAGGGCTTGTGTGTACTGTGACCAGCTCAGCTTGTGAGAATTAACAGAATTAACAGAATAATTTGGTCCGACATTTGTGCCTACGTATTCTGAGCTGCTGAAACCCCTCTGTCCTCTTGCTGGTAACTCCAGTTTTAGGGTCATTTCCCCTCAGTAGGCTCTGTACCTGAGCAAAGCTGCTCAGAACACAGAAGCTATCACAGTGAGAGGACACAGACTGTGACATACTTGAGCCAAAAACTTTGTTGCAGCATTGTAACTACAGCTGGAACAGATTGATTCCACACTGCAAAGTGATGCAGCAGTTTGCTTCAATCCTGTTTTCACTTGCATCTCCCGAAGTTCAACACGTTGCTCAAACCCCCTCCAAGGTGCTGTTCCTTCTTGCTTAGAAGAGTGACCATGAAGAGAACTAGTTAGTATTTCTTTCTATTTCTTATTAGAAAATACTTTCCTGAAAGGAAAGTTCTCTGGAGGACCCAAGCCATCAGTTGAAGCCACCACAACAAGTAATTTAGGGAGGACACCTGAACTGACAAAACCTGAGGTGAACCACACAAAGATTTATTCAAAGAGGTGGAAAGAAAAGATGGCACATGTGGAACAGGTCATACTCAGTGCTTTGCATTCACCTGCTTTTTCATGAAGTGAAAAACAGAAAGTGATGGGGTCCCTGAGTAGTTTAAAGGACATTGTTTTTAGCTTCTTTGTCAGGCCAGAGTTTGCAAATTGTGTAAGAGGATATTTCCGGGATATTTCTAGGTGAGAAATCCTGTAGGTAGGCAAGAACCTACCCATAAGAAATGTTCTTAATGTAGATGTGCCGGTAGCAGCGAATGCTGGAGCTATGTGGTCCCCCCAAAGCAGTGAAACAGCCTTTGCCATACCTTTCAGAGAGAGCTGTGTGTTGTTCTCAAACATGTTCTCCGATGCTCTTTTTGGAGCCACTTCTCTTGCATTAATGATTTCCACTTTTCCTTTAATGACAGAGCAAGGAAGATGATGTTTAGCTCTGGACTCAGCACACAGGCATGGTCTCTGCTGAAGGACTCTGATCAACGTGAGCCAGTTTCTTGGCCATTATTTTGAGGACATTCCCCGAGAGGCTGTGAGCATCAGTCGTTTACCTTCTCTCAGGTAGGATAAATCACCTGCCTTAGATAAAGTTCTCCAGCTGTTCCAGCTGTGCGTGGCCCTGTCCCTTACCTGTGCTGCTGTAGATGGTAAAGAAGAGGCCCCCTCCAATGCCCATGCTGTGAGCATTCATGAGTCCTACGCAAAGCAGGGCGGCAATCGCGGCATCCACTGCTGATCCTCCTTGCTTGAGGATGTCCCTGTGCAGCAGAAGGGAAGGTGACATGTGACAGTGTCTCAGCTCCCTGTGAGCAGTGCATGCACAATGTCAGAGCAGCTATGACGGATTCTCTGAGGCACATTTGTCCACACCTGGTCTGTGTTCCTCAGGAAGCTTTGAGCTTCTGTCACCAGAGAGAATAGACCCTTAATGGTCAGTGTGCAGACCAGGCCAGCCCTCATTACAGACACATCCAAACCAGCTTGAAAACAGCAAAATGTGACAGCGTACATGAGGGGACAGACATTCCACACATATTTATTACACTGTCATAAGAAATGACAGTTTTCTTAGGAGCCTTAAGTCTGCAGCACTTGAGACTGGAACTGGAGGATATTTCAATAAATGTTTTTTAAAGGAGCTAGAAAGAAAACTTTTGTTCTCATTGCTCATGGATCCAAGGAATCTTTGCCTGCTGACTTGTCTGTGAGCAAACTGCAGTAAAGCTGGTCAAGCACGGTAAAAGCCTGGGATTTATTAGGATCTCCTCCTTCTACAGGGAGATAAAGAATTGATTATCCATGCTGGGCAACTGCAAGGATTGCACCTGAACATCGGGGAAGCAACAGTTCTGTCTCATGCAAGAGCTGTCAGAGCTAATGAGAGTCAGGGCCCAGTGAGTAGGTACCTTCCAACGATGGAGCACGGCCCCGCGTCGGTGGCCACGGCCGCCCTCCTGTACGTGTGTGTGTCCCCTGAGCGCAGCCCGAAGAACAGCCCCAGGAACAGGACGAGCCCCAGCAGGGCTACGGCCACCACTGCCACCACCACACAGCGTGTCTTCATCTTCCTGTGGAAAGAGACAGGGTTGTCAGCCCTGCTGCCACCTCCTTTCATATCCTCAAAGCAGCAACTATCACCCGGGTTAAGAACCTGCCTTACAGCAGGCAGGAAACATCCCACACTGAAAAACCTCCAGATGCATAGGTGAGAAGGGAAATCCAAGCAGCAGAACACATTTGCTGTAAGTCGTGGCTGACATCATCTTCAGGACAAAAAATTTTTTAAAAATTTAACTTCACATAATCTGCTTTTAAATGTCATGTCTGTGGAGGAGTCTCTGTCTGGAAGGTTGCCAAGGACCAGTGCAAAACAAATCTGGGTCATTAGGAAGCAACCTTGGATAAAGCTACCTGGCACGGCCCAGTGTGAGCACAGCACCCATTCCTGCCTGGGGCCCTTGGCCAGAGCACCTTCCTGATGAGCCAGGCACTTCCAGAGGGCCATGGCCAGTGCTCAGGTGTCCATGTGTCCCAGTCCTGCACTCAGCTGCTCTCGGGCTGCACAGGGCTACAGCTCATCTGAGAGTGAGCACAGAATGCCAAGGAGCTCTCTGGGTACACACGGGGATGAGCAGAGAGCTGTTGAGTGGATGGAGAGTCACTGCCACCTTGGTGGGACAGGCAGTTCAGCAAATACAGCATCAACAGCTACTCTTTGACCCATTTTCTTTTCTATTACAAGACCACTCCAACAAAATAGACCTAAATTAATAATATTGCCTTCAGAGACCACCTTCCCCCTTTGTACTGCAGCTCTGGCTTTTTACCACAACTTCAGCACAATAGCCAAGATATCCTTTACCTTACCAAAGCATCTGCCATCCTCAGAGAAAAGCCAGTCCATGGAATTGTGGTGAATGGATGCACCAGCCCCACTGTGGATGCCCAGCAGCCCAAGGCAGAGTGAACTCCAGCAGCCAGAGCAGCACTCAGTGCCCTGCAGCAGCCGCACACCCAGGACTGGGCAGCAGTGATTGTGCCAGCACTGAGCTAACTAGAGGAAACAGGCCAGGCCAGCCAAACCAAAACTTTTCTCAGAGGGGGGTGATTAGCAAGCAGGGCCCCCCCAGCCTCACCCCCTGGTTTAAACACATTTGCTATCCAAGTCCTGTGTCTATGAGTCTCAGTCAGAGTACTAAAGATGCCCATCTCGATTCAGGTAAAGCAGCTGTAAATCTACTGTATGTGCTGCTCTGTAAACAAATGTCAGCTGAGGGTAGTAAAAGTAAATGGATGAAAACTCTTTCCAGGTTCTAGAACTTAATTTACTCTCAACCACTTTTAAAAGAGACCAGTGGTGTGTTTGCAGAGCAATGACTGTGCAGGGAAACAGAGAAGCCATTATGTCCCCAACAATAGCTCACACACAGCCTCAGAGTTTAAAGACAGTTTTGTTTGTTGGCAGAGAGATTTCAGCTTCAGCACTGGCAGTCTCCTCCAAGCTTCACAAGAAATGCCATGGGATCTTTTATCTGTGCCCCAGCTCGGCAGAAGGTACTTTGTTTGGTCTGAAGGCTGCTCTGTGCTGGGCTGTCCTTCAAGCCTGGGCTGACTCAAGCCCCGTAGTGCTGAGTTAACCCCTGGGCTCCTGGCTGGGGCTCTGCAGCTCTTCTCCACAGCTGCTTGTCTCACTCCTGGGCCCCTGCAGGGGTTTACTGCCTCGTCAGTAGCAGGAGAGAAGGGGAAATTTCAGGTACTGCCTCTGCTCTCACCTCCTCTCTGGAATGGGATCATACCTGTGAGCATCCCACAGACCCAGAAGAGCTCCATGCTGAGTGCTGAGTGCACAGACCTTGGAAAGGGCCCTCCAACCAACTTCTTATGACTCAGGCACAGTTCCTGGCCTGCCAGACACAAGGATAAGACATGCACCACTGGGCAGCAACACACACAGGCTGCCATGCAGAGACACTGACCCCATGCTGCACCGTGGCACCACCCTGTGCCTCTGCAACTCCAGTGAATGCTGTTAATGAAGGTGTATCTGTGAAATCTGTCAGTCTGATCCTGCCCAGGAAACAGCAGATGTATGAGCTCGAGACCTGCAGCTTTGTCTTCTCCAGCAATGAGCCGAGAGCAAACCCAGCTGAGGATAATCCTCTCCACCTTTGCTGCCAGCTCAACTCTCATAAGCTCCTTAGCCCGTCCCAGGCCTGACCCTAGAGGGAAGCACAGCCCTCACTGCCTTCCCAACTGTGGCACAGCAGAGCAAAATGTGCATTTGGTTTGATGTACAGAAATCAGGAGAAGGATCAGGAGCCTGCAGATATCTGCTGCTAACCCACCTCTCCATACTCCTTGTGCCCTGGGCAGGCACACTGCAGAAACAGCTGAGTTTTTGGACCAATGGTCTGTTTGAACCTTGGCAGTGAGTTGAGTCCCCATTAGGATTTATTATTGGGAGTGGAGCAGCAGCTGCAAGCCACCACCTGAGCAGGCTCCCCAGCTACTGTGTGCTGAGGCTGGCTTTAACCTCCACATCTCTGCCAAATCCAGCTGTTTGGAAGCCTGGCTTCACTCACAGAGTGCTTTGGCAGCAGCAAAAGGTCTCCAGGAGACAGGGGCTATAAAGCAATTAAAAGCAATACAATTATTTCTCACTGTTATAAAGGTCCACCAGTCAGTCTTAGCCATGGAATGTAAAAAGTAGCCTGATTGCCTTAATTTACATTAGGAGAGGGGGAGGACCAGCAAGCAGCAGAGTTATGCTTGTACAAGCAGCTCCATTGAGCTGTACTCAGATGTGTCACAACATGCACAGCCTTATTTAAACATGGTTTGAATTAAAAGTACCCCAATGCAACAGGGGGTTGCTAGTTAGTGTCAGGCAGGAGATGCAGGGTCTGACATCTCTGCCAAGAGGCCTGGGGTGCTCTGTAGAGATGAGGAATCTGCCATGGTCAGGGAAAGTGCCAGGAGAATTGGAAGAGGAGAAGGAGATGTACCAGCCAGAAAGCAGTGGGGAGAGAATGGTGGGATACCAGAGGATGACAGAGGACTCCAGGCATGATCAGGCACTGCTTTGCTCCCAAATGAAGTAGTAAATGAAGCATCCACTGACAACACCTAAAACTTTAACCACAAACTTTAACCCGACAGGTTTCTGCTTTAAATCCATCTTGCAACAGCTTCATACCTCAGCACCTGCTCCTGAGAGTTCCCTGCGCTCCCACTCGCAGCCCAGTAGCCACTACTGGGCCATTAGCTTTGAGATATCCACCCTTACTTTCCCCAGGCAGCACAAGAAATGCAAGGATAGCTTGGACATCTGGACTCTTGTCACAGGACACAGGCCATGCTCTTGTGTCACGTGACAAACTATGGAGTTCCATCATGAGATATTTTAATTGAAGTCCTACACAGTCTTCAGCCACACCAGTGGTAAGAGAACTAAAGCAGAGGTTCAACCAAGCCATGAAGAAGCCCAAAGAGGCTTTCAAATTCAGACCCAGGCACTGCTCCTACCTGAAGCAGGAGGACAAAGCAGTCCCTGGAGAAACACATCAATTCCACTCAACTCAGTTAAAAGCCTTCCTCACAGACATGGTGCCTCCGTGCTGGTTCCTGTCCAGCAGCCAGCCCCCCCTTCTTGGTTAACCCCAGCACTGCAGACTCGTGTGGACACACATCAGTTTGCAGGAGAAAGGCCTCAGTGGGGATCAGTGGTCCCTGCTCATTGCTGAGATAATCAACACCAAAAAGAGCCGAGCGCTAAGTCCGTGAACGAAGGGGCTGCTCAGCTGGGCCTCAGGTGCTGCTCAAGGAGAGCCTCGTGACTCAGAGAGAGCTCTTGTGATCACAGTTTGTGACTCCTCCACAGGCACGGGCTTTCCTGAAGCCTAATGGAATGCAGTACTCTGCCCAATGTAGATCAAACCCTGAGCTCACTGAGAAAGAGATAATAATTTAATCTTGAAGCAAATTTTTCCTCAAAAATCCCTCATGTCTCCCTGCAGACATTTTAGCATCAAATCCAACATTTTTTAAGACACTTCAGCCTAAGTTATGAAGTGAAAAAAAAAGGCAGAAACATGGAATAAATACAGAATTCCCCATTTCACATGGTTTTCACAGTGTTTCCTAATTGAGGACCTCCCAGAAATCCACAAATGGCAAACTCAATCTCAAAAATGCAAGTTAATAAAGTTTTAAAAACCCATTAAAAACATTATTGTTATGGTCACTCCCAATTAAAAGTCAAAATGCTTCATCAAAATAGCTCAGTTCTCCCAACTGTTGCAAAAGACATCTTCAGGTGCTCTTTTGCCATTAAACTAGAAGTTGTTTATTAGACCTGAACTCATTCAGACTGGTTAGTCAGGTCCTATCATTCTCTTTTGGCAAGCTTCCATCTGCTTACTAAAAAAGTCACATTTTCACACATTCTGTTGAGTAAGAAATCCCACAGAGCACTTTCAGGTTGAGGGGAATGGCTCAATGAAGGTAATTCCTGTTTCCCCCTTACCTCTCAAGAGTATTTACAAGTTGGTCCTGTTCTTTTGCACAGACTTGTGTGTACTGACCTCCCCTGCATGTCCTTTCTCAGGAAATGAACCCTTTTGTAAGGGCAAAACATCCTTTCAGCAGTAGCAGTAACCACTTATCTTCCCTTAAAAGCTCTCCAAAACTCATATTTGGTATTTGTACTGCTCTGCTCACAGAGATGAACCCATTGAAACTCATTATGTTTGAATTCACAGTACCAGAGGAATGCAGAAGTAATCATTGACTAGGTGAAGAGTCAAGAACCCACACCTCTTAAAATGCATATTTTAGGATCCACAAAGATGGTTTATCAACAGCAGAATAATTCCGTGTTCCTGGATTTGGTTATTATGTGGTACAGATGTTTTTCCTCACCTCATTGCTAGCTCTGAAGTTCTGATTAAGCAACTGAGCAAATGCAATGGACTCAAGCTGCACCAGGGAAGGTTTACATTGGATGTTAGGAAAAATTTCTTTACTGAAATGGTGGTCTGGCTGCCCCAGAAAGTTGTGGAGTAACCATCTCTGGAGGGATTTAAAAAACAGGTAGGTATGGCACCTGGGGACATGATTTAGTGGTGATTTGGCAGTGCTGGGTTAACGGTTGGACTCAATGGTCTTAAAGGTCTTTTCCAACCTAAACTGTTCTGTGATTCTAAACACATGGTGTCTCCACATGGCCAGGTACCCTCACAGCACTCTTGCCTAAACCTTCGTGTTCACAGAGAGACTGGATTTTGTGTCTGACCCTTCACCTTGAGCCCAGACACCACCAGATTCAGCTGTGATTACACTTGGTGGGAATAACCTGTCTGCCAAGTGTGGGCAGCTCTCACACCTGGGCAGCTCACACACCTGGGCAGCTCACACACCTGGGCAGCTCACACACCTGCCCCTCAGCAATCACAGCCACACCACCTCAGACTGGCATCAGCTTCACATCAGATTAATACTCCAGCTGCAATGAGAAGATGTAATGCCTGTTCTGCTTGGCCTCCTGCCACCGCAGCACCCTCTGGCAGGCAGGATGGCAGAGCAGGAAGGCAAGGATGAAGAAACCTGCCCTCCATCACTAAACCTCACTGAGGGTTTTAAGCAACACTCCTCCATGTCTGCTTGTGCCACGTCTGGAAGCACAGTTGTAGCTCCAAGGTTGCAGCTCAGCTGCTGTTGAAGTGTAGCACAAAACCCAGCAGAACCCAGGCTAAGGTAAGGAGCTGTACAAACTGTCCTTGGACTCTGTGGACTCAGCTGCTAAAACTTAGGCCACTGTTTCTGTCCATGGCTTGCCAGAAATCCCAGACACACCCTTGAACACAAGCTCAGTGCCCATCCAGAAATGCTGAATGCCCATCCAGAAAGTAACCCAAGCAAATCACTGCTTGCCTGAATCACTTGCTTGGGCACAGTGAGGATCCAAGCCCACATGTCTTAATCCTGACTTTTAGCCAGAAGGTACTCTGTAAACACAGGATGAAGCAAAGTCTGCCTGGATGCCAGTCAGCACCACTGGATGCTGTCTCTGGACTTATGGGGATCAGTCAAGAGGTTAATGCCTCAACTCAAAACCAGCACGGTCCCTCTGCCCCCCTCCAACCTTTGGTACACCAGATCTCCACTTGCTGCAGAAGGACAGTAGCTGTACTACACTGACTCATTAACAAAGTTTGGCCTAGTTCCAAGATTAAAAGCTTTAGGGTGATATTTTCCCTGCCTAAAAATACATCTTCTTTTCTATAATAGCCACAAAATGTAGTTCTGTTTAACATTTACATGTGGAAAAATCAGTACTATAAAACATGAGCATTTCAGCCCTGAGATATTTGGAAGGAATATAGCCTGTGGCCATCTTTCAAAAATGACTTTCAAATACCCCTTTCAGGACATTGTATGAAGAGCACAGACCCCTTCAGTTATACTGCTATTGTCCAAGAGGTCTTGAGCAAAAAATGGAAGCTTTCTGAGTAGATACTGGCACAGAAAATACTCTGCAGACTTTGAAGGATTTGATGTATGTGCTGTTCCTACCGGCCAGTCTGAACTACACATTCAGAGTCCAGGCCACATTCAGCTGTTAACACACACCCCTCTGTGTCTAATTTATTGATGTGAGACTCATGATGCTCCACAGAAAAGATTGATACAGGAACACACAACTATCCTCTGAAAAAGCAGGCAGTGTGGAAAGGTATCTGGTCTCTGCCCCAAACAAATCAACCTGCACTTTCAGTCTGTCACACCTTTAATATTAACAGGAGAATTTAAGATGCAGTCTACTGGGCAGAACCCTTTTCTTAATTTACTGACCCTGTAGGCGTGATGGTACCAGGTTTTATTCTTAATATTTTCATAGTTCTAAAGTTGCTATGTCCCTGAAGTGGGTCTAGGTCTGACAAGAGTCTCCCTGTCACATTTGTCTCAGAGGGTGCAAGGTGACATGGAAAGGCTGTAAGAAAGCCGAGTTCTAAATCATATTTATCCCACTGTAGTATTTCACCCCCACTGCTGAAAGGCAGGGTTTGTATCAGTGGCCCAACAAAACCAAGCAAATTCTGTCCTTCTTCAAGGACAATGCAGTGCCGTGTTCTTACCAGCACAGAGCTGGAACAAGCTGGATGCTCCTCAGTGAGTTACTCTTTCACTTATGCACAATAGAGTTGAAGATGGGGTCAGAGAAAGTTATGAAACCCAAAGTCAGTGCCTGCAGTTCCAAAGGGTGAACACTGCTGTGTACAGGTTGTGCTATGCACAGCTACCTTATTTCAGCTGCACATAGTATTTGGCAACTCTCAAGTATCTCTGTCTGGGCACTAATATAAAAGAGAGCCCTGTTATAACTCAGCCTTACATGTTTCAAGCTGCAAGGCCACACCTTAAGCAGTAATGCCATGTTTAATGCAGGTGCATTGCTGACTTGCTCTTCTCGACACATTACAAATAAAGAAAAAAAATCTCCTGAAGGACTAGCCACCTCCTGCCAACTGTGATGTTCATGGCATGGTCACCTTTAATTCCCCCCAAATTAGCATGTGCTATTGCATTGAAACTTGAGCAACACAGGCGTGCATCGTTGAGCATATGAAGCAATGCCTTCATACCTCTTGTCATGGAACTTGCAGATACTGAAAAGCATCAGACAACCCGAGGCACTTCTGGGGAGTTTTTGTTTCTTCCCCTCGCCCTTGTTGATTTTTTCTGTAGGGATTTCATGAAGCAACCCCAGCAATGACTCACAGAGCACAGACCACATCTACTGTTTAGACTCCTACTTTTTATGGCAGAACAAGCAACCCAAGGCCACCATTTCCCAATGTTTTAACACCCCAATGCATTATTGGAATAGAAGCTGTTACAAGATTTTGTAGCTTAGGTTCACCTCTTGTTGCAGGTTAGCTATTTTTCCCATGAGGAAGTTTTTCCCCTCCAACAGAGCAGCGTTGCAATCCAATACTACCTGAACACAAGCATCAAAAATAGCATCTCGAGTGCCCACTAACACAGAGCTGTTAATAAGCACATGAGGCTTCTTCCTATTAAATCATAGTTCCCTTTTTGACCTCTTGCTCTCCTCTTCCAAGATGAGGGCAACCAGTACCAGCTGTATGGGTAGCAGACAATTCTAATTTAGGCTAAACATGACCTAAGAAACACTGATTCAAAAAAGAGATCACTGCTGAAAAAGCCCTGGAATAGTCACTAGGGGAGACTCTTAGAGAAAAGGTACTTTAAGAATGGACAAGCGGGCAAGAGGTCGAGTTGACTAAGAGCAGAGACACAAAAGTTGCCTTACAGAGCTGAAAATAAACAAGCAGATGTTTGTCCACAGCCCAAGCACCTCCTTCCCCTCCAGTGAGAGCTGCTTTCACTGTAACTCACCTGCTGAAATGGAGCCACCCACATGCTTTCATTTTAGGGATCTGTTTTCCCATAATCACCCTTAGGTGCACACTTTTCCCTGGGACAAAGGTAAGCAAGTGGAAGATAACTGGTAAATAGGGAGGTTTATTAACCCTTTCTTGCCAGCCACACTGGTTAACCAGTTCTGGTTATATCCTTCTAACCCAGAGGCAGCTGCAGCAGCATTGCTGGGACAGTGCTGTGGGAACCACTGGGGCTCCTCAGTGCTTGGAGATTGTTGGTTGCTGCTGCAGAAGCAGCCCTTCTGCTTCTCCCTTCCAGAAAAGGGTGGCTGTCCTCTGTCCAAAGTTCTGCCTTCTTTTATCATTTTTCCTCAATTTTATCTCGCTGCTATCTCAGCTCAATCTTACTCATAACTTTAAGTCAAGCTCTGCAGTTTCCAAAACCTACATCAATCTGTACCATTTATTTAGCAGCTTTACAAAGCCCTTTAATCTTTGCAAAGCCTTTCTGCCAGGCCACCAAAGGGACTGTGTTCTTACAGCTGACAGAACTGCCTTTCCCCCAGCGGCCAGCAATGAGCTCAGCAATACAGTCCCACACAGCTTCCCTTCAACCTCACCATCCCCAAATAAAAGGGGACAGGACTGCTGGAGACAGGGCAAAGATGAGGTAACAACACAAGGAAAGAAGAAAACCTAAACTGGTGAAGGGAAAAACAGAGAAAGTGGGAATGAAGGGGGACAAAATAAATGAATTAAGATAGGAGGACAAAAAAGGTGAAAGAACAGGAAAAGGGGAAACTGAAGGGCAAAAAATGAATGATGCCCTCTCTCTCAAGGCCAGAGGTTTTCCCCCAGTCTCGCCTGACTGCTGCACTTGGATCAGTCCTGCACATGCACTTTGAAGCTCTCAGATCACAGATGAAGTTTGGATTTTGTTGGTGCTCTGCAGAAGGCTTTATGCAATTTTTATGTAAGGTTTACATAATGTTATACCTCCCATAGCAGATAATGGTGTACTTTATAGACTGTAGAGCATCTGGATGGGTGGGTGAGGCCACCAAAACCGCTGGATTCCAGTTAAAATCAGTGAACTCAAGACTGCATTCACTGAAGAGGTTTCACAGACTACAGCTGAAGTTGGAAAAGAGCTGTTTCCAACTGAAAAAAATCTGTAGCTACCTGCTTAAATTCACCTGGTTTTGCTAAACCAAGACTACAAGTAGGTGAATACCTTAATGACTGTAGAGCTGGTTTGAATGGCTTTGCCTCTCCTGATCTCACTCCTGTTTGCTGTGGACACTTGGATCAGGAAATGCAGCCCAGGACTGGGACCTTGAGAGAAAAAGCCCTGGTCCTGGAGAGCCCACCTCTGACATGTTAGAGGGGATCCAGCCAAGAGCAGGAGCATATCTTTGTTTTCTAAACACACATAGGAGAGGGCCATTCTTTTTGCTCTGGTAATGAGCAGAGAGTCCCCCAAGTTCTGGTTCTTTATGTGTCTAAATATTAATTTGCCTGGGCAGAATCTGCTCATTTTCATACAAATACCGTTGCCCTTGATACTTCTTTGCAACAGATTTTTTTTTTTTTTTAACAAAGAATTAAATGTGGACTGCCTGATTTATTTCAGAGTATTTCTTTCTCCTTCACGGGCCAGTTTCCACGTACACAAATGATCCCCTGACCTGTGCTCTACTGAGTGCTCTGCCTGCTCTGCATCAGGAGCTCTGTTTTCTCCCACAGCACTGCCCTTCCACCCTGCTTCTGGATCACACCCTCAGCATCATCCCATTGTCCTTGCAGCTTTTTTGGTTCTGCACCTGCCTCCTGGCCTTTTCCCTAGGTATCAGGTGTGAAACCTGCCAGTGCTTGACCTCCTACACCAACAGGGCTTACATTTTCCAGGAAGCACAGAATGACATGGAAAGAAGAGAGATCCAAGATCTGTGGATTTCAGCCTACTTCTTAGACCTTGATTTCTCTAATGAGCACCACCTGCCAGAGGGACATTGGCCGAAGTAAGAATTTCTCATCTTTAGGACCCCATGAAATCTGCCTTCCCGTGTTTGTGTAGCTCTGACCTCTCTGGTCATTTTGGGAGCCTTTCCTGTGTCAGCTTGCCAAAACAGCACTTCTCTTATCAGCAATTCACACACATCACTTACACTACCTGCAAAACCAGGGTCAAACTGACACTCAGGCCAATGACCCTGCACCAGCCTTTCCAAAAAGGAGCGGAGACCAACAGCAGCTTGGGTGGTAGGTGGTGCCTTCAAAGGGTCAGATGGGCCATGCAGAGGTGAAATGTCTTCCCCAGTGACGGGATTGACATCCCAGCTCACTAGACTTCCAGCTCCTAGCTTTTATCTCAGCCTGTAAGAAACCCCAGTCCTTCCTGAAGCCATCAGCCCATGTGCTGCTGACCCTGTCAAGCCACAGCAGCTCCCCCAAAGGGCGGCTCAGCAGCTGGTCAGGTTGCCTGGACAGAAACCCTGCTGCCTTTGCTAACTGAGGCAATCCAAAGGCAACACGGTAGATCAAGTCCTGTCAATCCCTGCAAGAGAAAAACACTTGCTCTTCAAACCTGAGCCTGAAGGCTTGTGAAACAAAGGTACCCTTTAATAAAATAGGATTAATGAGCTGGAAAGGTACACAATAAAGGGAAAGAGACAACTCTATTTCACACCCCAATCCAACCAAATATGGAGATAAGATAAAATCACTCTGTTTACTCACTACTTTAAAAGCTCTGTTCTCCCTGCATGCAGTTCACCTTCAGCCAGTGACACCAAAAGGCACTTCTGCCTGGTTCTCTTGCCCCTTATTCCTCAAGAGTTCCCCGAAGCAGGGACTCCAAAAACAAGACCGGTCACACGGAGCTGAGGGCAGCAAGGCTTCATATATGGGAGTGGTCAGAAGGGGAGGGTGATGTAATGAAGCCCTATCTTTGAGCAGTAAAGGCATGCCACCCTTCCCCCTCCCTGTCCCTGAAGAATTGCTGGCTCACAGGGCAAGATGAGAACAGAGTGGTCCAGCACTTTTCCGTGCCGTATTTTCTCACGGTAAAGGGAACAGCGTAGAGGGTGGGGAGCAGGCAAAGATCAGAGTTGAATGGAGACAATACTTTGATGTTAGGTAGTCCCAGGAGTGAATCTGTACTGGCAGAGTTGTTTCTTTTCTTCATGCATCAAACAATTCTCTGCCAAGTTGCTGGTTTTCCCTGGCACAAGTCCTGACAGGGAGAACACTCTCTGCATTAGAGCACTCATACCCATCCTGACAGAGGAAAATCCCATTCCTGAACTCTTCCAAGCTGGCTGATGCTGGAGCACTGCCCAGCTCCATGGCCATAGGGGCTGAGAGCTCCGTAGAGGAGAAGAAATGTGCATCCCATAAATGGTGGTGTCTTGGACACTGACCTGGGAATCTCTTGAGAGGCACATCCTGCCCTTCTCCATCAGAGGAAATCTTGAATCCTGTGAATGGAGAGGAAATCTCTCAAGGACGTACCACTTCTCTCCAAAGGGAAAATAATTAATTTTTGACTTCCTTCATTTCAGTTTTGTTGATCACCCACTGAAGGGCTTGTTTGACCATGAAAAGCCACATCAGGCATTAGGACAAGGTTTGCCTAATTCAAAGGTTATAACCAATCAGTCGTGGTGGTCTGTGATTGCTGTATAAAGGGAGAGTCCAGGTCTAACAAAAGGTTTCTGCTCTCAGATGAGGCAATTGGAAAAGGCAGGAGCCAGTCCAGGCTTTCACAAAGTGGAATTCGCAGAGTTACTGTCCTCTACCAGGAACTGCACCAAGATCCACAGGATCATGCAACAGCAGCCAAAAAATACCACCAGCTGCAAGAACCAAAACCTCATAGTGACAGGAACCTCCATGGGGAATGCTCAGATTTGGGTGGGGAAGGAAGATGTGGGAATGTCCTCTTGCAAGAAGGGCTGCTTGTGCAATGCATAGTGAACTGAACTGGAGAACAACAGTGCCTTTACCTCTTCACAGGTTATTTTTTTAGCCAGAGATGTCCCCTGTCCACACAACACTGTGCCATCTCAAGTAAAGGAGCTACTTACAACACTGTAAGGAGCATTCCTGTGCACATCACAGTCTGGGTCTCTCTTACCCTGAGGAACGGGTCTGCTTTGATAGTGTCAAGGGACTTGAAAGCAGATACACAACTGAGAACCCCTTTTAACTGCCAGGAATGCTGCCTAAGAGATTTTTTCAGATCCAGGACAAACTTGCTCTCTCTTACAGACGTAAGATTTGCTCTACTATATTTGCACTCTCCTGAAAATTACAGAATCTCAATAAACTACTCCCTCTTGTTCTGTTGTTTTTGGCGGGGCCTGGCTTTGGAGCTTTTGGGAATGAAACAGAAACATTTAACATTGAGTTGTTCTGTTATCCTTATCCAAACAAGAATCTGCACCCAATGGGTATTTTTCAGTACAGCCACAACTGCAGCAGACCCTGTCCATCCCAAGGAAAGCTCCTCACTTGCTCAAGGTGCAGCATGTTTTTTACAGGGTTGTTTGGAAAAAAAACTAAGCACACTGGGTGGGTGACAAAGTAAACTCTAACCAAACTGTAAGCACAAAGAGGAGGAACAGAGCCATAACAGGTCCCTTCCCCTATTTCTCCACTGATACCCATGGTAAGAGACAGAACACAGGGGAGACTGTAAAGCTGCCTACCAAATATGAACCTCCAGTACGTGCTGCACCTACAGGAAGATCCCCAAACTCCATAACCTGTCCAGACTGCCGAATTCTTATCATCATCACCACAAAAAAATTCACTACTTAACAGCCTTTTAAAGCTACTATCAGGGCCAGGGAGCCTTACAGGCCCACATGATAAAAGCATTCAGATCCCCACTTCAGAGACAGGACAACAGAGACAATCTTGCCCACGGCTTCAGAGCAGGTCAGTGTCTGGGCTGGAATAAGGAATCTTCCCCCAGATTCCTTAACCGTGTTCCTAGACATGACCTTTCTTCCCTGTCACATGCCTGATATATACAGTAAATCCAGAGGTAGCTGGAAGTGACAAGTGCAGAGGCTGACACTGACCTACTGCACTGTGCCTAGAGCTCCACGGGATGTTGTGTTCAGTGTTCCTCACGCCTTTGGTCTCTCCTCTACTGTAAACAGGAAATTAATAAAATGTGAAGGTAGCACCCTCCATCTCCTTGGGAAAAAAGCAGATTAGATTGCAGCAGAGGAGCTGGGTGGACGTTCAAAGTGTTTGCCACTTAATGGAAAACTTGCAGATTATTACAGAAAGTTGTTGGGTAACTAATCGCTGTTAAAGTCTAACCTAAGAAAGAGGGCCCTAAAACCAGGAGAACACAGATTTTCCCAGCAAGAGACAAGGTCCACTTCCCATTTGGCTTAAGAATCAGTAGGACTTGGAGATGTGAGGCTCAGAAGTTATTCCTGGACATGAATGAACACTGACCCACAGAGATCTGAGTGTGCAGCCCACCTAAACTTTGCCTTGTGAGAACTGTGCTTCTCAGGAAGCCCCACAACTTCTTGTTCCTTTCTCAGTAGTTTCTGCTGAAGGATCAGCTCTACTGCTCTTGGAGCAACAAATGAAACCTCTCAGCATCAAATTCAGCACGTCCTGGTAAGCCAGAGCCTGTCCCGGGTTACCTTAGTATGGCAAGATTTCCATGGGACCACATGGCAGGGTCAGGGCAGCAGCCACTCAGAGAGGGACAGGGCACAGCAGCACTGCAGCCATCCCCAAATCTGTTACCCCCACTTATCTACCTGCTTACCCAGCCCTGGGGGTGCCTTCTGCCAGCACTACAGGGGCACTCAGCTCACAGACTGGTGGGAATCAACCCACCCAGGAGCCACTGATGGCTGTTAGGTGCTGGGAGGGAAGAAATCCCACTGAGTCCCTGAGAAGGCTGTGGATAAAGTTCTAATTTGCACTGAGTGGACAGGGGCTATGTACATTTTGGTTACACTACAGCCAGGCTTCAGAGAGCAAACCTATCTCGGGGATGAACACCCAGAAGCAAGAGTTTCGTGGACCTTTACACTGGGACCCCTTTCCCTGCTGTGGGCAGGTGAGGAGGGTGCTCAGCAGACATACAAATAGCTCATAGAGCACTACACAGGAAAGGTGCACACCAAGCAAGACAGCTCACGCCCTAAATGAGAATCTGGACATACAACTCTTTTATTCCAGTGGTTCTCAGCATTCCATACTCTCTGGGTTTGCTCCCGAGAACAACAGCCTCAGGAAAGAAATGAATTTTTCTTTCTAAAGAAGTCACTTGCTGCAGATCCAATACTGCCCTAGTGCTTCAGGCTCACATTTAGTCCAGCTAAGGCTTGGGCAATGCAGCTCATGTCTGCGTGACCATTTGCAGCCCATCAGTTTTGACCTTAGGAGAGAAACACGCAGCACGGGTTCAGTGTTGGTGCACACCTCGAGCCATAGCCCCCGTGTGGGATGGGCACTGTTGTACAATGGGACAGGCTCCTCTCAGCCCACCACAGCAAAGCAGCTGAGCATGTTCAGCTGCCACCAGCCCAAGGCTATGCAGTGAAACCACTGGGTGACTGTGCTGTCCAGAAGGGCAGTCACAAAGTTCCTACAAAAGAAGACTCCAAAGACAGGAGCCTGCAAGACTGGCCTCTGCATCTGAATGCAGAAATGTGTCAGGTTTGGTGCTTGCAGCATCTCCTCCTCTGGGCAGAGCATAACACAGGACTGAGGAAAGGACAGGTGCTCAAACACCAACAAGTCTCCTGTCCTGAGAGATGCCTCATGCTACCTGGAGAACAGGACTCACACCTCATGTACAGGTCAGAAAAGAGTCCCTGTCTGGTTCATCTTCTGCCTGTCTCAGTCTCCTTCAGGGCTTGTTTGTTTAGGTGCTGCAAAGGGCACCAGAAATGGCCATCTGCTTATGGGAGATCAGGGTCACAAACCTCTGCCTCAGAGCACTTGGAACCTATGTTGGAAAGTGTGAGGGGGCAGCTGGGCTGGAGGCAGAGACTGTACCAGCACGGCTCTGGGAACACACGCTTGGCTTTGGGAGGAGCACACAAGCTGCAGGGGCTGGACACAGCCCTGCACAGCAGCTCAGCCCCAGCAGCTCTCCCCCTCCCTCCCTCCCTCCCACACACAGGGGCTGCTCAGCCTTTACATCACAGCCTCTCCGGGCTGGGATGGGGCAGATGCTGGTGCTGTCCCATCTGCTGAGCCCACATCTGCTCCCATTTCCACTGCCAGTGGGAACCACTGATGCCTTCGCCATGTTTCCACCTGATCTCTGGGGAAGGCTTGGTTTGTTTGCCCAACGTGCCCGGGCTGCAATTATCTGGCAGAGTGGGCCAGTCACACCTGCATGGCACAGCACAAAGCTGCTTAAACCCCCCTCTATCGACCTGAGCCCCTTGACCTTCCCAGGGAGAAATGGCAATGCATGGGATACCACAGGCAATGCACTCCCAAAGATCAGGGTGTCTCCCACGGGTTGAGAGGAGGGGTACTACAAACACAGACACCTCCTAAATTTTGAGAGCCACAGCAACCAGTGCCATCAGGCACAAATGGACTTTTGCAGGGGGGTAGAGTGGCCTTCCATGGGAAAGGCTCTCACCTTCCCCTGCAGATAGAGGCAAAAGGGCTTCCCACAGGCTGGAGCAATGTTCCCACTCTCCCCCCTCCCCACATCAGCCAACAGCTCTGGCCCTCTGATGCCATAGGTATAACCATTTTCTGACAGCTGCTGTGCCTCTGTCTCCCACCTTGTCCCCTCACAGTTGCCCCATAGCATTGAGGAACAATTTGCTGTGAGGTCACCCTGATGTGTCATTGGGGTTTGTGGGAAACAGACCTTGGGGTTTAACAGGGCTGCTCCCCTGTGAGAGCTCCCACAGCCAGAAATGAACCTTGAACTCCAGCAGGGCAGGGCAGAATTGTGCAGACACACAAGACCAGATAAAAGAGATTATCCTTTTATAGATATGGATTTTTCTTAAGAGAGCAGGAAGGAGCAGGAAAGAGAGGCAGAGTCGAGGGCCTGGTCTGACTGTTCAGATCTGAGGCTACCAGAAAGGCTGGCTGCTCATGAAAAGGCTTCCTGACTCCCCCCATGCCACCCTGGCTGTCTTGCTGGCCTCTGCCACAGACATCCCACCAGCCTCAAGCTAATTTGGGCTCATGGGTGAGAACACAGAAACACAATAGTGACAGGAATGAAAAGCAGTGGGGGAAGATGACACCCAGGAGACTTATTCTTATCAAAAACCAACAGTATATCAAAGGGGATCTGTGGAGACAGGGAAGAGCCTTTTGTAAAGCCGCAATTGAGCCAAATCCTGCAGTTTTTACATGCTGCAGTTTTTACATTCTCTCAGGAAGCCCATGATGAAGTCTGCCCCAAAGGGGGACCCCTGAGCCAGGCCAGGCCATGCCATGTGCCAGACACGCTGCACACCGAGCACACACGGCACAGTCGCTGTCTGCCCTGTGCCTGTACTTTTTAATTACAGCTTTTATTTGCAAAGCATCTCTCACAGAAAAGACAAATTGCATTACTCTCAGCTTATTAAAATCACACTCAGATTTTCTCAACTGCTAATTACACCCAGGCAGCAGTGTCAGTGTAATTAAAGCTGGGATGGACGTTTGGGGATACAGCTGTCACACAACCCCTTCCTGTGCCGGGCTCAGCTGAGCCCTGCCCAGGCATTGGCCCCCTGTGACACCCAGGCACAGCCCTGTCATGCCACGAGAGAGGATGATGCAGGCAAGGCCAAGCACCTCCTCAGCACAGGGGAGGGGGCCCCCCTGCACCAAACCTCCCCAGTTACACCCAGGCACCCACCCTGACCCTGCTGCAGGGGCTGGGGGAAGGGATACATGGGGCCTTGGGGTTACAGCACTGAGGTGTGGGGAGTGAAAGGGGGTTTTCTCCTGTTTCTGGTGCTAAATGATTGCAATAAATCACATTGCCTGTCCAAGCCTCCATTTGCTTTCATTCAAAACAGAGATTTTGGGCTTCCCTGTTAAAATTAAGCAGCTCTGGGAACAAACCACAGAATGGACTCTTGCTGGCACCCAAACACTTTAAAGCCTGACTGTGGCACACAACAGACCTGGGAGTGGATTACACAGGGGAAGGTGTGAAGCCCTAGAAACTGAGTTCCAAAGAACTAAGAGAGCAATAAAAGAGCTTACAGACCTGTGAGGAGCTGGGAGCCCGCTGGAGAACCAACTGTGCCTCTGCACCACTTGGTCTTGGCAGAAGGGCCACCACAGGTGTGCAAACAGCCGTGAGAACAGCACAGCAAGCACCTGCCCCGAGCTCAGGCACCTCAGAAACAGAGCTCTCAGGGCACAGGACCAGGTTAGCTTTGGGCAAGTGGGGACTTAACCCCAGGACTGGCTTCCTGCTGCCAACGGGATGCTGTGGAAAGTCTCACCTCCAGGAAGATGGAGGGCTAATTAGGGAAAGCAGATAAAGCTGTGTCTCTTTCAAGATTAATTTCCTTCCCACTGAAATCCTCACAGTTTCAGTGCTCAGCAGAATGCAAACACATCCTTAAATGACTTCCTGGAGCCTAGTTTCAAAGATCAGTCCCTTCAAAAGCAGGAACTTGCCAAGATCAATAGCAGACCCAGGAGAGCTCTAAGCATGCCAGCTCCAAAACCACCAGGCTTTCACTACAGCCAGTTACCTATCAGATGCTAAGGGGCACTGCTACATTTTCATATTTGAAAAGGCTACCAAGATTTCCTAAGCAATCAGCCTTACTTAAGTACCAAGGCAAAAAGAAACCAGTAGGAAATTTTACATTTCAGAAACAGCATGATGTGCCTGTGCAAGATATCCTGGAGAGGCAAACCCAGAGACAGAGTTCACAAGCAAAGAGGAGCAGAGCTCACAGATCCTGGATGTGATCCCAGAGCTCATCTGCTCCTTGAACAATTTTACTACTAACTCCCTAAAGTCACTAACAGGATGTCCTGGGAAGCAGCTAACAGGTGATCATTTTTAAAACAATACAAGTGACAAGAGAAGAAATGAATAATCAACACTTCATGTGGAAAAAGCTGAGTAGGGTGTCCTATGGATGCCAGAGGCAGCATGTTCAATACATTTACTTGTGGCCCAGTAATGAAAGAGTAAAGATAACATATGGAACTAGCAAAAGACATCAGGAAAATTTCAGTTGTGGAAAACTTGAAAACATCTGTGAAACAGGGCAAATAATAGCTGATGAAAATGAATATAGAGAAGTATGTAATGCTGGCTGTGATAAACCAATATAAAGGATAGATGGCTTTGAGTTAGAAGCTCCACCATTAAATCTCTTACAAAGATTTGGGAAAAAAAATGCAGCAAGAAGGAAGCAAGAATTTGTTAGCTCCTGATTCACTGGCTCTTATTTAAAGCTTATAAATGAAACTGGGTCTGTAAAGAGGAAAAGTATTCCTTTGGAAAGGATAAAGAGGACAGAGGCAGAGTTAAGAATTAAGGCTGGCAAATCAAGCTACAGCTATGGAAACTTTTGAAAAAAAAAAACTTAGTACAAGGAACTTACCTAAGAAATGACATAACAAAGATTATGCCCAACACACTGAAAAATAAAGTGTTTTCAGTCTAGGGTGTTCACTCAAGTACAGCTAACTGCAGCTCCCTTGGAATAGCATTGAAATCTGTCCAAATAGGAGAATTCCAGTCCGAGGTCATTATTTTCATCCCTTAAAACACGTGTGCAGCATTCGAGCACGCCACAGGAACACAATGCCTGAAAAGCAGAGGCAGGATTCCCAAGAGCTTCAAGCCTTCCTCTCCCTACCTGGAGCCTCTGGCAGCGAGGTATCGCCCAGCCTCATCTCACCTGCAGCCTCCGAGCAGCGTCGCTCCCTCCATCCGCCCCACAGCCACACCTGCGCGCTGCGATCCTACCTGGAGCTAAGTGGGATTTTCCATGCGGGCGGTGCGGCATCTCAGGGGTCCTCCCAGCACATCCCTGCCTGGCCCGGGGCTTGGCGACTGGCCCAGGGAGAGGAGAGCCTCTTCTCCAGAGCAGCCGGGCTGTTCCCCTGTGGGTGAGAGGCTGGGTCAGTCCCAGTTCTTGCGCTGGGCACTAGATGGCACAGACGGGAGGCGCAGAGGGGAGCCCGGGCTGGGCGGGCCGCACCGGGGGCTGCCACTTGCCCAAGGGCGGCTGCTGCCATGGGGAATGCGCTGCCAGCAGCATCATCCCGCGGGGGCGTCCCCTCCACGGGGTGCCCCCGCTGCCACTGCCCTGCTGCACCCCCTCACATCCCGTCCCGTCCAGCCAAAGCGCCGCCTGCGCTGCAGGGAAGCTGGATAGCCCGGCAGGGGCTGTGGCGTCCATGCCTCTGCCTCCTGGACGCCATCTGCTACTCCTCACCAAGCTCACGCTCACTGAGTGTACCTGGTTCACAGAGCAGCCCTAAATCTGGCTCAAACTGCGTCAAAAAGAGGGCAGAAATCCTCCCTGGGAGGGCCTGTCCTGTTTCACAGCGAGGCTGCACCTTGGTCATCAGCCTCCAGGACAATCAACAGCAGCTGGTCCCCGGAGTGTGGCGAGAGACAGCGAGGGCCAGGTACCCCATCAGTGGTCCCTCTGCGTTCAGGCCAGTTCTGGGGAGTGGCACCCCAGCACCTTTCCTTTGCCCTGTGGGATGATGGTGCACAGGAGGGAGGCACTTAGTCACTGCTCTTAAAGCATTTGTCACAAGGTAGCTCCTCCAAAGCAGCTCGCTCTTCCTCCCGGTTTTCTTCCTTTTCAGCACTGCTGCCTGCAATCACTGAGGCAGGACCTGCACTCCAGAGCCTTCCCAACCGCATCTTCCTCAATTTCTTTAAGGTGTGGATGAAATTCCTTCCCAATGAACCGTGTGGACCGACGCGATGAGGCAAACACGGGCTCAGCCACACAAAACTGCTGTGGTAAGCACAGAAAAAGCCAAAGCTCTTTCTGTGGTGACAAAAAAAAAAGTATGGTGGAAGTTTGCATGTTGGCCTCTGCTGTTCTGACATTAGAAATTCACTTTACTTCCAAGGTTAACACAGTTAATGGCTCTGCTGAAGATCACAGGCTCTGACAGCCTGCCTGGAACGGCTCCATCCGTGGCAGGGCACGAGGGACAGCGTGTGCGGGGTGGCACTGAGGCGAGCAGCAAGCTCTGTGCACAGGGCACAAGTGGCACACACGGCTGTTATCCAAACCAAACCTGAGCCTGGCAAAGCCCAAAAGAGCTTTTGTGCTGAGCAACTCAGTGATGCCAGGTATTAATGACACAGACAAGTCTCCAAGGAAAAGCCTGTTTGCTTTTCCAGCAGCACTACCCTTTCCTGTCTGTCTGCTCATGCAGCCCTGCAGACTGCAGTGGGGCTAGGGATCACCTAGGTCAAACCCCGCAGGGGGAATCCCTCAGGGTGTTGTAGGTGGGAGACAAAACATAATTCCGATGCCTGCACTGTAAAATCCAAATTCATCCGTGGTGTAAACAGGGCAGTGGGTCAGTTTGGCTCAGTGGCTCTTATATTTTAAAGGCTGGAGTGGGTGACACTGGTGACCTGGGCAAAACCTGGGGAGAGACTCATGCTAGATCCTGGGGACAGCTCCAGTCCAGTGTCCAGAGGCTGAGAAGTACAGAACAGCCAGAGAAGCCCCTTCCACACTGGGCTCTCACTGACAGACTTGCAGACCCGCTTCTGATCAGCCATCTAAATCTAAATCTAAATGCTGGGTCACTGCTGTGTAACAACCTGGCTCTGAAAGGTTCCTGGGCAGAGAAGGAAACGCTCAATAAAAGCTTTTATGCTTCAATTCCCACTCCAAATTCTGCTTCTTCATTTGGGGTTTTTAGATAAGAGATGTCTTTTTATCTTTGGATATAAATGGAGAAGAAATAGTCAAACTGAAAAGAAATAAAAACAATTGGTCACTTTTCCAGGCCTCCCATGAACTGTAAACACATTTTAAGAAGTGCTGAGGTCTTTGGAGAACATTGAAGTCTTAGTCAGTGAGGCCATCCTCCTCAGCAGGACATCTAATGTGTCATGTGCTGGCTGGACTCGCTTCCTTCTGCCAGAGCCAGTGATGGAGAGCATTGAGCTTCCCCTGCAGCCACCCCTCAAACCAGCCAGCAGCACTTCCATGCACGGTGTCTGCTCAGGTCAGACTCCACAGCCTGGCCTCCAGTGCCTGGTCCATATACTCCCCCGAGGGCCTGTGGTTGCTCTCAGCAGTTTAGAACTGCTTGCTAAGACGCTTAGAGCCAGTATAATCTGTGCACTTAGTGGTTTCAAATTCCAAAAGAAGCTTAGCAGCACCAGGTGCTGCCTTCAACCACTCCTGCATGAGGTTAAGATGGTTTAATTCTTTTATGAAACCATAACTCCAGCCCATAGCTTTCAACTGAGGAGCTTCTAAGCCAGGTTTTCTTAAAGCTCTTCAGAAATATTTTTATGAGACGCACACATGCAAAAAAAAAAAAAAAAAAAAAAGATTCCAGAGGGATGTACTATAGGATCAGACATTTCTGCCTCTTAAAAGCTGAAATGTGAGAGCCCCATGGCAAGGTACATTTTAAGTCCTTGCAAGGCTTTCCTCCAATGTTTCTCCTGTCTTAGATCAGCTTCTTAATGGTCTTATAGATGGTAATGCCTGGAGAGGTCCCAGGGCCTTTCCCTGCATGTCCCATCAGCCTTGTGAAAGCATCTGCAGGCAAGAGCCACCTCTGTGCTTCGAACAAAGGCAGGTGGCTGAACAGAAAGGCAGCCCCTTGGGACCACAGGCTGCCCCTGGAAGTGTCACTTGCCAGCATTTGCTTCATTAACTGCATTGCTCTGCTGTTTGTTTAACTCTACTGCTCCCCTTTACAGGCTGATCAAAAGCACCAGGTGTTACAAAGGGGACCTTGTGCTGCTGCCTTGAAAGACCTCCTGCAGCTCTCAGTGACTCTCCCCTTCCTTCCTCTGGAGGGCTTCCCGAGGGTCTTGTGTGTCTGCTGGGGGAAAGCAGAGAGCTGGGAAGGACAGGAAAAGTGTCTGGAAACACACATAGGTCCAAGTGGCAGTGGAGAGGTGCAAAAGGTGGAAGGAAAGAGATGGGAAGCATGAGCCTGGGGCAGAATGTGAGAAGAGCCAGAGCTTCCCACCACCTCCCTCTGAAAGCCCCCACAGGGCTGGAAGAGATACCCTACAATGCAGGTGTGTGATTCCCTTCCTGACTGGGACAGGAGAGTCTGGCCAGCCCCGCTGCTCCCAGACCAGTGAGGAACATGTCTGGTGGTGCTTTCAGAGCTGCCTGCCCTGCCTTTCTGCCAGGCACTACAGCCACTGCAGCAGTTCAGTGCAAGGTTGGGAGTCCAAACCTCTCAGTATCTTCACAGCCCACCTTAATTTAATCAAGATAAAATTAATCTAAATGAAAGGGTGCAGCGTGCTCCCAGAATGGAGGTAACAGAAATCCTCCATGCATCTCAGTTCCCTAATTGACTCACTGTGAAAGCAGAGGAAGCTCAGAATTCCCGTGCTAGGAAGCCAAGGTAATGCCATGCGTCACTGGAGCAGACTGGTGACCTTCCCTGTGCTCCCAGCAGTGTTGTCCAATTTCACTGTGACCACAAGATCACAGGTTGCTAATATTCTCTATGCAGGCAATATACAGCCCAGCAAATCTGCTTTTATGGGCACTGCAAGAACTTGATTAATTTGTCCAATAATGAGCAGGCCAGTGTCCATAATTACGTAGCAGAACTCTGTCCTTTTGAAAACCCATCACTGCTTCATACCCAGAACACCACCAAGGGCCTCGTGGGCTGCAAAGAGAGCCTCAGCTGCAAAAAGCAAAAGGTTTAACACCTAATGAATGTAACATGGGCTATTGCTACCATTTCTCCATCAAATGCAGAGCCTCAGCAGTGACTGCCTGCATGCAGCTGCTTCCACCAGCACTGATACTGCAGGAAGTCCCTAAGAGTACAACGCAACTGATGCTGTGTTCATCTTGTATCTCCCCATCTCCATGTACTCTGCAGTTTCAGGGAAGAAATCCCCCTAATGGCTGTCATTAAGAGGACTTTTTCCCCAAAACTGCACTGTCAAGGACAGATGGACCTTCTGCAGGTTTGCTGCTTTGTTCAGTCAAGAGCTTACAGGTATTTGGGATATGGAGCTCCCACATGAATAGCTCATGGCCAAACAGCCAGTGCATTTGCCCCTAGATACAATGGAATTAAATCTGGAGCCTGCACTAGCTCTTTGCCTGTATCTCTCCAGAGCCACAGCTCCCTTCCCAGCAGGAGGCTTGGCTTTGAGGGATCTGCCAGCAAGCTCAGAGCCACGAGAAATAACAACTTGGGAGCTCAGACAAGCTGGTTTGCAGGCAAACAAAAGCTGGAGCTGTGAAAGTGTGAAGCAGTCGATGCAGTGTCTGGCAGCACAGGCTCACCTCCGCCTTAATCCTCTTTCCCTCCTTAAGCTCTAAATTAATCAATTACACTTCCAGCCTGGCAAAATCAGTCAGAAATGTAACCTTCATCATACACAAGGCAAACATAATTAGGATTGCCATTGGAAGCCAGCTCGAGCAGCATACAAATGAGAGCAGCCCCGTGAGCGGGCAGGCTCCCTGGCGGGCAGGGACCATTGGAATTGCGCTCACAGGCCGGGCTGTGCCGGGGAAGGGGCAGCGGCTCCAGCTCCGGCCATGCAGCTCCGCAGGGAGTGCTGTGGCCCCGGGCACTGCACAGACAGGCCAGGGGCACATCAGGCAGTGCACACTCCAGGCAGCCCCATTGGCCGTGTCAGCGAGGAAGCCACAACCTTCCCCAGCCATAGAGGGGAGCCCAAACTCCCGGCCCAGCGCCGCACAGGCTGCAGACCCTGCAGGGGTGGACAGCATGGAAATGAGGCCTTGGAAATCCCTGGCCATGACTGCCAGTGTGAATTCCTAAATGGGGTGAGCAGTGGTTGTCCCCTCCCCAGCCTACCAATGGGAAACTGAGTCACGGGGGCCAAGTGATAGCTAGAGCAAGGCAGGAGTGTTCAGTGAAAGCATCAGCTCAAGGCTCAAGCACAATCAAAAAAATCCAAGTGAGTGCTGGCAGCCAGAGCAAAATCACAAACCCAGTGTACTCCCAGGAAGCTCCAGGGTGCAGCAGCAGCCCCATGGCTGCTGTCCCAGTGCAGTGGAGGCTACAGCAGGGCTAGAGGAGAGGCAGGGACATAGTTAAGGATGAACTAAGGGCTGAAATGGTTTCTGTACAAGTCCAACGCTCTTCACTTTGGGAAGCAGAAACCTGAGAAGGGACACAGCAGAAGTTTATCTGAGAGTGGCTTAGAGAAAATGAAAGAGGAATGACTGCCTGCTGCCTCTTCCAATATTTAAGCTACAAAAGCATCAAATGAAAACAGTGAGTGACAGATTCAGGACAAAGTAAATATTTCTTCACACAGCTGAACAGTGCCGTAAGTTGCTGTGGATACCCAAAATTTTCTCAGGCTCAAAAAAGGGTTTAGGAAAAACTTGAAAAGACTATTAAATGCAGAGATCCACATCTCAGGAAATTCCTGAACTATGGATGGCTGATGGTAAGAAGACTACTCAGCAACACACTGACCTACATCCCCCTGGTGTATTAACCACTACTAATTGAGGATCCCAGGGGAAAGAGACCTGTGGTCTGATCCAGTACAGCTGTTCTTCTGTCCTGGCACTGATCTGAGCTCTCCTCACTTGCCTGAAAGACTAGGAACTGGGAACATTCCCATTCCTGGGCAGTTGGGTGACAACAAGGAGATGTGCTTATAGCACAGAATTTGAGTGAATAGCAAAAGGATCTCTGCTTTCCTTTTTTCCCATTTCTCATGTTAGAAGCAATTTTTGGTAAAATTAACTCAGTTATGCTGCACCCAGCTAGATGCAGTTGGCAGCACCAAGTACCCCGCATTCAGTTTATAAACAAGATAACATCCTTCGGAGAGGTGCTAAAATACCCGCGGGAATGGGATTTCCAAGTCTCAAACCCACAGCTTGTGGTCATTGTGAGAAACCCCAGTTCCCACTCTGTTGTACCAAACAAGCTCATGAACTCATCTATCTCTATGTAAAGTTTACGGGTGCCGTCGACACTGCAGCAGAGATGAAAGAAAGGTGGAGACACTCCTGTAGATTGGTATCTCCCAGGTCTTGCATGCTTCCCTACTGGCTCACTCTCTCCTAGGTTGAATTAGGACTGGAGGATGCAGACTCTGACAGAAGAGTCCACTCTTTCCAAGCAAACTGCTGCCTCCTCCCCTTGCTGACCATCTCAGCTGCCGAAGTACATCCACTCGCTTTGAAAGCACACACAGATAGGGCAGGATTATCTCTCAGTCTACAGAGAGCTGTCGGCCAGGCATTCTCCTTCAGTGAAGCCAAGTGCAGCACTGGTGTGTTTCTCATTAGCTCCTATTATCCATGCTATTGTAGTGCTCCCAGTGCTAAAGCACAGCCAGGAGACAGCTGACCTGCGCCTGCAATTGTTTGTTTGTTAAGAGGATTTGCTCTGTGGCAGGATATTTCCAAGTCACATGCAGAGGAGGGGTATCCTGGTAACAATGCCATCCTCCCAGCCACTTGTGTGCCCTGGTTCTCCCACTGCCTCAGAACAATCCACCTGGTTTCATCCCCATGACGAGTAAACTGCAGATTGTGTTTCCTTCTGACTCTCCGAGATAAGGTGTGAGACAATGGAGCCATACAAAGCCATTCTGCTGATGAACTGATCCTTTGGTTCCAAATCCACTGTTGCTGCTGCCCCTTTCAGTGGCACTCAGAGCAGAGCAGGCAGGAGCACGGATCTGTGGCAGTCTGTCCAGCTGCCAGACAGCAGGGAAAGGCCATTGTGCAGCCCTCCTCTGACACCTTTTCTCCCAGTGACAATTCTGCAGCTGTAACACTGCACACCATATGAGTGATTTTCTCTTGACCCAGCCTCTCTCAAAGCTCTCTGACCAGATCCAGAAGTCCTTACTCAGCATCTACTCCCTCCAAATGGATTAGCTTGAGTCAGTCTCAGCCATATCTCAAGATCTGTTGATGCTAATTTCCGTCATGCAGGTGCTTAGAGCAGGGAGGAGACTAACGGGCAGATGGACCAGTCAGGGCTTTTGTCTGGTCAAGTGTTGAGTAAAATGCTGAGAAGGGCCTTCAGAACCTGGCCTACCATGGTTAGAGAGCTGCACAAACACTGTGACAAAATTAATGCATTAGCCAGGCTGCTTTAGAGTCTAGCCCCTTTTTGTCTCTGTCTCTTCAAGCCAGACAGGGGTCACCAGTAGAGTGTTTGAAAGAGGCTGTCGTGATGCAAAGCATCCACATCTCCATCCCTATTCATGGCTCAGAGGAAGGTTGAGGAAGAAAATGATCCTTGCAGGCTCTGTACCACAAAAAGCCATGGCCATCCCCATTCCCCCAAAGTGAGAGCCAATAGCCACAACATTCTTCCACAGATGCATTGGATGATGCTTGTCCATGGATGCACAAGGCAGTGGGAACTCCAGGTTGTTCCTACAGCTGTGTGCCCTCACATTACAGCTATGAGACACCCCTGCTCAGTGTGCAGGACTCACAGTCTGCCATGGGCACCTGGGCTCACTGTGGTGATAGTCCTCAACAGAAGTAAGCTTATGGCTCCAATTCCAAAAAGTAGGTCAGGCTGAGCCACTGGTTATGCTGGGAGCATGACTGAGCAGCCTGCAAAATCCCGGTGGCTGGAGATGGGATCCAGGCTTTGTTTTTTACCATCCTGTTGGATGGCAGTGATTTTGTCTGAGGAAAGGCATGTGCTAAACTTGCTGTGCACTGCTGGAGGAGGGAAGAATGCATACAAGGAAAACAGTTCTACCCACAGCAGGTGAGGAACAGTGCCAGCATCGTACTATCAGTTGCAGATGACGGGTGGTGGGCAAAATTCCTGCCACTTTCTAGATTAGTAAAACACCTCCTCTGGATCCAACAGCAGACTGCTAGAAAACACAGCCCACAGAAGCAGTCCCTGCAGATGGTGTGTTTTGAACTACTATTAATCTAGACAACCTTTTGCGATGTTCAAAGAGTTTGTCCAGGAATAAAACAGCTCCCCAAAATGCCTGGATGGAAGGAGCAGTCTCGACAGCATCCCCGTCTCTCTTTGTCTTCCCCACCGAGCATCTCCCGGCAGAACAAACCCGGGAAGAGGAGGCGCCTCGGGAGCAGAGGCAGCGGGGCTGCCCGGCCGCCGGGGAGGCGGGTGCTGAGCACGGAGCCCCGCAGTACCAGACCCCCGGGGCGTTGCTCCTGCGGGAACGTCGGGAGCACGGGGAGCCGGGGCGGGGCCGGCCGGGCG
>VZSE01002477.1:18015-45689 GCA_013398275.1 Promerops cafer | reverse complement strand
CGGGGTCGGTGCGGGGAGAGCGCCGGGCCCGGCCCTGGCCCTGGCCCTGGCCCTGGCCCGGCCCTGCCGCTCCTCTTCCCCCTCCTCTTCCCCCTGCTCTTCCCTTCCCCGGCTCCCGGGAGCGGCTCTACAGCCCCGCGCTTCTCGCCCTACAGCCCCGCGGACAGCCCGCGGTGCCCGCAGCATCCCCTCCCCGGGATCCAGGGGCGCTCCTGCGGTTTCCCCTCTGACCGCACGAGGTGGCTTCGGCAGTGCAAGGGATCTGCTGGTGGATGCGGTGGTGAGGGTGTAGTTGTAATTGTCAGAGTGGCCGCACGTGTGCGATAGCCGCATCACGCTCAGTAGCCCTACGGCTCTCCGTGGATGGCAGCGCAGGGATGCTGGCGCGGTGATGCCCTGCGAGGGGAGCGGGACGCGGTCCCTGAGCCTGGGACGCCCCCGTGGGGACACGCTCCGCCACTGGAGAGAGGGGACAGCGGCCCCCAGGGGCTCCCGTGGCTTTGCTTCCCGACCCTGCTCGCTCTGAAGGTCGGCTGAGGTCTTAAACTCTCCTGGCAACAGAGCGGCACAGCGGGTCCTGTTCAGCCAATGGAAAAATAGGATTGCTTGGAATGTCTCTGGATTATCTCCTATTTCCCTCTCCCTGGGCACACATTTGGGGCTGCCCGTTGGTGCAGGGGCTCTGTGCTGCCCGTGATGGCTTTGGGCTGTGTCCAGCTCTGCAACCCAAACGTCAGAAGGAGCTGGAGCTGCTGGAGGAGATGCTCCAAGGGCTGGAGCCAGGCTGGGAGAGCTGGGGGTGCTCACCTGGAGAGGAGAAGGCTCCAGGGAGAGCTCAGAGCCCCTTGCAGGGCCTGAAGGGGCTCCAGGAGAGCTGGAGAGGGACTGGGGACAAGGGATGGAGGGACAGGACACAGGGAATGGATTTAAACTAAAACAGGGAAGATTTAGAGCAGATATTAGGGAGAAATTCTTTCCTGTGAGGGTGGGGAGGCCCTGGCACAGGGTGCCCAGAGCAGCTGTGGCTGCCCCTGGATCCCTGGAAGTGTCCAAGGCCAGGTTGGATGGGGCTTGGAGCCACATGGGCTAGTGGAAGGTGTTGTGCCCATAGCACCCATTTCTATGGTGGGGAGATGGCAAAACTACTGGGGGCACCCCGGGCTGTGAGTGCCCCACTTGACAGGACACACTGAGGGGCTCCTTCCCCTCTCCAGTGGGTCCATGCAGGTCCTGGCATTCGGGGAGCAGGTGCAATTCCAGGCTCCCACACTGATGTTCAGGCAGGGGGGAAGCCCAAAAGCCCAGATGCCCAAGGAAGGCACCACCATTTGTCAGCCTGGCAAGGAAGGACAAGTGATAAGGAGAACAGGATTTTCTGAGTGTCTCCCTTTTCCACTCTGGTGTGCTTTGTTCTTCCCTTTCTGCTTCCTCAGGCTCCCGCTGGCTCCGTATTGACCGTGGCTTCCCCTGGACTCTGCTGAACACTCCTCATTTGCTCCCTGTTGGTGTCTCTGCTCAGAGCTGCTCATTTTTTTTCCCTGATCTCCCTCCTCGAGCTGCCCTTTTGCCGAAGTAAAACCATCATTCCTTGTTTGCCTCTTGTTTCCTGTGGCCATTTTTCACCCTGGCAGGTCTGGGATTGCCGTTTCTGCCGGAGTGATCCCGCTGACCGTGGAAATGGGCAGAAAGAGGAGCACAGCCAGTGCCTTTGGAAGCAGCCCTTGGTCATAAACATTGAGCTGTTTCCTTCTTGGCACTGCAGCTTGAGCCCTCAGCGAGCAGCGAGTGCTGCTCACGCTCTGGCTGTGTTTTATTTACGACTGTCACTCTTGTCACTGCCCCGAGAGCTGCACAGCTCTGCACCTGCAATAATTGCTTGACCCAGCTTCAGCATTCATTTGTGTGACGTGGCTGTGAGCAGTCAGAGGGTGGAGAAGTTGTCTTGGTCTCAGCTGGCTCCTGCTTTGCTCGTGTGGCTCTTGCCAGGAGCCTCACCTTCGCACCGAGCCATGGAATCAGTGAGGTTGGAAAAGATCTTTGGGATCATCGAGTCCAACCTTGGTCCCCTCCTTGTCCCCAGCCCAGAGCACTGAGTGCCATGTCCAGTCCTTCCTTGGACACCTCCAGGGATGGGGACTCCAAAGCACCCTGGGCAGTCCCTTCTAATGCTTGACCACCCTTTCCATGGTGAAAATTTTCCTGGATTTTCCTGCTATAGAAGCAGCTCCATCTGTTGTTGGTGCATCTCCTGTTGTAACCAGCCTCTGCTCTGGAGAGTGTGGAAGCCACCGCTGGGCCGAGATAAATTAAAGTCATTTAGACTCTCTTAGTGCTGTTGGATCCTCTTGGTGAATAAATATCTGAGCTGGGCTAGAGCTCATAAATAAGAGAGGAATGAACCATGACAACAACTCTGCAGTCTCTTTATTCATCCCACGCCCAGAACACCTCGAGGAGATAAATCAGAGCATGGACAAGGGCTCAGAACTCCTCAGAGGAAGGGGCTGGGAGCACCAGAACCTTTCCAGAGGTGCTCCCACACTGCTGGAGAGGCCTCAGGTGTCTGATGCCAGCAGATCTTCCACTGCCATGTGGGAAACCTGCTCCAGGCTCTGGGAATGTGTTTCCTCTTGTGCCTGGAGGTACCACATGTGGTGCCTTGTCCCTGCACAGGATCTCTGCTGGTCCCCTTGTGCTGGAACACTCTCCCTGTGCCACCTGGGAACATCTCAGCAGATGCAGCCAGAGCTTGGAGTTGCCTCTTCATGACTCCAAGACATTGGCAGCTCATAATTCATCCTGTCACCAACCAATCCCCCCTCCTCCTCCTCCTCCTCCTCCTCCTCCTCCATCACTTTGAATGGATGAGCTCTTGGCTGACAGGAGAAATCCTTGTTTGTGAGTCCCTGTGTGCACGACCTTGAAATCAGCATCCCTGCACTCATCTTAATTTTTCAGGTCATCCAGATCTTTCAGCATACCCTGGTTCCCTGTCCTGGGGACAGCTCCTGGCAGCAGGACAGGTGCTGAGGTCACTCTCCTCTCTGGTGCCAGGACCATCAGGAATGCTGGCACCGTGCCTCCGAAGGTTCCGGGGCTCCCAGAGTTCCGGCAGGAACAACTTCCAGAGCTTCTTACTGGTGACATCATTTGCTCCAAGCACCATTTCAGGAGCTCAGAAAGTTGGAAACCCTTCCTCTTTGTTTCTGAGCTCTCCTCCTTGCAAGGAAAAGTGCCAGATTTTTGTGGATGATTGACTTCATTGAATGCAGCTTTGCCCATTTTGTCTCAGCATCACAAACATGAAGGATCCAGGAAATGCTTTGTACCTGTAGCCAGACCTTCCAGTTTTTGGGCATTTTGAACATTTTGATGCCCAGTTCTCCAGAATCAGTTTCCCTTTACCCAGGACAGGTTCCTTCCCATCACCCTGAGCTGCTGCAGGCTGGAGGCAATGCCAGCTCTGCTGCCTCACTGCTGGCAGGGAACTGCAGCTTCCTGGGAGAGCAGGGAGGTTTCCTGGGGTTGGATGGATGATGGAAGGTAAAGGAAAGCTCCCCAATGGCAAAACACTCAGAATTTTTCCTGCTGTGTAGGAGGCAGACAAAGAGGCTCAGCACAAGAAGGATGTGGAGCTGCTGGAGCGAGTCCAGAGGAGCCACAGAGCTGCTCCAGGGGCTGGAATCCCTCTGGAGCCAGGCTGGGAGAGCTGGGGTGCTCACCTGGAGAGGAGAAGGCTCCAGGGAGAGCTCAGAGCCCCTTGCAGGGCCTGAAGGGGCTCCAGGAGAGCTGGAGAGGGACTGGGGACAAGGGATGGAGGGACAGGACACAGGGAATAGAGCATTAGGTGGGATATTGGGAATTCCTGGCTGGGAGGGTGGGAGGCCCTGGCACAGGGTGCCCAGAGAAGCTGTGGATCCCTGGAGGTGTCCAAGGCCAGGCTGGGCAGGGTTTGCAGCAGCCTGGGATGGTGGAAGCTGTCCCTGCCCATGGCAGGGGGTGGAACAAGATTTTCAGGTCCCTTCCAACCCAAACCCAAACTATCCAGGGATCTCTCTGCTTCCCTCTCTCTCTCCCCAGCCACCACCACTCAGGGCTTGTTTGGCTGATGAGCAACACCAGCAAAGTTGTTCATCACCACCCACATGGAGTTCATCACCACCCCCTGGTTCATAACTGCTCCAGCCCTTCCCAAGACAATGTGGAGGTGCCCAAGGCTGCTCCTTGCTCTGGCACAGGGAGGCTGGATCCTGAGAAACACTAATTAACTGTGTAAATGATTGAGATATTTAATGATTTTTTTTTTCCTTTATCAGACTTAAATTACAATTGCTAGGCACACGCTTTGCTCATTAAATCCAGCACTTAATTGGCAGCACGGGGTAAGGATAAACCCCCAGGTGTCAGAGTTCTTCCCTGAGGAATTCCAGCTGTGACCATGGGCATTGGCAGGGGATAGTGCTGCCCAGAAACATCTCCTGGAAATCACTTTTGAGAATAAGGTGGCAAAATTGCTCCATCAAGTAGGAGCCAGGCTGGCGAGATGCCAGGATCTGGGGACGTCTGACTGGAAGAGAAGTTAAAGCTCAAATGATGCCTCACAGTGAGATGTACTGAAAAAAAAAATCTGTAAATCTCAGTGTGCTGCTTACTTTCAAGGGTGACATCATTTATTTTTAAGTTATTATTTTTTTCTTACTCCCAGGAGCTGGTGGAAAATTTCTGATTTTTATCAAAACAGAGCAGAAACCATTGCTAATACACGGGAAGAGCAGAGCTGCAAGTCCAAATTGTGATGCTCCTTTGACCAGCCTGCCCACTTACTCATCCCCTCTGGGATTAATGCCCCACTTCTGCAGCTTGTGACTCATTTTGGAGAACAGCAACATTAAACTCATCCCACCAGAAAAATCTGTCCTTCCTCCCACAGCCAGTTTGTCTCCACCCTCCTTTCCCTGCTGCCCAAAGACTCAGCTGGAACATTTGGTGGCTCAGATGTGCTGAAGGTGGGACAATCCCTGTGTCTTCAGCATTGGAAAAGAAGCTTTGCCCAAAATTTATTGGCTTCACAAACAACTCAAGGCTTGTTTGACCTGCCCTGGAAGTGTCCAAGGCCTGGTTGGACCAGGTTTGGAGCAACCTGGGATAGTGGGAGGTGTCCCTGCCCATGGCAGGGGTGGAATGGCATGAGCTTGAAGGGCCTTCCCACCCAAACCATTGTGGGCTTCTCTGATATTCCGATTTTCAGACAATTTCTGCTTCCTTTGAGAGGAAAGTTGCTCATTCAAAATGGTCCCCTAACCTCTGCAGTACAGACGTCTCTTAAAATAAAATCGAAATTATAAAGTTTTAAATCCTAAACTCTAAATTATATCTAAATACAACGATAAAACTGGATCTGCTGATGAGTCACCCAGGTGTTAGAGAGGCCTCCAGGAGCAGCTTTCCCATTAATTGATGGAGTGGGATCCAAACCCACTTTTCTTTCCAAACCTCCTTCCACCCCTCGCAGCTTCTGGCTGAGAACTTTGGAGGAGAGCAGCTGAAAACTTTTTTGGATGTATCAAGTGGGAGGCTCAAATCTAATGTATGGCTGAGTCTGGTGCAGATTTTCTTCTCGCTGCCATGGCAACCAAACCAACTAAAAATAAGAAGCATTCCCATAAATGTCAAAACACTCCACGCTTCCGTGACGTATGGAGGATCTGACCTGGAATCTGTAATCGTTATGTAACGGTGTTTAACATTCCTGTAATTACAGGGGAAGAATTGTCTCCAGGTTAGATGCTTTGCATAACTTTGGGAGTCAATCTGCTTCCCCGTGTTCTTTGGGATTTATGCTGGGAATGAGGTGCTCGGAGCAGCTGTTTAACACCTGCTGTGATTACGTGTGAAGGGAGGCCCATGAAACCAGAGCCAGTGTCCATCTGCTCGGAATAACCATGAAATAATCCACTAAATCCAGAATCTGCACTTTTGGAAAAGCTCTGCGTGAGCCAGCCTGGAGGGAGGACACCCCAGGAGTGTTTTAGGGGCTCCCTCCCAGGTCCTGCTGGAGGGGGCAGCCCTGACTGGTGCCTCTGTCCAAGGGCTCCGTCACCTCTGCCTAAATCAGAGAGCTGAAACCGGGCAGGGGCTTGGGAAGGGAGCCTGGGAGACTTGCCCAGGTGTGGGTGTCGTCATGGTGGACACCTGATGGTAGCTGGGATGAGATGGATGGGATGATTCCCATGGGATGAGTTTGTCTGTTGCTCCAGGTGGCCTTCAGGTGATGCCCAGGCTCCAGGACAATCCCCCTTCACCAGAGGCTGGGAATGTCCTGCCGAGGTCAGCAGAAGGTGCCACCATTCCTCGTGGTGAGCTTCATGGAGTGGTTTGGGTTGGAAGGCACCTTTGAGACCATCCAGTCCCAGCCCACTGCCCTTCCACTAGCCCAGGCTGCTCCAGGCCCCATCCAGCCTGGCCTGGGCTTCCTGCTGCTCATGCCACTGTGATGTCTCTTCCAGGATCTCCAGCATGGGAAGAGGATTCTCACCAGAAGGAAAACAAGGGTGAAGAGAGGGGACGTCCTGGTCAGGTGCTGTGAGAGGTATCTCCCTCCCTGGGGTCACTCAGCCTCAGACCCCAGGTCTGCTGGCCAGATTTGAGGTCCTGGCAGACAAAAGCTGACCTGACCTGAAGCCACAGTGGTGGCCAGGCTGTGCCAGAGGCAATGACAGGATCAGCCCTTCCATGTGGATTTGCTCAGCTCCTAAACTGAAGGCTGTGGGAAGCACAGCAGCAGGGACACCCTTCCCAAATCCTACAGCCGCCCCTTTGGGATGGGGTGGCAGATCCACCAGCCCTGGGTGGGATGGCTGTCCCTGACCCCACGCTGACCCTCCCAGGGAATCGCTGCTTCCCCCCCGACACGTCTGCCCCCGCCGGCAGCACGGATCCCGGGGCGTGGGTGTTCCCAGCAGCGACACGCTCAGATGATCCAGGGGGCGGTGGTGGAAGCGCTGAGGAGATGTGAGGGAAGCAAAGCAGGCGTGTTCCCATTCCTGACTGCCCACTCCTCGTGCAGACTCACCTCTGGCTGGCAAAGCAGCGTTTTAAATCTCAATAAAAGGGCAAAACAGAGAGAAACTGGCACACTGAGATATTTTGTGATTTGATCTCATTGCCAGGCGGTGGTGGCAGCATCCAGTGTGTGTGTCCATGGATGGCCAAGGTTGCTCCTCTCACACACCACTGCTACCTCCCGCTGTTCCAATGCCAAGGTTAATTCCAAAACAGTGGGAAATCCTTCTTTGGGGGTGTTAATGCCAACCACAGGCACATTCCTTGTAAATTTAGGGGGTCTAGCACTCAAGCATCCAGCCTGGAGTCAGGGATGGAAGAGGTGCATCCCATCTGGCTCAGACATGGTGAAAGCAGATGTTGGAGTAGGTGAAGAGGAGAGAATGTGGGAAGGAAACATCCCCTGGGCCATTTTATTTGATCACCTTCTGCTGTCCCAGGTGGCTCCAAGCCCTGTCCAACCTGGCCTTGGACACTTCCAGGGATCCAGGGGCGGCCACAGCTTCTCTGGGTACCCTGTTCCAGGGCCTCCCCACCCTCCCAGCCAGGAATTCCCAATTCCCAATATCCCATCCATCCCTGCCCCTGAAGCGTCCTCGCTGCACCCTCTCTGTGACAGGCCCACACTTCCCTCCCACAGGCTCCGTGCTGTGCTGGTGATCCAGCAGGATTTTGGGAGAGGAGAGCTCTGTGACTCCTTGCCTGGAGCACTGCAGACCTCCAGGCCTTGGGATTCAGCCCAGGGAATGGCACCTGCCAGCCCCCTGACGCAGGGACCACCAAATCCTCTCCAAGAAAAACCTTTCCCTTTTGTTTCCTGCCTGCCTTTGCTGTGCTGGAGCTGAGGCAGCTCTCCAGCTTGAGCCTCCCCAAGGAGATGAGGGAAAAGCAAGGTCTGGACCATGGAAAAAGGAAAATGTGGACACCAGGACTTCAGTGCTCCTTGGGATTTGCTGGATGCTTTTCTGAAGACTCTTCTTCTTCCCTGCTTTTGGCTTTGGTTTTTTGGAAAGAAACTCCAAAGGATCTTTCCAGCAAAGCAAAATGGGCATAATTTGGGTGGAGACTTCACCCACAACCATTCAATTTGAAAAGGCTCCTAAAATGCCAGGAGAATGAAAGGGCTGTGGACTTCTTTGCCCAGAGAAGCTGTGGCTGCCCCTGGATCCCTGGAAGTGTCCAAGGCCAGGTTGGATGGGGCTTGGAGACACCTGGGCCAGTGGAAGGTGTCCCTGCCATGGCAGGGAGTGGAATGAGATGAACTTTAAGGTCCCTTCCAACCCAAACCATTCTCTGTAATTCCATGATTTTGTGTCTTAGTGCAGAACTGCTGGGAGCAGAGAGGAGTGTGGGGAACAGGACTGGAAAAATCAACCTAAAAAAGAAAATGGAGGGAATTAAAATGAGTAATCCCACTCCTTTTAGACCTTGGAAAAGTCCAGATAAGGAACAAATCTGCTTTGATGGGCTCTTTCAATCTCTGGATGCCCAGAGCCAGGAGTGAGGCACAAGAAATTGGCACAGAACGAGGAAACCNTCCAGGCCTTGGGATTCAGCCCAGGGAATGGCACCTGCCAGCCCCCTGACGCAGGGACCACCAAATCCTCTCCAAGAAAAACCTTTCCCTTTTGTTTCCTGCCTGCCTTTGCTGTGCTGGAGCTGAGGCAGCTCTCCAGCTTGAGCCTCCCCAAGGAGATGAGGGAAAAGCAAGGTCTGGACCATGGAAAAAGGAAAATGTGGACACCAGGACTTCAGTGCTCCTTGGGATTTGCTGGATGCTTTTCTGAAGACTCTTCTTCTTCCCTGCTTTTGGCTTTGGTTTTTTGGAAAGAAACTCCAAAGGATCTTTCCAGCAAAGCAAAATGGGCATAATTTGGGTGGAGACTTCACCCACAACCATTCAATTTGAAAAGGCTCCTAAAATGCCAGGAGAATGAAAGGGCTGTGGACTTCTTTGCCCAGAGAAGCTGTGGCTGCCCCTGGATCCCTGGAAGTGTCCAAGGCCAGGTTGGATGGGGCTTGGAGACACCTGGGCCAGTGGAAGGTGTCCCTGCCATGGCAGGGAGTGGAATGAGATGAACTTTAAGGTCCCTTCCAACCCAAACCATTCTCTGTAATTCCATGATTTTGTGTCTTAGTGCAGAACTGCTGGGAGCAGAGAGGAGTGTGGGGAACAGGACTGGAAAAATCAACCTAAAAAAGAAAATGGAGGGAATTAAAATGAGTAATCCCACTCCTTTTAGACCTTGGAAAAGTCCAGATAAGGAACAAATCTGCTTTGATGGGCTCTTTCAATCTCTGGATGCCCAGAGCCAGGAGTGAGGCACAAGAAATTGGGACAGAACGAGGAAACCCTGCAGCATTTCTATCTGTAAAAAAGGAAATTTTTTGAGTGTCTGGGCTGTGGCAGTGCCTCCACCTGATCCAGGCATCCCATAAAGCTCTAAAGAGCTTTTTTCCTCCCTGAAGGAGAGTGACAAACTGGTAATGCTGCACCTGCCTTCCTCCTCCTCCTCCTCCTCCTCCTCCTCCTCCTCCCACGACTGCTCTTCATCCATCCATCACCCATCCTGTGCCAACACACCTCCCTCTTCTCACTGGAGCTTCCACCAGGTCTGTGTTGGCACTGAGATCATCTTGGCTTGTTATTTTCTTGGAGATTCCTTCTCCTATACCTAAGACTTTTTTTTTCCTTTCTTGTTTTTATTTTTTTTTTTTAATTTTTTGTTCCTGCTGCCATGGCAACCTGGATGGATTCTGGTCACGGCTTTGGCCTCCCTGGCTGCAGATGGCCACAGGGACATCAATCAACAAGTGACAGGGCTCCCTGGGGTCTGGCAGAGGTGGGAATGTCCCTGCAGGCAGGGATTGTGCTGGATCCCCAGCAAAGGGCAGAGCTCGCCCTCCCAGGCTGGGCTCCCTCCTCCCTGCTCCCCGTGCATCCTCCAGGACTGGGAGCTGGAAAGCTTTCAGGGGCTTATTTTGGGCAGTGGCCACCTGGGATGGCAGGAATTGGGTCTGTGTGCCACGATTCATAGAGCCATCAAATCATGGAGTGCTGTGGGCTGTGACCTCCCAGCTCCTCCAGTTCCACCCCTGCCATGGCAGGGACACCTTCTGCTGTCCCAGGCTGCTCCAAGCCCTGGCCTGGGACACTTCCAGGGATCCAGGGGCAGCCACAGCTGCTCTGGGTACCCTGTGCCAGGGCCTGCCCACCCTCCCAGCCAGGAATTCCCAATTCCCAATCTCCCACCCATCCCTGCCCTCTGGCAGTGGGAGCCATTCCCCGTGTCCTGGCACTTCAGACCCTTGTCCAGAGTCTCTCCAGGTTCTTTGGTGGGAGATGGGTGCTGCTCCAGGAGCATCACTGGTGCTCCCTGGTGAGATGTGACCTCGGTCAGAGGTGCTGCTGCTGCTGGGTGGAGGAGGAAAGCTGGGAATCTGCAGGCTGCTCCCCTCTGAGCTCACAGGTGACTTCCTCCCTCATTCCCTCCTCATCATCACCAGCAGCTCCCTCCAGTCTCCCCGGGAGGCAATCCACAGCCATCCCCACCCTGCCCAGCCTGTTGGGTGCCAGTTCTGGGCAGCTTTAGCCGTGGATGGGGAGGTGCCACTGCTTGAATTTAGCAATTCTCCCAAGAGTCCTCACCCCTGGACTTGTTCACCCTCCCCTGCAGCTTTTATTTCTTCCTCAAAAGTGGCTGACCTGGCCTGAACTTTTCCAAGAAGACAGGTAGGACACCTGGCATGGGAAATGCCAGCTCTGGCTGCCTGGAGTTCGGGGTGATGCCTCAAGCCACAGATAAATGTCTCTTAGTGGGAGAGATGTTTTGTGCCCTCCTTATTCTGCTTCTCAGTTCTTGTGACACCAAATTTAATATTCCCTGTTGATGTAAGTGATTTTCAGTGGAAATGGACCTTCAGCTTGAAGTTTATTTGCATTTTAATAAACCTTCTTTGACAGAGAACACCCTTCTCTATTCATCCCCCACAAAAGAGGAGTGAATTGAAAATTATGCAGGAACTTAATGCAGCTGAAAGGAAATTGCAAGCTCCGACTTGGCTGCACGGAGAAATCTGGAGATCAAATGATCCCATCTGCAATGGGCACCAAAAGGAGCAGCAGCTGCTGATGTGGGACTGAACAAGGGAAGGGATTTTGGGAAGGATGCTCTGGGATGGGAGTGGTGTCCATTCAAGAACGCAGCAGTGGCCATGCGTGGTGCACCGTGGGCTGGGAGTGTCTCCAGCAGTGAACACAAAGGGGACGAGTGACCCTTCTCCAAGTGACCCCTGGTGGCTCAGGGACTTGGATCTGAGCTGTTCACTGGAAAACCCCGTGGAGGCTCTGGTGGGATGTGGTCAGGGCTGGGGGAGGCATGGGATGGAGCAGAGGGGTGGGGAGCACAGGAGGACTGACATCCAGTCGTGCCGCAGGGGTGGGTGCAAGCGCCTTCCGCCGGAGCATCCCGCTTTCCAGGAGGGATGTGCAGGCAGGAGAAATGCATTCCCGGCTCCCTCTCTCTCCCAGTCCTCCCCGGCGGATGCCGCAGCCCCATCTGTGCCCGGGGGCGGGGGTTTGCCGGAGGAGGAGCAGGAAGGAGGTGGGCAGATGAAATTACCGAGGTAAAGGCAGGCAGAGAATAGGATCCCAGCGCCGGAGATCGTCTCCATTGTCTCCTCTGTCACTGAGCTCGGGAAAATTTAGCAGCACCCGAGCGGAGCAAAGCCGGCTCTGCCGGGAGCACTTGGAAACAGGAGCCAAAAGCTCCCTATTTATATCTGCTCAGCAGCTGCTTCCCTGAACCCTCGCGTGGGCTGAGGGGCTCTGGGGATGTGGATTCCACAGCTGGACCCAGAGGAGTTAAATATCAGAGAGTCATGGAATGGTTTGGGCTGGAAGGGACCTTAAAAACCATCTCATTCCACCCCTGCCATGGCAGGGACACCTTCCACTGTCCCAGGCTGCTCCAAGCCCTGTCCAGCCTGGCCTTGGGCACTTCCAGGGATCCAGGGGCAGCCACAGCTGCTCTGGGCACCCTGTGCCAGGGCCTGCCCACCCTCCCAGCCAGGAATTCCCAATTCCCAATCTCCCATCCATCCCTACCCCCTGGCAGTGGGAGCCATTCCCTGGGTCCTGTCCCTCCATCCCTTGTCCCCAGTCCCTCTCCAGCTCTCCTGGAGCCCCTTCAGGTCCTGCAAGGGGCTCTGAGCTCTCCCTGGAGCCTTCTCCTCTCCAGGTGAGCCCCCCCAGCCCTCCCAGCCTAGCTCCAGAGCAGAGGAGCTCCAGCTCTCAGAGCATTTTTGTGTCTGTCTCCAAGTGATAATAACAGAGGAGGTCTGTGCTGCTCCTGTGCTGGTTTGGGAACATCCTGCCTGGTCCCACAGTGCTGGAGGCAGTGCCACCTCACTGGCACAGGGTGCCCAGAGCAGCTGGGGCTGCCCCTGGATCCCTGGAAGTGTCCAAGGCCAGGCTGGACAGGGCTTGGAGCAGCCTGGGCCAGTGGAAGGTGTCCCTGCCATGGCAGGGGGGGAATGGGATGGGCTTTGAGGTCCTTTCCAGCCCAAACCATTCCATGACTCCGTGCCTCCGTGCTCTCCAGAGGAGGTGGGTGTCAGGCATGTCCCCATGCCATGCTCTTGGTCTGTGAGGGGGACCCATCTCTCTCCTCACCAATTCCCTCCTGGGGCATGGAATACCCCAAACACTGAAGTGTGAGGAAAATTAAGAGAGAAAAATGAGTATTATTATGGCTGGGAGGAAAATACCAGCGCAGAGAGGAGGGGAAGGAATGAATCATTTTTGACAGATGTCCCCACACTGCAAATGCTGCCTGGCTGTGGAAAAAAATTCCTATCAGCTAAGAGGAGCCTCACTGTTTATCTAAACAGAGCAAAAATGGAAAAGCTTTCATAGAATCCCAAAATGGTTTGGAAAGGACATTGAAATCCATGGCAGGGACACCTTCCACCATCCCAGGCTGCTCCAAGCCCCATCCAGCCTGGCCTGGGACACTTCCAGGGATCCAGGAGCAGCCACAGCTGCTCTGGGCAATATTTGTTACATCCCATGCTTCATGCAGAGCGTTTATGGTTTTGAAAAGACTTCATAAGTTACCCTCATTAATCAGTATTTTGAAAATATTTTCCAAGGTCTGGCAAGGCTCCGTGTGACACCGAGCTCTGCCTGAAATTGCTTCAATCACCTTTACACTGGTTTTCAAAACAGGCCATTAATTCATATTTTTAGGATGTTTCTTTAGCCTTGAGTAGGCCTGGTGAGGAACTTCTCTCCTGGTGCTCATTACAGCTGTGCTTCTGCCTTTGTGCAGCAAGAAAGGGGTTTGAGGACTGAATACTCTTCCTTAATTCCCAATTAATGCTCGTCATTATCTACCCCTTACATAAATAATCAGCTGGAGCATGACACAACCTTACAAGGTGCTCTGACTCACAGGAAATAATAAATGGCAAAGAAAAACCTTTATCCAAGTAAGGAATAAACAAGACATTTGCCTTTTCAAAAGAGGATGACTCTGGAGGTAAGAAAGCTCTTCCACACAACAATTCCCAGGCATCACTGACTCATTGTATTTAGAGGAGAAATTACTTTTCATGGCCAAATTTCAAGCAGTCCCAGGAAGCTTTAATCTCCAGGCAGAGGAATAAGTCAGAGGCCCCACTGGTGGTGGTTTTAATTCTTAAAAACCACTTTTTGCACTTCCATGGGCTGCCAACCCGAGGCAGCTCAGCTGATCCCTTCCCATCGATGCTTTTAAAAGTTGCTGTGTGGTGATAGGGAAAGGGAAGGGCCCAGCAGGAGGTGCCACCTCCGGGGATGCTCTGGAAGGGCAGGAGGGAAAGCCAGAGTCAGGCTGAAGTCACAGGCGGCTCTGCCAACATTCCCGAGGGTTTTATGAGTGAAGGGAAACTCTCAGGGAGCAGAGGCTCCTTCTCCATCGATGTGGAGGATGATTCCTGCCAAGCTCCCCTCCAAAACCACCTCTGCAGGGGCAAAGAGCTCAAATCCCAAAGGTTACAAACACCAGGAAGGTGCTTCCTTCCTCCACCACAGAGCTCCTGGCTCTCCCCAGGCTCTTCCCGAGCTCCCCCGTCCCCTGCAGGCGCGGGGACCCGGGACGCGGAGCAGCCAGGGGCCGGGGGACATCAGCGCGCCGGGGATGTTGCGTAAGGAGCCGCATTCCCGAAGATGCGCTCCCGAACTGCAACAGATAAAAATATCCGGGGAGTACGTGGTGCTCTGACTAAAGCACTGCTAAAAGAGGAGAGTGCGCAAATCCCGTTTTAGCTGCTCCTGCCGAGCCTCCTGCCTCTCCTCCCGCACGGCACGGCCACGGGGGGGCTGTGTCTCACACCCCCTGCCACCGTGGATGTGGTCCCTCGAGTGTCACCTGTGCCCAGGTGGGTGCTTTTCCTGCTGGGATGCTGCTTTGCGCTCACTGGGGTGGTGGAAGGAGTGGGGTTAAGATGTGGCTTTGCTCAAGTTCAGGATTTGGCTGTAAAAGGTTTTTTTGGAGCTCCTGGGCTTGGGGAAAACGGGATGGGCCATTTCTGCACATGCTGGTAACAGTCCCCTGGTGAAAACTTTCCTTGTAAAATGTTCTAATAAAATCCCTTTTTTTTTTTTTTTTTTTTTTTTTTTTCCGATGCCTGTCTGTTTGAAATCCCATCCTCCAGGTCTGCTGCTGTCTGATGTGGCCATGAGACAAATTCTGCCATCCCTGCCTGTAGAATCATGGAATGGTTGGGGTTGGAAGGGACCTCAGAGCTCATCCAGTTCCACCCCTGCCATGGGCAGGGACAACTTCCACCATCCCAGGCTGCTCCCAGCCCTGTCCAGCCTGGCCTTGGGCACTTCCAGGGATCCAGGGGCAGCCACAGCTGCTCTGGGCACCCTGTTCCAACCCCTTCCTTACCCTCACAGCCAAGAATTGCTTCCCAATCTCCCATCCATCCCATCCCTGCCCTCTGGCACTGGGAGCCATTCCCTGTGTCCTGTCCCTCCATCCCTTGTCCCCAGTCCCTCTCCAGCTCTCCTGGAGCCCCTTCAGGCCCTGCAAGGGGCTCTGAGCTCTCCCTGGAGCCTTCTCTTCCAGGAGGAACAACCTCAACACTCCCAGCCTGGCTCCAGAGGAGCTCTGGCTCTGATGATTTTTGTGGCCTCTCCTGGAGCCCATCAGATGGGATGAAGACCCTGAACTCCCAGAGCAGACCTTCCCACCACCCACGCATGCCCTGTCACTCCTCCTTAACCCCTGCCAGCGTTCCCTGCCAGCTCCCAGGGCCATGTGAACGCAGGGTCCCCCTGGGAGGACACTGGAACCGAGCCCATTTTCCTCCCAACTGCAGCTGCACACAGAACAGAGCAGGGAAGGAATCAGGAGGGACCTGAGCTTCCCTGTAACTGGTGCTGGGCTCCAGTTCACCCCCCAGGCTTGGGGGCTGCTGGGTGTCCCAGGATCTGCAGGATGTGGGAGGTCCCCATCACCTTTGCTTTGGGGAGGAGACACTGGCACCGGGGTGAGACTGGGGCAGAGGCAGCTCCCTGGGAAGGGGAGTTCTGCTCCATCCTCAGCACAGGGATGTGCTCCTGATGCCTCTCCCTCATTTGGGATCAGCACAAACCTGGTCCCAGCCCAGGGCTGAACACCTGGAGCTGCTTTTCTCTCTTTTTGAGCAGAAAACTCCTCAGGGCACTCAGCCACCATCATCTATGGCTCCCCATGCCACAAACCCTCCTGCACAGAGGGGTTTGGAGCAAAGCTGCTTCCCAAGGCTGCAGCAAGGCCCTGAGGAGCCTCAGAGCTGCTGGAAATGCAGAGCCCCAGTGACACTCACGTAATGGCTTGGATGCTTCAGCTCCAAACCAGGGAATTCCAGACAGTTGATTGTGGGCAACACGAGCCAGTGCTGGAGAGGAACCAGCATGGAAAAGAAGTGGGCAGTGACCACGATCCCTCTTCTTTATAAAGAGTCTCCTTGAAGAGAATAAGCTGAGAGGTGACAGCACAGCTGCTGCCACCCTGCCAGGTCATAGAAAAACAGAATATCCTGAGGTGTCCTGAGGGAATATCCTGAGGGACACACAAAGATCGTGGAGTGCAGCTCCTGGCCCTGCACAGACCCCCCAACAATCCCCCCTGGGCATCCCTGGCAGTGCTGTCCAAACTCTCCTGGAGCTCTGGCAGCCTTGGGGCCGTGCCCATCCCTGGGGAGCCTGGGCAGTGCCAGCACCCTCTGGGGGAAGAACCTTCCCTGAAATCCACCCTAAACTTCCCCTGGTACAGCCATTCCCTCAGGAGTCAGGGGAGGGTCTGTGCTCTGGCCTGGGGATGACCCGTCTTGCCAGGCAGCTCAGCTTTACAGGAAAAGAAATTATTAATCCATTTGTACCCCTCAGGAAATGGCTGTCCCCCCATCCTTCTGCTGACAACAACAAATCCTGCACACATTGTTAATGGCTTATTAAAATTCACTGGGAGCTGCCACTGCAGGCGGCTAAAATAGAGGCTGTTCAGGATGCTAAGCCAAATAATTTAAGTTATTCATGTCTGTGATAATGTAAACAAACTGTCAGACATCCAGATGCAGGGAGAAATATCCATGGACAGTAACAGAGACAGGGCTCGGCACACATTCATTTACTAATCTGATTGTGTGAATAAATTAAGGGAAAGTGTTACAAATGTATTCCCTGGGCCCCTGTTCTGCTGGATTAAGATGTGATAATTTGGTATCTTGGGTCACTGAGCAAACAGAGACGTGGCTCGGTGACCAGTGGAAGCCAAGCTGGGTGGACACAGCCCCTTCTTTCCAAATCCATGGGTCAAAGTGTGGGGTAACATCCTGGGGGGGGAGCCAGGAGAAGTGTTAGGGAAATGGATTATGGAAATAGAGTATGGAAAAATAAGGGGTTGTGTACATTTGTCCCTCAGAGGCTCCAAGGGCTGGAGCTCCTCTGCTCTGGAGCCAGGCTGGGAGAGCTGGGGGGGCTCACCTGGAGAGGAGAAGGCTCCAGGAAAGCTCAGAGCCCCTTGCAGGGCCTGAAGGGGCTCCAGGAGAGCTGGAGAGGGACTGGGGACAAGGGATGGAGGGACAGGACATAGGGAATGGCTCCCACTGCCAGAGGGCAGGGATGGATGGGAGATTGGGAATTGGGAATTCCTGGCTGGGAGGGTGGGGAGACCCTGGCACAGGGTGCCCAGAGCAGCTGTGGCTGCCCCTGGATCCCTGGCAGGGTCCAAGGCCAGGTTGGACATTGGGGCTTGGAGCAACCTGGGCCAGTGGAAGGAGTCCCTGCCATGGCAGGGGGTGGAATGGGATGAGCTTTAGGATCCCTTCCAACCCAAACCTGTGATCCTATATAGGACTGTTTTCCATGGAGAACACCCATCCCACATTTCAGGGCAGCAGTTCTGGGGGTGACCACGGCTGGTGGCTCCACACAGCCTCTCCCTCCGAGATCCAGGCGAGGCTGCAAGGCTCCATGTTCTGGAGCCTTCATCCCATCCCTGGGCAGGCTGCTCCAGGGATTCATCACCTTCCCTTAAAAATGTGCATCTCATTTCCAGCCAGAATTTTTCTCTGACTCGAGCTCCTTGCCATCCATTATGCACTGTTTTTATTAGATCAAAAAGGTCTCCAGCACTTACCTCTCCCCCCTGGGAATGGCACTGTGGGGTTGCTTTGCATCTGCATTGTTGGATAATGTGGATATTAAACTTTCTCTTTTCCCCTGAATTTTCAGGCAGATCTCAACTTAGAGCCACATTTGGATAAGATCAGAGAAACGGCCACGCTGGTGCACATGGTTCATGCCTGCAGATGTCTGCTTAAGATCCCAGAATTCCAGAGTGGTTTGGATTGGAAGGGACCTTAAAGTCCATCTCATTTCACCCCCTGCCATGTGCAGGGACAGCTTCCACCATTCCAGGCTGCTCCAAGTCCTGTCCAGCCTGGCCTTGGACACTTCCAGGGATCCAGGGGCAGCCACAGCTGCTCTGGGCACCTTGTGCCAGAGCCTCACCTCCCTCCCAGCCAGGAATTCCTTCCCAGTATCCCATCCATCCCTGCCCTCTGGCAGTGGGAAGCCATTCCCTGTGTCCTGTCATTCCAAGCCCTTGTCCCCAGTCTCTCTCCATCTTCCTTGTAGGCTCCCTACAGGTACCTGAAGACTGTGATTGGGTCACTCTTAAGCCATCTCTTTTCCAGGAGGAAGAATCCCAATTCTCCCAGCTTTTCCTCACAGGAGAGGTGCTCCTTCCCTCCAATCAGGGTGATGCTGGACAATATCTTTGATTTATTCCTGGTGTTCTCCCAGCACCTGTGTGTTTCCTCACCTGTATGTGGTTTATCTGTTGGGACAGTCTCCAGAATTCTCCCTTCCATGCCCTGTCTCCCCAACTTTTGGCTTTCCCAGATGTCTTTGGAGGGGATTTCCCCAGTTTGCTCCACATTGCCCAGAGGCTCTGGAATCCTCAGTGCACCAGTGAGCTGCTGTCTCAGCCATGGCCTCTCCTCACACAGGGACTCCACACGTCACTGCAGCCCAGGCTCAGCATTCCAGCCGTGGCTGGGATCCCACATTCCCTCAAAGCCTCTTCCTGGCATTGCTGCATTGCCTCTTGAATCCAGCCCTGCTTCCCAATCCCATCTGGCTGCTGGTGGGGAGAGTGGATGGAACATGGACGAGTCCATCTGCCCATCCTGGTGTGTGGAGAGGTGGAGGGGATGGAGATGGCCACTGGGATGTGTCACAGCACTGGGTTGGACGTGGAATAAACTCTCTGTGTGCCCCGATGCCTCTGGGTGTGGGAAGCTCCAGCTTCCAGCTGCCAGCCAGCCACGTCCAGGGTTTCTGCTCCTCCCGCTGGCCTCTGGCCTTGGGGACACAAGGGAAGAGGGAGAGTGATCCCAGAGCTGGGATGGGAGCCAGCACAGAGCTCCCTGCTGCCTCCTGGGAACTGGGATCAGCTCTGCCTTGGAAAAATGCTCTGAGATCATCGAGTCCAACCATTATCCCAGCACTGCCAAGGCCACCACTAAGCCATGTCCCCAAGTGCCACATCCACACAGCTTTTAAATCCCTCCAGCTGGGGACTCCCCCCCACCCTGGACAACCCTTTCCATGAAGAAATTTCCCCTAATATCCAACTTAAACCTTCCCTGGTGCAACTTGTGACCATTTCCTCTTGTGCTGTGTATTTCACCAGCCTCAAATCCAACTGGGAACCTTCATTTCCAATGGCATTTTGTCTTTGTGTGGCCTACTGGCACTGCTGGAAGGATTTCAGACACAACCAACCAGAAAAGCAACCTCGGGATTGCAGCTGCATTTTCCTTTTCACTTGGGCTTTGGATTTTGTTCTGTGAGTTTTTTTAAAGCCTGACATTTCCCTATGTGACTAAAGAACCTGGAAAACAAAAGGGGGAGGAGATGGCACAGGCAGAGATGTGCTGTTGATCAAACCACGATGCCAAAGCCCTGGAATTGTGGTTGTTCCAAGAGTGTCCCAAAATTGCCTTTACCTCTTTTCCACCAGTCAGGAACAGATTTTTGGCACCAGCTCAGCTGACATCTCCAAAATCAGGAAGCTCAGAGGAGCTGGGGTCTGATCCCAGCCCTGCTGCTGACACACCCCTTTGGTAGCCATCCTTCCCCTGCTCCTTCTCCCACCATTCATTCCCGTGGGCTGCAGTTCTCTGCGTTCCCAGCACGGGACACAGCCAGCCCTTCCCTGAGCAGCTCTCCAGCCACAGCCTGGGAAGGGCCTGTCACCCAGCCAGGACAGCGAGGGCACGCAGTGCCTGGGAATGCCATCACAGCTGGGACATGCTCCTGGAAGTCCCCTGGCCTCTTTAGAGCCTCTTCCCTGCCTCCTTTTTGGAGCAGAAGCAGAACATTTGGAGCCAGGGGCCTCCTGAACCTCACACACCGGCTCTTCCTCTCCTGACTTGACTTTCCACCACAGGGATCCAGGAGCCAGAGCTGCCACTCACTGCCACTCGTCTCATCTCCAAAAGCACAAGGACAATCAGCATAATGACTTCGTTTGCAGTGGAAATCCAATTACTGGGGGAAGTGTTTCATCAGGGTGGATTTTCTCTGCGGGGAGCCTGCGTGTGGAGCAGCGGGATCGGGATCGGGATCGTGGCACCGGCCCCACGTGCCTGGGAATGTGAGGGTGACAAGGTGACAAGGCAGGGTGTCACAGCTCGGGCACGGCGCTGGGCTCTCAGCTCTCCTGTGACCAGTGCTGCTCCCACAGCCGTGTCCCAGCTGTCTCCTCTCCCCTCCTCATTCTGGAAATCTCCAGCTTTAATCCACCTAACCCTGAATTCTGGCAGTGGGAAGCCATTCCCCCCTGTCCTGCCACTCCAGACCCTTGTGCCAAGGCCCTCTCCAGTCCCCTTGGAGTCCATTCAGGCACTGGAAGGGGCTCTGAGGTTACAGACTCATAGAATCATGGAATGGTTTGGTTTGGGAGGGACCTTAAGGGTCATTTTGTTCCAATCCTCTGCCATTTGCAGGGACACCTTCCACTATCCCAGGGTGCTCCAAACCCTGTCCAGCCTGGCCTTGGACACTTCCAGGGATGAGGCAGCCACAGCTTCTCTGGACAGCCAGTTCCAGGGCCTCCCCACCCACACAGGGAAGAATTCTTTCCCAATATCCAACTTAAATCTCCCCTTTTCCACCTTAAAACCATCCCCCTGCTATCTCATACCTGTTTAAGGCTGGGCTGGATGGGGTTTGTAGCAACCTGGTCCAGTGGAAGGTGTCCCTGCCCATGGCAGGGGGTGGAATGAGATGGTTTTTAAGGTCCCTTCCAACCCAAACCCCTCCATGATTCCATGATTCTACAATTCTATTCTGAACATGGCAAAATCAACACTTTTAAAGTGCTCAGGAGTTACTGATCTGCACGAAATTGCTGCTGCAACCCCACAAGCACTGGATGAATAAGACTTGGGAGTGATTAAACCTGGCTTATGTCCCTGCAGCCGGCAGACAGGCGAGGAGGAGAGGAGGCAGCATGAGCCACGTCTGTGCAGGAGGTGCTGCATTCCTGGGACTGCTCAGGCAGTGATGGATTCTGCTAAAGAGCAGAGTTCAGCTGCATGGCAGTGCCAGTTCCTCTCCCTGCCATCTCTGCCCTGTGCTGTGTACCCAGAAAATCAACCCCTTTCTCCTGGGGAGGGTTTTCTTGCCTGTTTGTTTGCTTGTCTGGAGGTTCAGTTTGATTCCAACAGCACAAGGGGTGTTGCTGATGTGAGGAAAAGCAGAAATAAATGGAAATGAGAGGCAAGCCTGAGTGCCAGGAAAAGCTGCTCCTTTATGGACCCATTCTATCAAAATTCCTCCTGGCTCCAGCTTCTGATTTAGATGTTTGATAGAAACCCCTGGGTCCCACTTTTCCTGTGTTTGATGTTTGAGCTTCAGACTCTCTCCCATCTTTGCATCTGCTGTTCCTGTGGGGCAGGAGCCCTAGGCTCACCATGCTGGAATATTGTGTCCAGCTCTGGGGTCCTCAGCCCAGGGAAGACAAGAAGGATCTGTTGGAGTGAGCCCAGAGGAGGTCATGGAAATGCTCTGAGGGCTGGAGCTCCTCTGCTCTGCAGCCAGGCTGGGAGAGCTGGGGGTGCTCACCTGGAGAGGAGAAGCTCCAGGGAGAGCTCAGAGCCCCTTGCAGGGCCTGAAGGGGCTCCAGGAGAGCTGGAGAGGGACTGGGGACAAGGGATGGAGGGACAGGACACAGGGAATGGCTCCCACTGCCAGAGGGCAGGGATGGATGGGAGATTGGGAATTGGGAATTCCTGGCTGGGAGGGTGGGCAGGCCCTGGCACAGGGTGCCCAGAGCAGCTGTGGCTGCCCCTGAATCCCTGGAAGTGTCCAAGGCCAGGCTGGACAGGGCTTGGAGCACCTTGGGACAGTGGAAGGTGTCCCTTGTCATAGAACAAGGTGACCTTTAAGGTCCCTTCCGCCCTAAACCAGGCAATGACTTTATGATTTCACATAACCAGATGTCCCCCATGCCTTTCCTTTGAATGCCAAACAAACCCAGCATCACTTTTCAAACTCTGCAGCAGATTTGGGATTGCCAGGTCCAGGCTGGAGCAGACTCCAGGCAGAGCAGTTTCTCCACTGAGCCTGGATTCTGGGCTGGTTTCTCAATGACATTTTAAGGCAGAGGCAGGTAGGGATGGTGGGTGAAGGAACATTTTGCATAAGCCCACACAGCAGTCACAGCGTGGGCAGCTCGTTCAGGGCTCTTCCCAGCAGGAATGTGGATAAATGTGCCAGAGAGAACCCCCTCTGAGGAACAGGGGACAGAGCTCTCATTACAGAGTCACTGACTCAATTGTGCCCTGAAAGCAGATTAAAGTGACTCTGCTTTTACTGCAAAGGGGTGAATAAATCCATATTTTGTTAGTGAAAATAGGTTTCCATTTGAATTTACAGAGGACATAAAGCTCAGCCAGCTCCTCTCTGCAGGTGTAACCCCTCAGGCCCTCAGTGACAGCAGCAGAGGAAGGGACAGTGTGACAAAAACAGCCCTCCTGTGAGTGAGCCAGCACAGCCATCCTTATCACAGCTGGTGCCTCGCAGCTCCCTGGGGCCTGGGACTGCAATTCCCACAGCATCAAAGGAAATATTAGTTATAAAAATAACAGGAGAAGTTTTTAGCAAACTGTCTGGTAGAACAAGCATGGCAAATGCACACCCACTGTATAAAGGCAAAATCACGTGGCCAGGAAAAACAAATGTAAATAATAAAAGCCAGAGTGAGATCTAAATTCTTCCAGTCTCAGGGAGTTTGGATGTCAAGGGGTTTTTTTGGGGTCCAAGCAAGTTCCTGCCATCCTAATCTCAGCCCAGGAGAGTGAATATCTATCAGCACCAGCCAGAAATGGGGCTACTCACAGAAGGCCTTTCCAGGGAGAAAAGTGGGGGAGAATTTTCCATGGAAAATCATGATGAGCTGTTCATCCTCCTGTGAGCCTGCCTCAGAGCCCACTGGTGTCAAGGAGGAGATATTTGGCTGGACATGCTGGTTCCTTCTGGAACAACAGTTTTGTTCTCCTGCCATGGTACCACTGTGCTTCTCTTTTTGCTGGAAAAGAGTCACAAGGAGAAATGCTCCCTTGTGCTCAAAGCTGACCACTTTGGAAGCTCTGTGTGCCTTGCTGGCCTCACCAGGGTCAGGACTGTCATTCTCTGCCTCCTCAGATGCTCTGGAGCTGTTTCTGTGCTGCTCTGTTTGATTCTTTGAAGCTGAGCTCTCCATTTGAGTTGTTTAAAGAAAAAAACCCCACCAGTTTGATTTAAAATCCCTTTTTAAAATGAGGCAGCAGAGGGCTTTCTGCCAGCAGCCAGCCAGCCTGGCTCTTTCTGAGGGCACAAATGCTTGCAGGGTTTTATTTGTGGCACTGTGGGTTTGATCCCAGCAGTGAGGACATGGCTAGAAAGAGGTTGGCATCAATTCCCTGACAGAAGTAAATTGAATAGGGGTGTAAAGGAAAGGAGGAGTGAGGTGATTCCCCATGAAGAGCCCTTGGATGCCTGGGGATATGTGGAAAACCAGCCTATCCCTCTCTCCCCTTGTGACCTCAATATCCAGGAAGATAATCTAACCTAATCTGATCTAATAATCCAACAGAATCTTCCAGAAGGTCATCACCTGCCTCTCCTCAGCATTAGCTGATTCAGTGAAGGGCCTGCTACAGATTAAGTCATCTGAAAGATTTATTTTTGGCTTCAAAAGCAACATCACTTCCTTCCCAGCTTCCCAGAAAGATCCCTCCAGCCTCAGGGACTGCAGGGAACACACAGCTTTGATCTTCACTGCCTGCACAAGGCTGGGACTGGTCTGCAGGTGCCTGGGGATGCATCCACATGGAGCACTGGCCACAATAAGCACTTTCTGCTTCTTTTTCCAGCCTCTCAGGTTGGACAGGCTTCCCCCTTCCTGACAGGGCGGGAATGCAAGGTGTGCTGACATCTCCCCTGCCTCGTAGATTTTTAAGGATAGAAACTGGGCCTAACTGGAATGGTTTTATGGACTGTGGAGTTAAATATGGCCTATTTTTGGTCTTTTCTGAACAAGGCCTGTGCTTGTATGGTCTGCTGGAGCTCTTAAATCAGCACAAAAATGCATTCCCAGACCTTGCTCCTGCAACAGTGACATTTTACAAGGAAACTGTTTGAATATAATTTCCTCCTCCACGTCTTTGGCCACCCTGAGGCAGATTCCTCTGCTGGCCTCAGGGCAACAGGTTTCTTGTCACTAAAACACAGCAAAATGGGCTTCAATCAGTACAACATCTGCTGTCTCCCAGAACCAAGAGCAACTTTCAGGCTGGTGCAAAGGGATGGAAAACCAGCAGGTCAGAAGGGATTGATATCTGGACAAAGAAGGATTTGGAGGGCAGGAAGTGGTCATTTTGATCTGGCTGTGCCTGGCCCATGCTCTTTGCTCTGCACTCTCTGGTTTGTTCATATTTTGCAGCAAAATCTGCAGAGGAAATGCCAACACCTCAGTTTCTGGCTGCCCAACATTTCCCTCTGCAAACCCCTGCTTCCAGTCCCTTCTCATCTCCCCGAGCTGAAATCTCACCTGCTGATGTATTCCAGGCTGCCTCAGAAGAAATATTCTGGAAGGTTTCTGCCAAAATCACTTCAGCATTTGGAGACTGGAGCTGGGGAAAGGAGGAGGTTTGCCTCATGCAATACTAATTCTCCCCAGGGGCTCTCTGAGGTTGTCTCACTCTTCCTTGATTTTGATTAGAAACTGGAAATTTGGTGGTTTGGCTCTTGCCTTTTCCAGGGTGATGAACTGGGATTGCAGGTGGGATGGTGGAAAAAAGTGGGATTAAGGCCCTGTGATTTGAACAGCAGCTGGAAAATGAAGTAGTTTTATGCTGAACTCAGCTTTTGCCTCTGGTGGGACAGAAATATTGTTTGTGAAGAGCTGAAACAACAGAGTGATGGATCAGCCCCTGGGAAAATGAGTAATTCCACATCCAGCACAGGGAAGGAGGTCAGCAGCACCCAGGGGAGGGGGCTGAGGAGGAGCTTGCTTCTTAAATACATGACCACTGAATTCCCTTGGGAGGGGAATTCCTCCTGTTCACAGAGTCAGGCAGAGGTCTGATGGAAAATAAGGACTAATTATTTTGCTAATTATTTTTTGCTAATTATTTTTAAGGTGTGATACATGTGCTGTGAGGGGAGAGCCAGAGGATGGCAGGATGATGGTAGAGAAGTCAGGAGATGGGATGGGGGTGGGAGCTGGAAAAAGAGGGTTTGGAAAGAGAGGAGAGCTGCTGGCACTGGGTCAGGTCTCAGCTGCTCCTCCCTAAAGTGCCAAACATGGAATTAGAAGAAAAGAAGATTTGAGGAGTCCAAGGTGTTAGAAAAGAGAGCAGAAGGGTTCCTGCAGGAGAAGCAATGAGAGCTGCTCAGCTCAGCCACCAGTCCTGGTTACAGTGACAGGACAGGAGCCTTGACACTTCTCCCCACGTGTATGTTCCAATCCCAAACCAAATCCCACCTGGATGCCCCCAGAGATGTCCCCAGCCCCAAAAGGCAAAGCAGGAGGGGAAGTTGAAGCTAACCTGGGCTGCAAGGTGGCCTTGCAGGATGAATTCTCAGGGGAGCAGAACCTCTTTGACACAGCATTTGAAACAGAAAAAAGAGATAAAAACTACTTTGGGGCAGAGCACAGAAGAGTTAAAGCTAATGAATGATACAATATTAATTGTCTGAAACACAATCTGCTTGACTTCTGGTTTCCAAAGATCTCTCCCTACTTTAGTTCCCATGGTAACTCCTGTGCAGAACCACACTTTTCCTCATCATCTCCACAGAGTTTAAAGCAATTTTGTAATCCAATCAAATGTGAAAGAGAGGATTTGTTTGGGCATTGAGGAAACTGCTGCCCAACGAGCACACAGTGATGGGGAGAGGCCACACTCACAATTATGACCCCAGAGAGACACTTCATTACTGAATAATTAGCAGTTACTGGGGTAACTTAGCTCAGAGAGGATTGTGAGAATAATTCTGAGATCTTCCAAGTGGTTTTCCAAAGTGGGAAGCAGCAAATTGATTGTGTAAAGGCAGAGCTGAGGATGGGAAACTCTCTGCTCCCAAAAACCTGAACCCTTGAACACCTGGGCTCTGGGAAGCCTGGCTGAGGCAGCTCAGGTGCTGTGGAGCAGAAGGAATGGGCCTGTTGGATGGAAATGTGCTTTCCAGGGGGTTTTTCCAAGCAGGAGGAGGGGATTCTGTTAATCCTTCCCCGACATGGACAGTGGGGAATGTTCACATGCACTAAGCCCAGTGTGGCTCCTGAGAAGTCACTGGCACTTCTGGGGGTTTCAGTCCAGGATGAATTATTTCCTGTGAAACACAGGATTTTTCTGGAGGGAAAAAAGCATTCATGGATGGATAGAGTTCCTGGAATGAAATCCTGAGCCCCAGAGAAATAATTACACCTTGACTTTTATTTTTTTTTAATGCTGGTGCCCAGAAAACTGCTCTGAGTGGATCTCTAGATGCCAACTTTCCCAAAAGGATGAAGCCAGGAAACAGTTCACTCTAACTGGACAACTCATGGAATTCACAGACATTTGGTATTTTTATAACCCCAGCCTTGCTCAAATTGTGGTTGTGTGTTGGTGTGACCACAAAATCCCCTTCACCTTAGGTGTGGCCACAAAATCCCCTTCACCTTAGCAAAACCACCTAGAAAAAAATTCACCAGGGTCAGTTTTTCTTCCTGCAGCACTACAAAATGCAGCTCTAGGCCTGGCTGGGACTTTTTGGGACAGCCTGGTTTCACCTTGGGCTTTAGGACAATGACTTCACATCTCCTGCCTCACATGATCATGCTCAGGAAAGCTCTCTGCATAATCTCCTGGCATTTCAGAAATGCAGGAGCTGTAAATGAGGTCAGGGCTCTGATGCTGCACCTGATCCAGGGACTGCAGAGCTTGGAATCATCACCTGGCCAAGCCTCTCCTCTCTTCAGTGGTCCTTCAAAAGGTCAGCTCCAGGTGGGCAAGTGCTGGGCTCCTGCAGCTCGTTCATCTGGTTTAGTGTTCAGCTCATCCTCAGGACGTGTAAAGGTGCTTGAAAAAGAGAGGGAAAAAAAAGATAAAATAAGGAAAAATAGAACAGCTTCAATTTGTTCCACTTTAGAATATAATTGAATCAACATTCTGCAAAAAAGAAACTCAGTGAGTCAATTTGTGTGCAATTTTTTAAAGTGGTTTTGAGCACTTACAGCATGGAGTGAGTTTGTAGAATTTGTTCATCTCTGTGGCTTTAGCTTTGGGGACAACATTGAGGCATTCGAGTGTTTGAGTATTTTTATTTTCAGCTCAAAAGAAAGCAAAGCCCAAAGGGAGCTGAGTCTTTCCATTTCCACTCCTACCTGCAGCATCTGATTTTATGAGGCACAGACTTCATCAAGAAAAGATGATTTCTTGATGACACAGGCCTCTCTTATTTCATCATCCTTCATCCTGTATGAAAACCCAACAGCTCTGTGGACAGGAGAATATGTCCCACATATATATATATA
>VZSE01002477.1:0-17972 GCA_013398275.1 Promerops cafer | reverse complement strand
TATATATATATATATATATATATATAAAATATAACCCATGTTTGGGTTGGAAACACCTCAAAGTCCACCTTGTTCCAACCCCCTGCCATGGGCAGGGACACCTTCCACTAGACCAGGTGAAGATTTTCATGATTTTCCCTCTGTCAAACAATTATCTGGGCTTGTGCTTCTTCACTCTAAATGGACAATCCTTTCCATGAACCTTAAAGACTCTTTGGTGGTGGTATCTTTGTAACCCCAACCTTGATCAATTTGTGGTTGGGTGTTGGTGGGAAGGTTTAAACTGCCCAGAAAATCCCCTTTACCTTAGGAAAACAACCTAAACCCTGAGTTCTTGGATAAGGAAAAAGCCTTGAAAGGTGATGGGGTGTCCCCAGCAGGAAATCCAGGTAATTTCTAACCAAAAAGGATTTTCTTCCTTCACTCTTTCCCTTTAGAAGCAGCCTCAACTCTGCCTCTGTGTGGCAGCACTGAAAAAGAACATGGAAAAAAGAATGAAAGATGTGTTTCTTTCTTAAGGTCACTTGGTTATTAACTGTCTTTATCCTGCTGTGAACCTTGAAAGATGAGGCAGATATTTCTCCTGTCAGCCTGGGAGGGCTGAGGGGAACAGGCTGGAGGAAGATGCCTCAAAGATAAGGATAAGGCGTTCTCCTTCTCAAAACTTTACAAAGAAACAAGACAGTGCTGATGTAATATTAATAACAGAGATAAAAGTAATTCAAAGCAGTCATTACACTTAAAATAATTCCTGGAACCAAGCAGGGGAGGTATGAAGTCATAATTTTCAGGGTCTTTCAAGCTGTTCCCATAGGGAGCTCGGTGTGCCTTTGAAGAAATCTTTTTATTCACAGTGGTAAATTTATTTACACATAGTTACACAACACATTTTTATGCACTTATTCCTCAACATATCTCAAATTATCAGGGATAATCAGAGAATTCACAGAACTGTTCAGGTTGGAAAAGACCTTCAGGATCATTGAGTCCAGCTGTTACCCAGAGCCAGCTCTTTGCATTTCACCTGATTGCTGATGCAGAACAGAATATTCATGGATTATCAATAACAAATTTCAAAAATTCAATTATGCCTAAACCAGCAGTCAGCAGAGTGCTGCAAGCAGTGATTTATTCCTGAGTGCTGAATCAATGAATAACAAGTCCTTAATAATGCCTGTTCTCCTACAGACAGGAACATACACGTTGTACTATAGAAAAGTTGCCCAAATAAGATAAAAATTTAAAAAAACCCCAAATGCTGATTTATTCTTTTTTTCCTGCACCACTCAATGGCTGCCAAGGCTCTGAACTGTGGGATATGAAATTATGGCAAAGGGGCAGGCAAAGAAATTATCCAGGCAGGAAAGGGAAGGTGACATCACAGGAGCTGGGGAAAAAATTGTGTGAAAGGGAAGTATGTGCATATGGAAAAAGAGGTTCCTTCCCTGGAAATGCTTCAGGTGGTGGGAGACAGGAGGGAGTTGATGTGGGATTTGTCTGCTTGTTAACACTGACCTTCTCCCTGAGTTCTGCTTGAGAAATAAGCACTCAGGTGCTGTTACTTTCTGCCATAAGTAAAGGTCACAGAATCATGGAATGGTTTGGGTTGGAAGGGGCCTTAAAACCCACCCAGTTCCACCCTGTGGCATGGGCAGGGACAACTTCCACCATCCCAGGTTGCTCCAAGCCCCAGTGTCCAGCCTGGCCTTGGACACTTCCAGGGATCCAGGGGCAGCCACAGCTGCTCTGGGCACCCTGTGCCAGTTTTCACACAGGAACCTCCAGCTCTCCTTACAGGGAGAAGACCGTCAGATAGTAGATAAAATAAATATAATTGAATAAATAGAATAAATAAAATGGATAGACTATAATAGATAAAGGAATTAGAGGTTTTCTCCAGAGCATGATTTCAAGGAGATTTTTGGCTGTATTTTAAAGCAAAACCCAAGGTTTCAGCCTTGCCATTCCAGTCTCTCCTTTGGCTGCTAGAAGGGAGTGCTTCTTCTGGGGGAAGCTGTGGCTGCCCTCTATCCCAGTTTCACACGTTGGATGGAGAAGGGACTGAGAGCAGCCCTGTGGAGAAAGACTGGGGGTGATGGTTAATGAAAAACTCACCATGAGCCAGCTGAGTGTGCTCCAAGCCCAGAAACCAATGGCCCTGAAATTTGGGAAGGACTCTGAGGGGCCGGAGAGCGTGCAGAGAATGGAGCTGGGGAAGGGTCTGGAGCCCCAGGAGGGGCTGAGGGAGCTGGGAAGGGGCTCAGCCTGGAGAAAAGGAGGCTCAGGGGGGCCCTTGTGGCTCTGCACAACTCCCTGAGGGAGGGGACAGCCGGGGGGGTCGGGCTCTGCTCCAGGGAACAGGGACAGGAGCAGAGGGAACGGCCTCAGGCTGGGCCAGGGCAGGTTTAGGTTGGATATGAAGAAGAATTTCTTCACAGGAAGGGTTGTGAAGCATTAGAAGGGGCTGATCAGGGAATGGTGGAGTCCCCATCCCCGGGGGTGCCCAAGGAAAGCCTGGACGTGGCACCCAGTGCTGTGGGCTTGTGTCAAGGAGGGGATCGGGCACAGCTTGGACTCAATGACCTGTGAGACCCTCTCCAACCTCAACGATTCTGTGATAAGGATAACGATAAGGAGTAATGGGTGCAAATTGAAAGAAGGGAAATGTATGACATATGGAAGAAATCCTTCCCTGTGAGGGTGCCGAGGCCCTGGCACAGGCTACCCAACCAGCCACGGCTGCCGCATCCCTGGAAGACTCCAAGGCCAGGCTGCACGAGGCTTGCAGCAGCTTGCACGAGGCGTGCCGGCCCATGGCAAGGGGAGGGACGAGCCGGGACTTAAGATCCCTTCCAAGGCCGACCATTGCCGGGTTCCCCGCTCCCGCCTCCCCGCGCTCCCCTGAGGCGGGCCCGGCCGTGACGCGGCGGGAAGGCGGAAGGGGGGGGGGGCAAGATGGCGGCGCTGGGGCGGGCGCGGGCCGCGCTGAGGGCTCCGCTCTGCGCTCTGCTGTGCCTGGCGCTGGCGGCCGCCGTCAGGGGCAGGCCGAGCCCCGTGAAGGTGCTGTCGGACGGGATGTGGCGGGAGCTGCTGCAGGACGAGGGGATGGTGGAATTGTGAGGGGGGGGCGGCGCGCTGGGGCTGCCAGGGGGGTGTGTGTGGGGCGTGTGGTGACAGCGCTGTGCTGCTCCCACAGCTACGCGCCCTGGTGCCCCGCCTGCGAGAGCCTGCAGCCCGAGTGGGAGAAGTTCGCCGAGTGGGGAGAGGACCTGGGGGTGAACGTGGCCAAAGTGGATGTCACGGAGCAGCCGGGTGAGAGGGGCTGGAAAGGGCTCCTGAACCCCCCGGGATCTGGGGAGCTGAGGGATTTGGGGGTGCTCATCTCCAGTGTGTGCTTGTGGGAGGCAAACAGAATTAATGGGGATAATGGAAGTGTTTTACTCATCTCTACCGAAGGCACATTGCTGTGTGACTAAACGCCTTAATCTTGCTTAATAGAATCCCAGAATGTTTTGGTTGGGAGGGACCTTGAAGATCATCCCATTCCATCCCCTACCACACCTTCCACCATCCCAGGCTGCTCCCAGCCCTGTCCACCCTGGCCTTGGGCACTTCCAGGGATCCAGGGGCAGCCACAGCTGCTCTGGCACCCTGTGCCAGGTCTCACACAGGAACCTCCAGCTCTCCTTACAGGGAGAAGACCGTCAGATAGTAGATAAAATAAATATAATTGAATAAATAGAATAAATAAAATGGATAGACTATAATAGATAAAGGAATTAGAGGTTTTCTCCAGAGCATGATTTCAAGGAGATTTTTGGCTGTATTTTAAAGCAAAACCCAAGGTTTCAGCCTTGCCATTCCGGTCTCTCCTTTGGCTGCTGGGAGGGAGTGCAAACAATCTGCTCTCCCTCTGCTGAGACTCCTGAAACTCTCCTGTCCGTGTGGGATTTGTAAACCTGGCCTTCCCCGTGCTGGTCTCTCTCTCCAGAGTCACTTTACTTTTGAAGCTTGCCTCACGTGGATTATTTTCCTCAGGGTTTCTGGAGGCTGCAGATCATGTGTGCAAAGGAGAGCATCTCCCTCTGAAGAGCTACAGCCAAAACAGTCCAACAGAGCAGTTACCCCTGGATATCTCATTTTCCCCATGGATAAACTTCCTTGCTCTTTGTCCAGGGGCTTTTTTTTAGTGGGTGCTGCTTTGACAAGCACAAAATTGTGTTGGGTTGCATGGCCTGCTGTTGTGTTTTGGGGTATTACAACATTTCTTGCCTCTTTTTTTCCATAAAAACACTCAAAATACTCTCAAAACAACTTTTCTTACAGGGTTAAGTGGACGATTTATCATCACAGCCCTCCCTACCATCTATCAGTAAGTATGCAGGGCAGCAGGGGTTTTTTGGGGTGAGAGTGGGTATTTTTTTCCTCTTTTTTTGGGACAAATAAATGAGATTTATTATGCTCTTTAAGAATAGGAGCTACTTTTCACTGACACAGCCACTGTCTCACCTGCTGTGACCTTGTGCTGCCAGATGATTTCTTTTCCTTTCCCTTCAGGCCTTATTTATTCTGCCTTTTCATGGGTGTTTCTGTTTTGCAATCCTTTCTCTGTAGGTTGATCTTCAGTGCAGGTGTGTGGCAAGGGCTTTAGGAAGATCATTATCTTTCTTTTTTTTTTTGTTTAATGGAATCACATCCTAAAGCCAGCCAAGGTTTTAGTGGAGTCATTGTTCTGGAAATAACTTGGAGTTAGTCCAGGTGTTTGGAAAATGTTTTTTTTTTAGAGGCAATATCAGCTAAAAAAAAAAATTAACACTGAAAAAGTGAATGTGTAAAAATAGATAAGGTGATGGGAGGGGATTTGTTGGATGGAAACAAATGCTGCACTTGGTGCTTGGATCATATAAAATAAAGGATTTTGGTGATTTTTCAGCTGCAAAGATGGAGAGTTCAGGAGGTACCAGGGAGCAAGGACTAAAGCTGCCTTCATTAATTTCATCAGTGACGAGGAGTGGAAATCCATTGAACCAGTCTCCTCCTGGTTTGGTCCTTCCTCTTTCCTGTAAGTTTTGGGTTGGTTTTGGTAAGAATTTATTATCAGATCTCCTGAGGTGTGTCCTGCTCCCTGTTGCCAGCTCTGTGTGGGCAGGAGCTGTGTGAACGTGGTGGGTGGGTGGGTGTCCTAATTCTTCCTCAGCTGTGGGAGGGTTGTCACCATAGCAGAGATGACCTGAGCATTGTCACCATAGCAGAGATGTCCCCAGCAAGGTTTACTTTAAGGCTTGAAGAGGTTGCTGGTGACTGCATTGTTTCCTAAACTCTTGCAGGTACCTTGCTGACCCTTGAAGTTCTTTGGTTTCTGTGGCACTGAGATGGTTTTGCCCAGCTAAATCCTTGGAAATTTCTCCCACTGGCTGGAGGGGTCCACAAGGAAATCACAGAGGGATTCTCCATCAAGAACTGACAGGAAAAGGGGTTCAAACTGTCAGAAGGGAGATTTAGGTTTGGTATATGGAAGGAATTCCTGGCTGTGAGGTTCTCTTGCAGAGTATTATCCCACACCAAAGAATGTATGAAACTGGGTATTAACTTAGCATTAACAAGTTCTCTATTATTTTCTGTATTCAGACACCAAACTTAGGATCTCTCAGCTCTTATAACCTGATTTTCTTTTAATAGCTTATTTTTTTTGTTTTAATAAAACCTCCTGATGCTTTTTTCTAATACCTTGACTGGAGTTCCAGCTGGCTTCTCACAGACCATCGGTCCAGATAGAACAGAAAAGTGACTTGAAATTCACATGTCAGCAGATCCAAGTTAAAGAAATTTGGGAATTTTTAGCTGTCCATGTGCAAGCTGAGGTTGTTTCACACAGGTTTGAGGCTGGTTTTAAAGTGTTCTCAGTTGCTCTTCTCTGCTTTGTTTCAGGATGAGCAGCATGTCAGCGTTGTTCAAGTTGTCCATGTGGATCAGGGTATTTGCTTACATCTCCACTTGATTTTTCTCAATATGAAATTCAGCTCCTCCTGAAATGATTCTCTTGTCTTTTATTCCAGCATGGCCATGGCTATTTAACAGAAAATCTGGGAATACCAGTCTGGGGCTCCTATGCTGTTTTTGGATTGGCAACTCTGTTCCTAGGAATGGTCCTGGGACTTGTAAGTGAGATCCTTGGGGCTGATTGTGACTTTGTCACACTCGTGCTGCCTCCACCTCAGTTTTGGGGTGGGGTTTTGGGGTACCCTGAGCTGGAACACAGGCATGGGGAGCAGGATGGAGCCCCCATAATCCAAGGGGAAATGATCACACCAGGTGTGGGGCTGGGTGGGATCCACCTCTAAAACTTTCCAGCCTAAACAATTCCAAGGTGCAGAATGTTTGGGATTTTCACCTTGGCTTTCTTTGGTTTCAGATGATGGTGTTCTTGGCAGACTGCATCTGTCCCTCCAAAAGGCACAGAGCACCACAGCTCCAGCCTCAGTCAAGTAAGCCCAGAGCAAATTTCTAATTCAGTCAGGCTGTTTGGTAAATCTCATTTAGAGAAAATATGAAAGAAATCCTGGTGGCTGCAGGATGTCACATGGAGTGTAGAACTTTGCATTTGGGATTGATGCCTCACCCTTTAGGGTTTATAGTGGGTTGGGATTTTCTATTTAGTAAAGCTGGGGTATTTTTAAAACTGGTTTTAGGGATAGAAAAAATTTTGAGAACATTTTCATACCTGCAAGACATGAAATTCCACATGGGCAGGGAGAGAAAATTGAGTGGAGCTCTCAGTGTTGCTGTGCTTGCCCGTGGTGCTGAAAAAGTGGCTTTTACTTGGGAATGGTATTTATTTGTGTGTTTTTCCTTTCTCCTTGAGGGAAACAAGGTCCAGAGTCAGCTCATCTGCTGAAAAATAGGTATGAGGAGCAAGAAGCAGATGAGGGAGATATCTCAGATGATGAAACAGAGGGAAAGGAGGGGAGCAAGAGAGACTCGTCACCGAGTGGTGTCCGGCAGCGCCCAGCGCCCAGTGCTGCTCCACTGGAGAAATCTTAGCTGCATTTGCATCAGGATTAGTGTTTGAGTCAGCCACTCAGAGGGAGATCAGTGTCAAATCCTTCAGCTTGAAGAGAAGAAGGACTCCTGCCTTGGTAATGTTGCTGCATTTCATGAATTTGGAGGAAATAATAATAATAATTTTAAAAAAAGCATCAGGTATTCCAAAGGAAAACTTGCTGTTGCAGGTAGCTGGAACTTCTCTTGTCTGTGTGCAGAGAAGTGCCAAGGAATAATTGCTGTGGCTTCTGGAGTGATTTGTTCCCTAGGGATTATTTGGAAGAGAATGTAAACCAGAGTCATTCTTGCATTAGGGAGCATTAGCAAGGAAAATGCACTCACCTGGTTGTTGGTTAAACCTCCCAAAAGGGTTCCCTCTTCTTATACTGTTTTTCAGTATAAATCTCTCTAGCTGTGCCCTGAAGAAATGCTGAGGGAAAAAGTTCCTGTAGTTATGGAACTAAAATTCCTTTAGTTTAGGCTTTTTACGTGACAAAAACTGCTTTTTTTTTGCTATGACAATGAGAGCTGCAAACCCCCCCAAACCTTTTTTCTTACAAAGAGCTGATGGAACTTAGCACAAGCACTCCTCAGTGGCATCCTCTGCCTGACCAGAAACCTGCTGCTTGCATCTGTTTCTTCCAGAAAATGCTGCAGAAAACTCTGTGAGCTTCTTGGCAAAGTAGATTTTTTTTTTTCCTCTAGGAACAAGTGACAAGCAGCACCTTGAACTCTTGTCTGTCTCTGTGGGAAGAGTTTACATGCAGGGTTCTCTGTGCAAATCCTCTCCATTCCTCCTCCTGGATGCCAGCAGGACTCTGCTTGTTTTTAATCCATCACTTCTTAGTCAAATCTTGCTGCAAATCCATGCAGGCTGTACCTGGCCTGAAGTTAAAATAACTCCTTTCTTTTTCTTCTACAGAACCTTTTTTCCTGTTTTCACAAAACCATTTTGGAACATTAAACCTGAATTTTTTTCTTTTTTTTTTAAAAAAAGTAGTTTACTCTTGTCTGCATGGTGTTTGTTTTCACTCTGTATAGAAATAAAAAGAATGCACATGCCCATTGGACCAGTGTTGTAAAGAGTTTTCCATATTCTTTTAATTAAATTCCAAAGTTTTTGTAAGGGAAGGATGAGCCTGATACTGAGCACATTTAGATTTTTTTGACAAGCCTGTTTCTGATATTTTTTTTTGTTTGTTTGTTTAGCTTTATGGGATTTTAGCTTTTATTTGTAGTTATTTTGGTTTTTTCATGTTTAGTTTTTTAGTTTTTAATGTTTAGTTTTTTAGTTTTAGGTAGTTATTTAGTGTTTTTTTTAATTGTTCATCTGACTTCTTCCCCCTTTTTTTTTCTTTTCCCTACACTGGTGCTCTGGAATGACTTGACTTCAGTGCTGTGTGTTAGAAAGATAAAGTGATCTTTAAAAGGGTCTTTTTTGGCTAAAATCTGAGTGTCCCTGTCCTTTTTTAAAGATAAAACCTCTCCTGGTGTTGGAATGAAGACCACTGTGTGCCAGAATTGCCCTTAAGGTGTTGGTTTTGTGGAATTGCCTTAAATTCTCTAAAAGTTTCCATCTCTTAGCCTTTGTCACTCCTAAATAAAGCAATAAATAAATAAATACTGAGGAGAAGAAGTAGCACTGTCTTTGATCCAGTGGTGTTTTTTGCAGTTTGGAGAGGGCTTGAGAAAACAGAAATGTTGTAGCTGGTAGGAAAAAGTGTTGAATTGTTTTAAAAGCTGAACTCTGCTCCCTCCACTTGGGATAAATTTAAATGTAGCTTTTCTAAGTGCAGAAGTTTCTGATTTTTCACTTACAACCAAACTTGGTGCAATATAGAGAGGACACCCTGCTGACTTTTGGCTAACTTTTGGTTTTAAAAGAACACCCAACCTTTCCTTTGTCGTGCTGGACTTGTGGGCTCCTGCTTGAACAAGAACTTCCAGCATGAATTTACTTTTTTTCTCTGCCTGCTGCTCACTTCTCCCTGCCTTAGGCACAGAACCAAATCCCAAACCTGCCTCCTAGGGGTGACTGTTCCCAGCTGGAATCCAGCCCCTGTGTGCAACTCCTGCTTGGATTATCCATAGGCTGTGCTGATCTCTGCTAATCTCACCCTTCATATTTTGCATACTATTATGGTTTCGTCCTGTGAGTATTTAAGTTCCTTGATTTAATTTTTTTTTTGTTTTAAAAATTTCTATTCCAAAGATGTTTACTAAGGCTGAGCAATGTAACCTGAGTGTAAGAGCCTGTCCTCTGTGTGTTTTGATGTTGCTTGAATATCAGTTTTGTAAAAACCAGACTGCCCTTTCCATATCATCTGGACCAGGCCTGTTTCATTCCAGAAAGAATTAATGATCTGTAACAATAATTTGGTTTTTTCAGAGAGTCTTCAAGTAAAAAAATAACCACCAGCTTTGGATTCCTGTCTTTGTGTCTTTTTTTTTGGTTTGTTTTGGTCAGGTTCTTGCTGCTTAGTGATGAAACAGCTGCTTCCATGGATAAAAAATTGTAACTCTGAAGCTAAAAGATGTTTTTTTTGAAAAGTCACATTTGAATAATAATTCAAAGTAAAGCTGCACTGAGTGATTTTTTAGTCAAGACTGGCTTGGGTACCTCATTTTGGTAGATGATTCCAATGACTTGGGAAGGAGCTTTCACTCGTGCCAGGCTTAGCCAGAAATGGTAATAAAATGTAGTTTTTTGTAGCAAAAAATGTAGGCAGGAGTTGACAAATGATGTTTAAAATTCATTTTTTTTGGTGACTGTTCTCTGTGGTTGCATAAAACGCGTGCGAGGGGCGTCGGGGCTGCAGGTGGGCCCCTCCCCTGGCCCTCCCACACTGCAGCCAGCCCCAGCAGCTGAAGGGATCAACACTGGGATTAATCTTGGAGTGGGAAGCTTAATTCCAATTTATGGCAGCTCTGAGGTGGGAGAAGCTTCTTGGGGAGGAGACAAATCCAGACAAGGAATGCTCAGGGCACTGCTGAGTGCCAGCCCAGTGCCCGTTCCTGCCCTGCCCTCCACCTCCCCTTGGGGATGGCTGTTGAGGATCTGGTAGCTCTGAATGTGTGGAATCTTCTGGAAATGTGCAAGAATGCTCTTAGCTCCTCCCCGACAGGAGTAAGGGATTGAGAGAATTCCACAGGCACTCGGGGGGATGCTCACAGAAACCTCCCTCCCCTCCTCTTCCACTCAGTGTGTTACATGCAACAGGAAATAATAGCAGAAGGAAAAAAAAACCAAGGGAAAAGTCAAACTGAAGTATTTTTAGATACTGAAATGGTTGGGAATGGCCTGATGGGAGAGAAACGTCTGGGAATTGTTGGCAGTTGGTGTTTGCCAGAGTGCCAGAGGTTGGGTTGGAAATCAGTGGTTTCAGTTGTGATAATGATTGATGGGGAAGGAGAAATTGCAGTGTTTAGCACTGGTTTAGAAACACCAAATACAATCCCAATTTTAAGGTTTCTTTGCTTTAAGAAAGGGGAATTGTGTCCCCTGCAGGTGTCTTGTTCTTGGAGTTCTTGGTTTGACCTGGACAACATCACCTTTGGCCCTTCCCTGAGTTTATTCCCTGGCTGATTCCCCACTCTTGGACCAGCTTTTCTTTACCTTCCAAACTCCCTAATTAACTCCTTGATTAATCCAGTGACTTTCTAGAAGAGATTCTGCCTGAGCCTGCCCTTTTCCCTGCTTGAAACTTCCCAGCCACAAATCTCACTTCCATTGCTTACAGGAATTCCCTTTCACTGCAAGGCAGGTCCAAAAGGACAGCTTCTAGGTCCTTGGAATTCTGCCTGCCCCAGGTGGGTTCCCAAAAACCAGGAGGAATCCTGGGCAGGAGGGGCTGAGGTGGATGTGGCTGATGTGTGAGTGGTGTCCTTGAAGTGAGGGCAGGATCTGAAATCCCTGTGAACATCAGAGAGGGGGAAAAAGCACCAGTGAAACCTGTGTGTCTCTAAAAGGCTTTTTCTAAATCAAATTATGACTCCCTCAAGGAGTTTTAAAGTGCAAAATGAGGAGCCATCAATGCAGGGTCACTATTGAAGATAATATTTTTCTCAGCTGTGCTTTTCCTTCCAGAGTCTTTCTGTTTTGCTGAGCCTGGACCTCAATGCCCTTTTTCCCCCCTTTTGTGTGACTGCTGATTCCTCAGGAAGATTCTCTCTGAATTGTCCTTTAAATTCCTTGGCACGTGGGTGTATCAAGAATCAAGGAAAAGGTGTGTTCAGAGTAAAGATTCCTGAGTTTCTGGGATAAATGGTTCTCCATTTCTCCCTCTTCCTCCTTTTGTCATCCTCTTGTCAAATATTTGGGAAGTATTTAAAGTGTGGTCTTATACAGATTCCTTCCCGAATCCCTTCCTTCCCCAATCCCTTCCTGAATTCCTTCCTTCCTGAATTGGTTTTAACCTTTGATTTGTCTTCAGGCCATCTTGTAGATTAAATCAATTCCTTCCTGAATTCCTTCCTTCCTGAATTCCTTCCTTCCTAAATTCCTTCCTTCCTGAATTCCTTCTTGAATTTCTTCCTTCCTGAATTCCCGAATTCCTGAATTCCTTCCTGAATTCCCAAAGTTTTGGAGATGCTGCAGGATCTGTTGTGAGCGGCGATGCCACAACTCCAGAGCGGATCAATGAAATCCCTGGGTGATTAATAAAATTAACAAAAGCCAAACATTCCTGAAATCTCTGTTATTCAGGGAGGGCGCTCCGGGTGTCATCCCGGTGTTTTCAGCTCAGCCCGGCTGCTGGGTGTGGTGACAACGGGCACCTGTCGGAGCGAGCCCTCAGCGAGGGTGATCCGTCCCCTTCCCGATCCATCCTCTTCCTTATCCGTCCCCTTTCCCGATCCATGCCCTTTCCCGATCCCGCCCTTTCCCGATCCATCCTCTTCCTTATCCGTCCCCTTTCCCGATCCATGCCCTTTCCCGATCCCGCCCTTTCCCGATCCATCCTCTTCCTTATCCGTCCCCTTTCCCGATCCATGCCCTTTCCCGATCCCGCCCTTTCCCGATCCATCCTCTTCCTTATCCGTCCCCTTTCCCGATCCATGCCCTTTCCCGATCCCGCCCTTTCCCGATCCATCCTCTTCCTTATCCGTCCCCTTTCCCGATCCATGCCCTTTCCCGATCCCGCCCTTTCCCGATCCATCCTCTTCCTTATCCGTCCCCTTTCCCGATCCATGCCCTTTCCCGATCCCGCCCTTTCCCGATCCATCCTCTTCCTTATCCGTCCCCTTTCCCGATCCATGCCCTTTCCCGATCCCGCCCTTTCCCGATCCATCCTCTTCCTTATCCGTCCCCTTTCCCGATCCATGCCCTTTCCCGATCCCGCCCTTTCCCGATCCATCCTCTTCCTTATCCGTCCCCTTTCCCGATCCATCCTCTTCCTTATCCGTCCCCTTTCCCGATCCATCCTCTTCCTTATCCGTCCCCTTTCCCGACCCGTCCCTTTCCCGACCCGTCCCCTTTCCCGATCCCTCTCCTTCCCGATCCCTCTCCTTCCCGACCCGTCTCCTTCCCCGATCCGTCCCCTTCCCCGATCCCTCTCCTTCCCGATCCCTCCCTTCCCCGATCCATCCCCGTGTGAAAAACGAGGTTCGTTTTTCTGGTAAAATTTAATTTTTTTTTTTTCAAAAAGACAATGGGAGACAGAAATAAAGCAAATTTTTACAGCCAGGTGCTTGGCATTCGGGCACGCTTACTATCTTGGAAACAATTTAAAATATTTTTTCTATTGCCTCACCTTGTTGCATATTCATCGATCATTATGCATTATTCAAACATTTCTTTGAGTTTAGATGTTCTTTTGCTTGGTTTTAACCTTTGATTTGTCTTCAGGCCATCTTGTAGATTAAATCAATATATTTTATTTTTCCTTGTGGTTCTGTCTCGTTGTTTCTACACTCTTGGATGACCAAGAGACAATAAATTTTTCCTTTGGGGTTCTGGTTTTGGTCACTGTTATCTTCATCCAGGCAGGCTAATCCCCAAATGTGAGGAATCTCTGAGTCAGTTACATGGATAAAAGCATTCTAACATCACACAATCTCTATTTTAATATCATACTATGTCCCAGATAGATTTATCACACTACTATTTCTAAGTCTTGTTCACAGCAAAAATAAAAACTATATTCATACAGCGAAGTTATTCTACCGTTATGCATACAGCATTAATTTCAATATTTGAGAAAAGCCAAGAATATGTATTTATAACACCCGTGACACGCCGCGGGGAGCACTCGCTGGGATCTGAGCTTTTTTTTGGGGTTTTCCTCCTGTTTTCTGAAGCAGGAGAGGCAACATCAAGCCCAGCCAGGAGCTGGTGGCCCTGGGGATGGGTTTTGTTGGGATGCTCCGCTGCAATTCTGCAATTCTGCAATTCTGCAGCCAGGACTAAAACTCCAACCACCATGGGGTGGTGCAGTGAGACCTCGCTGCGAGGGAGAGGCTGCCAGCACACCATAAAGAAACCTTCTAAATCAGTATTTTTGCAAGGTTTCCTCACTGAAATCCCTCCCGTGGTCGCTGCAAATGCCTCCTTTGTCCAAGGGGAGAAGCCTGGTGGAATCGGGGCTGGGTTTGGCCGCAGGTGAGGGTGGGGAATGTGCAGGTGGGGCTCCCTCTTCGTGCCTACGGAGGAGCTCCGGGACATCACTCTCAGCTTTTGTTTAGGATAATTAGGAGTTTAGGGTAATTAGGACTAATAGTTAATGCTCCCGACGCTGCTCTAAACAGATCTGCTCCAGCCTGGGTGTGCTTAAATAGATTTTTATATTTTTAAAGTATTTTTAAAAGAGTTTTGGAGCGCATTTCCTAAAGGGCTGCTCCAGCTCGGCTCCGGAGAGTTGTGGAAGAGGTGAGGCCAGAAGAGGAGGAAGAGAAAGGAACCATCCGACCACGTGGAGATGCTACAGAAGGATTGCTTGGGTTGCTGGGCTTCCCTGAAGGAATTTTCACTTCTCCAGAGACACCTGAAGTTAATTCATGGCTTAAAAAGAGGGTGGTAAAAGCAGGAAATGTAAATATTTTCAGCTGCGTCACCTGACCCTGTGCATGCCCGCAGTGGCATGGGCCAAACAAATGGAAAAAGCAGTTTTTATGGATTGGTGAGACCTTTCTGAAGGAAAGGATGGCAGGAAATGAATAATTAAGGCTGAGCCAGAGGAAGTGCATTGGGAAGGCACCTGGCAGCAGGATGGGCTTTGGCTGAGGTAAGGACAGCACAGGGAAATCTCCAGCTCCTGCACTGGGCTTTCCACAGATGGATTTATTTTGTGGAGATTGAGATCATCACTTGGATTTCCAGGCCTGGGAGTGAACAATGAGACAGTGGGAGGCTGAGGAGAGGCTTTTTGGCTCTCCACAATGCCCTGACAGGAGAGGGCAGCCAGGTGGGATTCAGGCTGTGCTCCAGGGGGCAGGGACGGGATGAGAGGAAAGGGCCTCAGGTCATGCCAGGGGAGGTTCAGGTTGGACATCAGGAAAAGTTTCTTCATGGAGAGGATGGTCAAGCACTGGAACTGCCCAGGGTGGTGGTGGAGTCCCCATCCCTGGAGGGATTTAAAAGCCACGTGGATGTGGCACTTGGGGACAGTGCTGAGGTAATGGTTGGACTCGATCTTAGAGGGCTTTTCCAACCTCAGCAATTCCATGGAAGCTGCCCAGAGCACGCTGTCCTCCATGGCAGCTCATCCTCAGGTGTATCCCAAACCCGTTGGGATTTCCCTTGCCCAGCTCTGTCCTGCTCCTTCCGACTTTCCCCGCTGGGTACCGTTCTGGACCAGGAGCAGGGAGCCTGGGGAGGCAGCAGGCTGCTGCTGCTGGCTCTGTGGGGCAGGAGATGGGAGAATTCCGGGGCAGGAGCAGCGTTTTGGCTGCTCCAGGGAGAGCTGGGCTGCTCCCTGTGTGCTCCTCGCTGGAATTCTGTGCCTGCGCAGCGCTCGGAGGGGAAGAAACTCTGGAATGGGCAGGTGCTGAGCAGAGCCCAGTCCTGCCCTGGGGCTCTGCCTGTGCTGCAGCTGCGGATCTCTGCATTTTCTGCCCCGTGAACGAGCATAAAAAAGCCAGTTTTCTCCTCAGGGCAGCACGTCAGGGATTTTTCCCCTCCGTTTGCTGCGGCGCCGGGAGCCAAACCCGCTCGGTGCCCACGCCTGGCGCGCGTGTCCCAGCGGGATCCCCGCCCCAGCTGCCAGCACGGCTGGGCTCTGCTGCTCGCTGGCCTGGGGGGACACAACAACCTGCTGCCACCCGGCCTGTGCCACCAGGACAGGTGTGATCCGTGGGGATGTGCCCACCTTGGACCTGGAGCTGACCTGCGTGGGTCGGGTTGGTAAATAAATGGATGTGGGAGCACGCGGGATAATCCTGCCCTGGAAGGAGAATATGGGAAGGCAGCCTTGGTAATTAAGGTTGGTGTTCAGCTTGGAGAAGGGAAGGATCCAGGGAGACCTTAAAATCCTTCCAGTGCCTAAAGGGGCCCCAGGAGAGCTCCTGGATGAAGCAGAGAGGGAGAGGGACTTGGGAAAAGGCATGGAGGGACAGGAGAAGGCAGGATGACTTTAAGCTGGAAAAGGGTAGATGTGGGTTGGATATTGGGAAGGAATTCTTGGCTGGGAGGGTGGGCAGGCCCTGGCACAGGGTGCCCAGAGCAGCTGTGGCTGCCCCTGGATCCCTGGAAGTGTCCAAGGCCAGGTTGGATGGGGTTTGGAGCAGCCTGGCGTGGAGGAAGGTGTCCCTGCCCATGGCAGGGCTGGCACTGGATGAGCTTTAAGGTCCCTTCCAATCCCAAAAGTTCTGTGACTGTGAAATCCCTCACTGCTGAGTTTTGAGATGAGACTTCCTCCACAGCGTCCTTGGCATCAATTAACTGTACTGATTATCTGTTGGCTCCAGTAACTGGGAATAGGCACAACAAAGCCTCAAACCAGTTTAGTGCTGCATCCCACAACAGACAGGAGCACGTGGAGTTGGACTCGGGGATCCTTGTGAGTCCCCTCCAACTCAGGACGCTCCGTGATTCTCTCCTGTGATTCTGTGACATTTTTAGATCTTTCCAGGCCCCCATGAGCTGCAGGAGGAGCTTGCTGGTCCCTGCACACAGAGCAGCTCCAGCATGGAGCTGTTTCCAGATCCTGCTTCATCCAGGAGCAGCAACAGCAGCTGAGGCAGAGATGCAGGATCCTGTTTTGGAGATTTCCCATTTCTGGTATCATTAACCCTCCCCTGGCCTCTGGGTTATTTTCCCAGCTGGGCTGATTAATCATTCCCTTTAGTCCCTTGGCCATCTCCTCAATCCCTTCAATCCCAACATGTATTTCCATTTATCAGGCCTTTCCCCTGGATTTTTTTTGCCTGGCTGGCTTTGCAGAAGTGGTTTATTTACAAATCTGCCCAGAATTGGCTCCGAGTGACGCGGGTGCTGGTTGAAGGAAAGCTGATTTTTGACAAAGTCAGCACGAGAACGGGAACAGATGGGGACGTTGATGAATTTGATTTTGCTAAATGTTGTCCTCCTGCAAATCAGCTTGCTTTTCCCTATTAGCATAAGAAGCAGCAAAATAGGATTTAATTTCTCTAAACATTTCCCCTTAATGATCTACCTCTCCAGCTTGGAGATGTATATGGCTGCTTATCAGCAGAGCAGCTGAATTCCTTCCTCTGAGAATCGACTGCAATTTCGAGGTGATTTCTGGCACTTCTCCCTCCCTGGGGTGAGAGCTGTGCCTAGGAGAGGTGGTTGCTGTTTAGAAGTGCTATCAGTTCAGGGGTTTATATGTGTTTAGTTGATTTAACCGAGTGATTCTAAATTTTTTTTTTTTTTTAAAATTTTATTTTGATTTTTGAAGGCACACTTTGGAGATGCTGCCATCCCCAAGTGCCACTGGTGAACTCCACACCTGTGTCCAGCATCCACAGAGCTGCATCCCTGTGGCCCTTGGATGCAGGAGGGGCAGGAGGAGGTGGGAGAAGCCCAGAGGTAAATAATTTCCCAAGCTTTGGGCTGGAATCAGCACACAGCAGCATTGGGCATCGAGTGCTCAGCACTCACCACGGGCTGGCTCCATCCTCTGCCAAGAGCCTGCAGGAAAACCTGGCACAATTCCACACAGGGAGCAGCCCTGGCACAGCCCCAGGGGCTGCCCCCACTCTGTCTTTCCCTCACTACCTGCCCACAGAGCAGATAAATCCCAGAGAATCTTCCTCCAGCCTTCCTCTGTCCTGGAGTGTGGCAGAGCCCTGTCCCCCCCCACCCCCCAAGTGTGGCTGTTATAAACACATATAATAAGGTTGGCTTTTGCATTTGTATGTTATTGATAAGTATTTAAATCTAGTCTAAATTATGATTTTAGCTTGTAATCTCGTGAGTTGTGTATTGCCAGCCGTGTGGGTCCTTTGTGTGGCTAAAATATGTAAGGTTGTCTTTTTCCTGAGAGAGTATGAAAATGAGTCACCCAAAATTTATTGATGATAAACTAAGACAAAAAACTCAGAAAACAATAGACCACTGTGACACCCGAACTCAAAGAAATGTTTGAATAATTAAGTTAATGCATGTAACCCTAACTAAATGTTATGAGTATGTATTATATTATTGGCTTTTCACTAATGTTGAAGTGAATGCTGTATGTATAATGTTGAAAAACTTTATCATATGAATATAGTTTGTTTTGTTGCTGACCAACCTTAGAAATAACAGGATGTGAAGAAAAGCTTTTACTAACTCAAAAAAGTACAAAATAAACAAAAAATCCATCTGTCCAAATAAAAATGACAGTTGAACACAGGAGAAGAAAGTGATTGATCAGAACAATGCACAGACTAGCAACATAAGAAGATACAGAAGAAGATAAGAAAATGCTGATTTACAAGATAAAAGAAAAGAAAGAATTAATAAAAATTTATATAAAAGAATACTTCTTAAA
>VZSE01002474.1:0-35943 GCA_013398275.1 Promerops cafer | reverse complement strand
TTTTTGTCTCACTGTGCTTTGGTGAATTTGGGTGGGAGGAGGAGGAATGTTTTAAAAAGTGTTCATTCTGTTTTCCTATGTGTTCATTCTGTTTTCCTATGTGTTCTGATTTTAATTTGTAGTTTAATAAAGCTTGTTATTTTTCTTTTTTTTTCCTAAGTTTAAGCCTGCTCTGCTCTGTTCCTGGTCACATCTCACAGCAGTTAGTTAAAGAAAACACATTTTCATGGGGGCACTGGCATTGGGCCAGCACCAAACCATGACACATGGCCCATACACACAGCTGTGGGAAGGCTGTGTGAAAATGGGAGGGACTTCACAATTGCAGGTTTCCCCGGGTGGCTGCTATTCGTGAAAGTTGAAAATCACAAGAAAACTTTCTTTTTTTCTTGTGGAAAGTCTCCATGGCAATTTGGAAGAGGGACTTCTCTCCCCAAGCAAACTAATGAAAGACTACTTCAAAGGTTGGTAAACTGACTGAAAATATAGAATTTTGTTTCTTTACATTGACAGTGGGAAAGAAAAGGTTTTGAGGAGGGGAGGAGCCTTAAGGGGTTTTGTTTGTTTGTTTGTTTGTTTGTTTTCTCATTTTTTTCTTCCTTTAGTTACTGTCAATACTCTTTATACCCTTTTAAGTTTTGAGCCTGTTTTGCCTTTTCTCCTAATCCCATCTCACAGCAAAAAATGAGTAAGTATACCCTAGTGAGTGCACCTGTGATTAGCGAACCTAAACCGCTACACGAATTGGTGTTTCCGCCTGGTTTCGAACGGAAACCACTACAGGCACACACTGAATTAAGAAAATAAGATGAGGAAAAAGAACAAAGGACAACTGAGAGGAGAAACAGGCAGAGGAACAAGCTTCCCATTCAGCCTCCTGCAAGGCCACATGGACTCCAGCTGTGCCCAGCTTTTCTGCCACATACCTCTCTACCCTGGGGCCTGAGGATGACCTCTGCTCATGCCATCCACTGGAGACTCCTCAGTCTCCTGTTCTGAACCTCAGTGAATAATTCATGAATGGATCAAAGTCACTCACATGCTTCTCTCATCCATAGCTCACCAGACAATATATTCAGCAACCTGTTCTATAACATCTGTCAAGTAGGCAGCTACAGTTTTTCCAGCCTTTCTCAAAACAATGGAAAACCTTTTACAATTAATTTTTTCTCATTTCTCTCTTGATATCTTTTTTTCCTCTCACGCCTGTTTTGAAAAAAAAACTGTTCAAGCATAACGTGAGATTCCCAATAACAATCTATCACTCCATTATGTGAGACTGCAGCATATTTGGTAGTGTTTTGGTCTTTGCAATTTTTAATAACTTGCTTGCTTTGTTAGGCACAGCTGCCAAAGCTCAGGTCTCTGGCAGAGTCCACCATCATGTTTACCACTGAGTCAACTGCTCAATAAAGATTTTGAACGCAAATTTACCTTATCTGAATGAACGAAATAGTAAAACACTCAGCAAAACTTTCCACATATGTGTATTTCTATGGCTCCATTCACACATGTGTTTCTACCAGCACACATAAATGCAAAAATAGCTACGTTCTATTTTTCACCTCACCTACTTTACTGCTTGCTCCCTCCTCCTGTGCACAAACAAAGCTGCACACTGGCTCTTCACAGCACACTCAGAACAGTACTGTGTGAACAGCACTGCGCCTCTGCTCTGAGTGGTGAGGGATGAGAGCCAGCAAAACCCACTAGCCTACTTTTAGTGACTCACTGCAGAGCAGTTCTGAGAATTCAATCAATTTCATCAGCACCCCTGGAGGAAGTCTCTTAATAACCCTCAGCAGCTGCTCCACTGAGGAGCACAAGCTGCACAGCTGAGCAGTGCATATTCCCCTCCCCTCCAATCACCATTGTAAACCCATAAGGCCCTGGCTGCTGATGTACAACAGAAAAACACAGAGTAACACGGGCGAGTGAAGAGGCACAACAAAATGGCAAATCTGTCAGCACTCAACCACCAGATGCTGCTTCTGCTTTTCAAGAGCTGGGCATGAGTGCAGGAGTGGATGAAGGGGAAGTGCTACAGACAAAACAGAGCTCCAAAAACCTCTTTCTGAAGAACAGGATGACGTGATGGGGAAGGAGGCTAGACACCCCACAGATTGCCCCGAGAGTCTGGGAACAGACATCCCTGCAACAGAGAGCACTGGCTGAGAGTTCCCTTCACATTTCACATATTAAATGGAATAGGACAGAATTAAATTAAATTAAATTAAAATATAATGAACTAAACTAAAGGAAATTAAGCACTTATAATGACTACAGGCCCAACTCCATGTGTTGAATAACACTGACCTCAAGTGAAGAAATCATTCACTGATGTAAAATAGTAAATTTGGGTATAACACTGATAATCCCATGAATACACTCAATCACTGCTGGGAAAGCCTAGAATCCTTGAGTTTTCAGACACATTTGGAAATCAAATCATGTTGAATTTTCAGGGCATGAATAGGAGAAAAGTATGCAAATATAATCTTTATCCCTGTTATCTTTCCTTTTAGTGGGATCAAACAGTACTAGTTTTCCTGATTAAGATAAATCATCATTACAGAAAGTTGATGTGAATTTCTTCCCATCAACTTCCCATCCATTCACAGACTGCCTGATAATTAAGAAGCAGATGCAACAGTATTTGGCAATGCACACCATCTCAAACAAAACAATGTAGTTATTTATACTACTGAAAAGTCAGTTCTTATCTTCAATCACTGACTAAATTCATTATAATTTAGGATTACTTCTAACAGCAAACATCTCTAAGATGCAATGTATTTTTTATTTTATTTAGTTTTATGTCGCTTACTTTCGATTCACAATCAGCCAGTCACGGATGTAAGTCTGAACACAGTCTTTGACATGTGAGTCCAGTTCAACCCTGTGGAAAAAGCAACATATTTCAGCTCCTAAGTCATACTTTCAGGACAAACAAATTTATCTAAACATGCTAGTCAGACAAAGGCCTCTCTGTTAGTCCTCTCCTGTGCATTTATTTTACTGCTAAACTATTGTTTGAGGTTTAAAAAAAAATCCTCTGTACTGCATGAATTCCCTTATGCAGGTTTTTGGTACTTTCCTGATAAACATACAAACATACATTTAACAGAGGTAACCACTTGCCACACTATCTATTCATAAATATAAGAGCGACATTGCTATAAAATATAGTAAAATTAAATAAATTATACAACATAACCAACCTTGCGAGTCTCAAAACTTGGTAACGAGTCTGAAGATATAGAAATATTTTTTTTAGAGGCCTCAGCTCTTGGACTCTTGCAAATACCTAGTTTTTATGTATGTGCAATTTTCTCTTTCTCACAGAAACAAAGAAAAATCTTAAAAAGGGACCCTAAGCTTTTAATCAGATTGCATAACAAAACTTTTAAGTTTTAAGAGTATGTTATAATTTAATTTTCTCTTTTTCAAATATGTCTCCTTTAATGAAGGGGGTTGTCAGTGCTCCTTGATAGACTGGATACTGTTTGGAACTGCAAGTCTTTCAGCCAAAGACAATGTCTGTGAACTTCACATCATGATGCTGTGGCATAATCCCCCTATCCTCATTCTTAAAATATTTAATGATCTGTTCCAAAATAATTTGCAGCATTCTCCAATCCAAGTGAGTAAAAGAGTAGGTAGGATACACATTCCATACAGGAACAGGTGAAAGGTATGATAATTTTTAGAACTTTCCACATAGAACTCCTAAGAGATTTGCAGCTGGTTACCGAGGCCGGCTAACAGCTTATTCAGGTTCGTGTGTGCATGGTGGGGCAGAGCCTTGGCTGATGCCAGGCTGTTGAGTGCCCACCAGTGCCTCTGGTGGTTCCTGCCTCTGGTTCAGGTGGGAGGTGTGTTTGCTGGAAGGCAGCACATTAACCCAGTTTGGTTGGTGGTACCTGTTTCCTGCTCTCGGTGCACAGAGACATCAAAGGCTGCATTGCCTGCCGGCCAATCCTTGGTGCATGCCCCTCCTGTGTTCTCATCCTCCCTAACACATCCTGGCACCCTTGACCAGGATTTTCTGTAAAAACACTAATATCAATGATAGCAATGTGAATGGCTAAGTGGCGAACTGCTGTGTAAAAAAATCTGCTAAAAATGTATTTGTTGGCATTGACTATTTGAGCTTTTTCGCAGATTCCTTATAAAACACTTAATAACTTTGTAGTGCAAATCCAGCTTAAAACTGATTGTACAGCATGACCCTGCATGGTCTTGTACTGGAAAAACAAATGGGTAACTGCTGTTTTAAACACCAGGCATGGTGGAAAGTAACCTTGGAAATAGATAAGAAATGGCCTTATTTTACATGTAATTTCAAAAGTTGAATAATTATTTCAATATTTTTGTCCATCATTTAAATAAAAGATTACTTCAAGTAAAAAAAAGCCCATTCATTGTCTCCCAGACCAATTCTCTCTCTCAAATCCACAGAAGAACAAGAATACCTTGTAAAGATCGAGACTTTTTCTATGAGTAACTTCAAGTGAAAATCACATGTTGTGCAAATATTAGAAAATCACTTAGAAGCTGTGTGATTCAATGAGTTCTCAGGTAACCTAGCATGGCATCTCATCTCTACATCTGTCTTTGTTCTCCTGAACTTCTTGACAGAAGCACTGGGCCAAGAAGAAACTTGCAGACTAAAACCTTGCTTAGAGAGTGGGTTCCCAACTAGTCTACAGCTGGCAAAAATCACACAAACTGCTTAGCCTCATTGCATTTGGTATGTCAGGCAGAAAGCCACTTAGCCATTCACATTGCTATTATTGATATTAGAGTTTTTACAGAAAATCCTGAATCCTGGATTACATAGGGCTCTAGTTCTAGCAGCTGGCTGGAAAAAGTTAGAGCAGTGTGTAGCAACTTCTGCAGGAACAGAGGGGGATGCAGGTCTACCCTGTGAGCCAAGACACCATAAACTAAGCCTATTGATCCCTCAGCGTGGAGGTTCAGCACAGCACTGAATAGAGCCTGTGCTGTTCATTCCTGGATACACTGTAAGGAGCCAGCCCCCAACATTGTGTAGTTAGCCATCTCTGCAGATGTAGCAGTTTGGGGCTGAAAGGTGATGACTTCACATTTATCTCACTGTTACTGCTTGCAAAACTCAACAGGCCTTTGGAGTTCTAATTAAAAGTACCATTTACAGTGAAACAGTCCCTGAAAGAGTATTTTGTATACAATGCATAGACTTTCTGATACCACATCAGAAAACTCTCCAATGGTTTTTCTCATTCTGAAAAATTCTTTTGCTTATAGCATGCCTGTTTTTCAAACCAGCTTAAATATTTGCAGGATGATTGAGCATCAGTGTCACCACATGCTATCTATTTAATCTAAGCTGTTGAAAACAGGGTAATTATTTAATCAATGTCAGCCTAAAACCACATGTGACTTCTTCTACACTAGAAATTAACACTCGCTCCCCTTCCCAAACCTTGTGAAGTATGAACCATTTCCTCCCATTTAAGCAAGACAGGTACTGAGAAAGAGATTCTTAGTGATCTGATCAATGCCATGTAACACACAGTTGGCAAAAAACCCAAAACACCCCCCAAACCTCAATACTGTACTTGTTACATGATCGAAATCAACTTTTATCTCTGGCATCACAACTGCAAAAATTATTTTTCATACCATCCTCCTGTCCTTCTTTACTCTCTTCTTCCTGGTCAATGCCTACCTCACTTCTGCTGCTACCAAGCTTAGGAAGTTGTGTAAAGACTTGCATAATTTTAAGTGTGCAAACAAGCCTAACAGAGCCAGTGGCAAAGTTCAAACACTTGAAGTTCAGGAACTGTGTAATGGCTGGATGGGTGGCAGAGTGATGTTGGATCAACATCTTCAAAACTATTTTTAACTATTCAAAACTAACTTTAACTATTTTTGCAGCATTTTGGAGGGAATCTTTCCTTACCCATCTTCTGGCATAGAGGGTTGCAAAGTCCTGCACTCTTTGGGTGTAAAGACCACATCCAGATCATCTTCAGGAAAGTCCCCAAGTTCTTGTGCTAGATCTAAGTCCAAGTTGTTCAGCTGCGTCATCAGGAAGCCTTCAAAATCTACTGGGTCTACTGCATCATAAAAGGAAGGCTAATGAGGAATAAAGAAGCATTTATTTTAGCAACAGAAGGTTCTTCTTCATAGCGTAATTTAGGCTTATTTATTTAACTATTGTAATTGTTCCATTATTTTTTACACATCAGAAACAAACATCTGAACTTCTAACCTAGAAACAAGAAAGGATATAAGGGAGATGACCAAAATGGAAGTGACAGGCAATGCCAATGGGCAGGAGACAGCAGACAAAACACACTAGGAATAGCAAGGCCAAGTCTTGGAAGTTACTCCATGTTACGGAGCTAAGAACCAGCTTTGCAAAAGCACTGTGTCTGCTGCCATCACGAAGATGCACTCATTTGAGGTGCTGTGCCTGAAAGACACCAATAGAAATGCTCTGTGCTTCTGACTGCAAACAAAATTGATGACAATATGTACTCAAAATCAGAAAAAAATTACTATTTTTCATCTCTGAATGTTACTGGGTTTTGTATTATTGGAGTTCTTAATTTATTGTATTTTTCAAGGGTTTGTACAGTGCTTTTGCAAAGGATTACATAGAACTACTCAAGTTATTACTGCAAACCTTAGATAGTCCCCATTTCTACAGTGCACAGCATTGCACCTTGATGGACAGCACTTGTATCTCCTTACATTTAATTAGCCATTCTTAAACAGAAGGTCCACTCAGAACAAAGTTATACAAGTACAAGCTCTACGACCCATGCATGCCATTAGACTGTCTGCTTTTTATCTGTTTAGTGTCAAAAACTAAGGCAGAAACTCATTTGATTTGGTACCTAGAGATGTTCTACATACAAATAAATGTGACTTCATGTATTAAAAGTCTATGTATAGACAAAACTGAAAATTATTTTACTTGCTATGTAGCAAATAAAAATACCCTGTATATCTTTAGGAAATACAATATTTGTCCAGTTGAGTACAGAGACTAGAATTTCTTATCATTGATTTTCTCCACAAGTAAAAAGTAGATCTAAAAACTAGAGCTTTAGAAAATCTATAGTTTATTTTCTGTGTGTTCCAAAAAGGCTGACACCTCATCACTGTAAGAGTGAAGAAAATTAGTTGCAGCATTAGAATAATAGCACTGGAGTAACTTACTTACTGTGAGGAAGAATTCTAGCAAAAACCAGCTAATAAATCCTCCTTTCTGTAAAGGGAAAGGATTCCATTGCACTGATTAGCCCAGATATCTTTCACATGGCTGTCTTCTGAAGCTGCCAGCAAAAAATATGTCTGTGGTGCTGTTGATGCGTCGTGGGAAAAAGAAGGCACCCAACGTCCCTGGTATCAACATGCCTTTATATTCAGTGTTATTGTGCCTATTTTGTCTCATCCAATGTGTTCTTAAGCTATCCTCCTTATACTCCAGTTCTTCTGCACAGAAAAAATCTGTGGGTCAAAATCACCAAGTCTTCCCTCACTAATACTGAGGCCTGCTCATGCAAGGCTTTCATGGAAGTCGACAGGAATTTCGCCAGAGCACGAAGTGACACCAGTGCATACCATTGTATCTACAACATCAGGAATTTTAGCCCAATGGGACAATGAGAAATTTCTCAGTTTATGAAATATGCATAGAGACTCAACAATGGCAGAACTCCAGTAACTCTTAACTAAAATGGCTCACACTTAATATGCCACATCAGCCACAGTAGATAAGAAAATGTGTTAAAAACAATTAATAGTAAATGTAAGCTTTGGAACCTTTTTAATGTTCTTGAAATATAGTTGAGGAAGTTTTTCAGATAACAAAAATCCAGAAATATCTTGCAGAAAGTGAAGCATATTTGGAAGAAATGTGCTGGAAACATCTAGGAGAAGCAAACTAATTTAAACTTCTGGAAAAAACCCAGATGTGGTAAATACTCCTGCAAATATTTTAGTAGGGCCCTTCAAACCTGAGCAACTACCACCCCCTACCTCAGGTTCCCCCTTTTAAGGGAAATATATTGGTTTCTGCATAAAAACAGTCTCTGTACATTTAAGGCATCAACTAAAAAAATATCTCTGGGAAAAAATTTTCCCTTTCTTCGCTCTTTTTAGCCAAAGGGAAAACTTAACATGACCAGCGAGTCCATCAAATTATGAGGCAGTCAGCCAAAGAAAAATATTCTGCTGGTTTTTAGTTTAAGCACTGTCTCTGGTTTGCACACAGTGTAGTGCTGAACATGCCAGCTCAATAGTTATGAGTAAATAGTAAATCTTATTTGCTATTGGTTTTTTATTAATTATCAGCATAATATAGCTGAAGTTCACTTACTGTACTGTCAGTGGGTAAAGCATAGCATGTTAATTTATACATCATGTAAATAGGTCTACACAGAGATTTTAGATCTAAATATATATAAAAATATATAATAAAAATATATAACATATATTTAGATCTAATTAAAAAAGCAATTCACAGAAGATTAAAGTAAAACACAGCTTAGAGTATACAAAGGCTTACTACATCTTTTCAGTTGCTGAAGATACAGTGTTTTGCATGCAAAAAAATTTTGCTTAATACAACCTAATTTTTGATTAACCATTGCACTTCCTTTCAGAAGTCACACTTTTCCATTCTGACAGGTCAAATCCATTGCATTTCATTGTGTCCTCTTTTTTTAATTCAAGTGTCAACAATAACCTTTAATCACTAGAAATATGCACTTTTGACTATTGTAAATGAGACACAAATGTAAGAAATGATAGTGTAAAAAGTAAATGCAGGTGGAGGGAAATTATCTCCCTAACAACTGGTGCAACTTTTCAAAGGAAACAGAAAACGGCTTAAATAAGGAACCAGCACTCCTTTTCACATACCATAAAAATGTGCAAAACTACTTTCTACAGAAAATGCCACAAACCACTACTGCAAACATACCTTTTTAAGGATGATGAAATAGAGGCATGTAGATTGTGACAGCACACACAAAATGGCAGCTACGGCGTAAAGGAAACTCTACCAAGTTTTTTAGAAGAACAAGTGGTTGTCTGCGTGCAGATGAAGGGACCCGGCCTCGTCAGGCTGAGTAACCACAAAGAACAAGTTGCAGATCAGATTAAGGAACTAAGTAGTGGTGGGAGGCCCTGACACAGGGAGGAACCAATCACTGGTGCAAAAAGACTTTCTGATTCTTCTTATCAGGTCTCACAAAAAGAATCAAAAATTAAAAGGGTAGGGACAGGGAGAGTGCCAAAATCATTGTCAGTTTCTTTTATGGCATAGTATGTTTGTAGAATATGCATCCTCCTGAAAGGCAATAAAAAGATCTGGCATTTTTTCCCTTTGTCATAAGGGCACATGATCTGACTTCTTTAGAGGGTGATTACACGTGGAAGGCTGAAGATGATTCGGAGACATGTAACAGTTGACTCAGTTATATCTATGCCAATCGGGACATACTTCAGCATTTCTCACTTAACATGCATATTCTACAGCACAGAAAAACAGTCAGCGTGTTACCCCTGCTGCTAGCTCTGGAAGCTGTATTAAGCTGAGGTTGTTGAGCCCCTACCTTTCTTTTTTTTCTCTTTATTCATTGATCTGTGCTAGTTTTGGCATGGATACAGTTGATTTTTCTACATAGTAAATATTATGGGGCTATGTTCTGGATTTGTACTGGAAACAGTGTTGATAATAAAATTTGTTTTCATTATTGCTGAGGAGTGCTTACAAGGAGCCAAGGCCTTTTCTGCTCCTCATAGCGCCCCACCAGCAAGGAGACTGGGGATGCACAAGAGGCTGGGAGAGGACACAGCCAGGACAGGTGACCCCAGCTGACCACAGGATATTTCAGACCACATGGAATCATGCTCAGTATATAAAACTGGGGGAAGAAGAAGGACTACCACACAAAGCATTTACTTGAAGCAGTTGAATGTTTCCATCAGGGAAAGAATGTAATATACTCCAACACTTATTAACTTTGAAGCATAGTTATATGTAGAGGGACTGTCTATTCCAGGCTCCAAGGAACATTCTCATGCAGTTTCAGGTGGAAGCCAGTGGAACGCAAGACAACTTAGAAGATCATTTAATTTACCCTAAAACCATTAAGTAATGTACATGCCAAGCCCGTGTAAAGAAGATAAACCCAGAACTTACCAGATGAAGTGCAGAAAAGCCAGGGCTACTTAAGCTTCGTTGACAGAACTGTGCAAACCCTGGTTGGAGAGTAAATTGCTTTCTTATTTCTGCAGAGGAGTGCCTTTAAACAAGCAGAGAAAAATCCTTACAATTACAATTATCCCTGTACAAATTCCAAATGCCAGCATTTAGCCAATTTAGTCTTCTGTCTCAGTGTTTAGAAATATATTTTGATCATGGTCTAGACTCCTCTTGGTTTGTAGTTGATGCAAATCTCATAAAACACTTGCAGTCCTTTGTCTAAGAGTCTGTCACTCTTTCAACAGATTTGTATCATTATATTGAAGCCCTCACAACTGGGAAATGCTATGCGAGAAAGAAAAATGAACATCACAGAAGCAAATATTTTAATTGATCGAGGGATAAAAGTGAGACCACTCACTGAAGAGACTTACACTACTAATGCAGTTTTCCTGTAAAAAGCCCAAGGCAAACCAAAGAAGGAATTTTAAAATCTGCCTACTGTATCAGCTAAACATTTGAGGAAAAGACTTCTTAAGTCTTAACTAACTGATTGCTATGGAAGCAGAGAGAGCCCAGAACTGAATTATTCAGAAATCCCAGGGTGATAATAAAGTACACAGTCTGAAAACACAGCAGAGTAGTGTGGTCATTTTTCATGGAAACTAATCAATTAATGTTAAAAATGATTTAGAATAATCAGTTTAAGAATAATCAGCCATGAAATGGTAACAAAACAGCAGCACTATATTTCACCACAAGGGTTCAGGACAAGACTTTTAAAACAAGATGCAATTAAGCAAATTCCAAGTAAAAATAATAGCCTGCAGCCCACCAGGGCAGCCAAATGGGAAAAAGGAAAACACAGAGGTAAGAAGACACTCCCTTCCCCATGAGACTCTTTCAACTTCAGCAGGCATTAATAGGCATCTTAGAACTACTAGATGCCATGGGACAGTTTTGCCTGCACCTTTTCTCCTTTGTGGCCTCTTGATTCCTATGACTGTTGTACCTATTCTGAGACACTACTGCTTTTTTGAGCATGACAAACCCCTGAATTTCACTTAATACATTTCTGTTCATGCGAAGTGACAGGCACACGACAGAAGGTATTGAAAGTATTAGAGGTATTAGTCCTGATTTAGAAAATAAAAGTTGCCTAAATGAGAGTAGTTGCTCTTAGGTCAAAAGGCCATGCCAGGTGTGAATGTGATGTTGCTCCAATCTGAAGTCAGCAGCAATCACAGACAGAACAAAGCCAGAATTATAGAGAAAGTAGAGAGATCCATTTGGAAGAGGATTTCCTACTCGTCAGTGGTATTCCAAGAATCAAAACCAAGATCTTTTAAAGGTTATTCAATGATTACATAAGCAAGCAGCTCTGTAGGGAAAGTGACAAAGTCTGTGCATTCCGTAGATTATCTTTCACCTATTTTAGAAAGAAAAGCTACTTGTATATCAGGGGTTTTGTTACTCCATTTCCCACTATAAATAATCTCTGATAATGAATGCATGTACAAAACTCAAATGATTCAAAATTATTATTATTTTACAGCAAACTGAGTCAGTTTCTACCCTATGCCAAAGTATCTGTTACTGATGGAAGTAGTAGAGGTAGCAGCAGGTGTAAAAGCTGTGTTGCAGTCTTATTGCAGAAGTTGCTGCTGTAAACAGTGATATAAGACATCTTTAAATTACGTTCAATATGGGATTATCAATCAGGTGCTTCAAAGAGGAAATTATATGAATTTTCAGTACAAGAGGAAGCACGCATATGTATGAAGGGCCAAATTTGCTGTCTGGGAAAAGCCTGGGCAAATTGAGAGCAAATACAGTTCTCAAGAGCACTGGCATCAGTTCCAGTGTCTCACCAATAGAAAGAACTTGCAAACTAAATCAGTTCAATGGATGACAAACCTTGTAATCTGTAATGGCGGCTTTCAGGTTAGTTCATTTGACTAACTTCACAGTTTTGCAATGACTAAAGGAAGAAAGTACAGTAAGAATAACGGAAGACAGCAAAATTTGTTTGAACCAACTCAGAAACTATTGCCTAGATTTGCTAGGATTAGATAAAGGAAAGTTCCAACTGCTAAAAGAACCAAAAGCACAAGTCAATCACACCAACATGGAGGAAAGGTAGGTGTAACAGTCAGACATCTGCATGGAAACTTTTGAAAACTTGAGAACTAAGGTGGAAACAGAGGTCCTACTAGATAGCTCTTTGATAATGCCAGAATGGCTGTTGTCTGTGACATGCCTGTTTTCTGATCAAAGAGCTGCCTTGGGCACTATTGGTGTACCCTCAGGAAAATGGTGGTTCACAGTTATTTAGTGCACATCATGTCTTAGCTTTCATGGAGGCTGCAGTCCATCTATGCCCGGCTATACTTTTACCCTCCTTCTCTGTACAACAGGCCTGTCTGATTTTGAGGAGAGCTTTGCAGTCATACTTGACTGCAACAGTGGTCTATCTCTGTGCTAAAGAACAAGGAAAGAAGGCAAGTGGTTAAGGATAAATGCAAAGCAGTCACTGAAAAATCTGAGAAAAAGTTCTGTGGTTTCCATTCAGTTGAAGCAAGGGGACCATGAAATTGCACTTAACACAAAAAATGTACATCACCTTAGACATGCCTGTTTATTAATAGTCTGATGATGAAGTGTAGGGGAGGCACTAGAAAATGTGGACTGCAGTAAATTCTGGTCCAAAAAGTTTCGCAGTTATTGGTATATTATTGGCAATTATGAGGAGATGATGAACAGACAATATGGATTTATGTAAGGGCAGTCACATAAAATCAATCTAATGCTCTTCTGTGATAGTTTAACTGGCTCAGTAAGGCTCTTGATACTGTCCCTCATGACATTCCTATAAGCAGAAAGAGTGGCTAGATGGAACCATCACAGCTGGTTCCAAAAGAGCTCACAGCTGGTTAATAAAACATATTCAAGACATAGTCATCATTAGCTCCAAAACTCCAAATAGATTTTACTATGAAAAACAATTTTTCCTCAATCTAATTCCAGTCCATACTTTATTTTACAACATAGATGATGATATAGGTAACACAGGACTAAAATCTGGGGATCCCATTCCAGGAGGATTTGTGAGTATTTTAGAAACAGTCTGAAATCAGCACAGCTATATTCAATAAAAGTGAATGTAAACCTCTAAACATAGGAAGAAAAAAAAATCAACTGCAGAAATATAAAAAGTGAAATTAACTGTCAAAAAAATAGCCATGTCACAGAAGAGACACTGAGAGAGTATACTGGGACACTTACAATAAAACTACCGCAGGTGAGGAGAAACTGATGCTATTTCTGTTAGTAGAAGTCAATGAGACATACTTGGGCTGATGTACACACTTATAACTACACAGAGTAAGATGCAATCAATTTTAAAAGGCTTCAAAGGCTTCAGAAGGCTAAAAATTTTGGCAAGGATGACCCAGGAGGAAAGACTGAAAAAACCAGTTGTGTCACAAAAAGGGAGACTGGCAGGAGACAGCAGTTGTCCTTGACTATGTAAAAGATAGCAGTAAGTAAAGAAAATGGTGAACAGTTCATGTCCCTAGAGGGAAGAAGAATAACTAATATGCTTATATGGAAGCAAGAAAGCTCTAGTAAAGTATTAGGAAGAAAATTCCCACTGCAACAGCAGTGGGACACTAAAAGTGTCCTGAGGAAGCTGGCTGGTGTTATCGTCAAGCCATTCTCCATTGTATTTGAAAAGTCCTGATGGTCAGGTAAAATCCTAGTTGACTGAAAAAAGGAAAACATTGCTCTCATTTTTAAAAAGGGGAGAAGGAAGGAATGCAGAGGCAACTACAGACCGGTGAGCCTCACCTCTGTGCCTGGGAAGATTGAGGGGTAACTCATGTAAGCAGTGTTAAGGCCCATGCAAGACAAGGAGGTGATCCAAGGCAGCCAGCACGGCTTTTGTAAGAACAAATTGTGCCTGACCAACCTGGTGGCCTTGTATGATGGAGTGTCTGCAATGGTCAGCAACCAAAGACTTACTGATGTAATGTACTTAGGTTTCTGTGACATTATCCCATGTGACAGCTTATCTCCAAATTAGGGAGGCATGGATTTGATGGATGTACTATTCAGTGAATAAGGAATTGGCTGGATGGACACAGCCAGTGAGTTGCTGTCAATGGCTCTTGTGAACCCTCCAGGTGAAGGCTGGTGAGGAATGGTGTTCCTCAGGGCTCTGTCTGGGGGCTGGTGCTCTTCTGTATCTTCACCAGTGGCATCAACAGTGACACTGAATGCACCCTCAGCACGTTTGCAGATGACACAAAGCTGAGCAGTACAGTTAACACAAAAGAAGGAATGGATGCCATCCAGAGGGACCTGGACAAGCTTAAGCAGTGGGCCCATGGGAATCTCATGAGGTTCAACAAGTCCAAGTGTGAAGTGCTGCCCCTGGGCCAGGGCAGTCCCAGATATGAGTATGGACTGGGAGAAGAACTCATTGAGAGCAGCCCTATGGAGAAGGGCCTGAGGGTTCACCTGGATGAAAGACCAGTGGGACTCAGCAGTGTTGATAGCTGTTCCTTTTCACTAGCTGAAAGAAGAGGCGTAGATTGGGTGAGGGCTGTTCCACAAAGGTCACTGCTGAATTCACAGTTTGTCAACATTCACATGGCATGTAGAAAGATAGTGTAAACCTGTACAAAGATGGCAGATGACAGCATACTAAGGATTTTCTGGATTTTAGGTCCTTGGCTGAATCACAGTGTGAGAGCAAAATAACATAAATCAGAACTAATTTTTCCACTCTGTGATGTCACGGCCCTGAATGATGATGACATACTTCTCTGGTGCAATTCTTGAGAAAGCTGGAACTCACCAGACCTCCTGATCCACCCAGACAGGACTGGAGCGTGGCCAAATAAAAACAATCAACCAAAACAAAACCCAAACCCCAAAATGGTGCTTCTCAATCTCAATTTCACCAGTGTCTGTCCCACAGGTAGATATAAACCTCCAGCAGTTGCTAGCAAACAGCTGAGACATAGTCTGTATTTCACAAATGCTCGCCAATGCAAAGCATACAGTTTGCATAATATATTAACAGTGTAACCAAAGTACCAGACTACACCTGGAGGTTCTTAAAATTAAATTAATCCTGTAGGTCAAATTCTGGAATGTTTCTCAGGACAGAGCTCATTGAAGTATCGTAAGCTTGGAGATTGGGGTTATTAGTTGGGCCCAGATGAGGTATCAGGAAAGGAAGATAAAACAGCCATTAATTTTCTTCCTCTAACATATGTTAGATCTATGGCTGAACACTGCTGGTTCTATAATTAAAATTATATGAATGCTTATAATGCATAAAGCAGGTTCTGCAGTTTCACTGTAAAGTCTGCTCAATGACATATGTCTTTGAAATATGTAATTTAAAAGTAGGCACAATGGGTATTTTGTTAGTATGTATATAATATGAAAATTTAAACAGAGAAAAACAATTTAGACAAAGAGAACAGCTTTAAAGATCACCCATTAACTGAAAATCAGAAACTTCATTAAAAAAACACTAATTTTAAAAGTATGTTTCACATGCCTACTGGATGAAGTTCCCCAGAGTTACTTACTATTAGAGGGGAGGCAGAAAGGGTAATCCTTAACAACCTTACAATCCCTTCCAGCAGACTGAAGTTGTCTTCTGCAAGAGCTGCATATGCAATTAGACAGCAAGGAAATATGAAAATAAATAAATAAATAGAGAGTAAAAGAACTATCCCGAAAGACAGAAACATTCACACTTAAATGTACATGGATGGCAGAATCATAGAAAATACATAAATAAATAAATAGAGAGTACAAGAACTATCCCGAAAGACAGAAACATTCACACTTAAATGTACATAGATGGCAGAATCATTAAAATAGTGAAAACTTTTACTTAACAGGTAAAATATTCAGTCTTGGTTACCCTGAAGAGTAATCCCTTTCATCTGACACTGACATAGAAAATTCACAACTAGCTTTTGTTGTTTTCCGAGCCTAAGATGAAACTTCTGTAGTTACAGCTGAAAACAAGCAACTAAAAAGCTCTAGAAGAGAAAAATGTAACAATTACCTACCGCTCTCTTTCACTCCCACACGCAAACGCACACAAAGTTTTGGGCAATGATCCAGATCTTTAACTAGCAAATATGGGAATCTCACTTAGATCTCCTGTTCTTACTGCCAGTGGCACTGCCTGTTTTTCTTCTAAGTTTCTAATGAGTCCTTAAGGCACCAGAGCTCCACTTTGTTAGTCACTGTTGACAGCAGTGGTCGATCTGAACTGCTGCTGCTTCCTTGTTGGCTCAGGTAGGCTGTATACCCTCTGGCACACACCCACTTTGGGGTCTACCACATTAAGACTCTATATCAGCTAAAGCAATAAAGATCCTATTCAAGATGGTTGAAATTTACCAACAATCTTCTTACTAGGGATGGTGTGGGAAAAAAGAAAAAAACCTAGAAGAGGAAACTGTTGACTTCATTATGCTGTCAGCTTAAAAGTAAAATGGGCTAGAGCTCAATTTTTATTTCTTTCCCAGGTCATGTATGATATTTATTCAGTGAAGATTTTTCTCTGCCTTTCTGTTTTGCTGCTCCTCCCTCGGGAAGAGACATAAGCACTGATAAAAATAATTTTCTAATCCTGGCCATGCAAAAAAACCAAAAACTGATGATTTGCTCCTGATGAACAATGTTTTTATGCAGTTTTTAATCACTGTATGGATAATAGGAATAGCTATGATGTAACATTTGAGAAGACAGTGTGTATACATTGTTGGCTAGTTGGCTCTTGCAATGAAAGTGGTTTTAGGTGTGAGGTTTTACATTATAGTTTAGTGGTATCTCCTGGAAAGCAGAAAGTATAAATCAATGTTGTCTGTCATCCTATTATAGACTTAGACTGGTCGTGATAATTTATATATGCAATAGAAAATTTTTACTTAATATTTCGTCTGATATTAATGATGCTAACAGAAGATAAATACATGTGTAAACCCCAGAATTCTTCTGTTGTCCCCATTGCCTTAGTATCCACCAGCACACAGCAATATGTACACAAAGCTTTCATTCTGAATGGATTAACCTCAGTTTATGTACGAACAATTTTCTGTGTTTGGCTCTGAACACTCTCTGCTTGAAGTACTAAAGCTCACATTGGTGCCTTATTATTTTCTGTTAACTGAGATGTCTGAAAAAATACTTTTTAACAAATGTGCCCCTACAGCCTCCACAGGAAACCACACAGGTCTATATTCCATTGCAAAACCGAAGTTAGGGAATAGCTTTTTTTTTTTCTTTTTTTTTTTGGCTGAACTGTTTAACAGTCTTCCAAAAACTTACATTCTTTACAATAACAATAATTGCAATTTCAAGGCCAGTAATGATTGTATGTGACATCCCCCCTTTATACTGTGATTTGAGAGTAATAGAATAATGTTAGTTTACTCTTCTAGATTATTGTTTTGTCTGCACTGTTCCATCAATTCATAACAAAACAATTATGAAATAAGTGCCAAGACCTATATTCCAGCTAATGTGTATTATCTGAGCATCCAAAAGACTTCATTAAGAAAATGCTACTGTAATAGTGATAATTTTGTAAAACCTGTACCAAGTTTAATATTTATTGTGCTTTGTTTTCAGGTTTTTATACTAAGAAACAATTATTGAAACTAAGTGGAAAAAGTCAGACATTAACAATAATAAATAATACAAAAATAAAAACTATGTACATGTTATCCAAGGAAAATATTTCTTTTTGCTCCAGTAGGGTTGTTTTTATTTTTTTAATCAAGTTCAAAGTTGGTATTTTTATCAACCAGCAAAAAATGTGGCTGTCAACTTCAAATAAATTAATAATATATTCATTAAAGGGTCTTTAATACTGAGTAAATGACAGGTCAGAGGAGGAAATAGGGCAAATGGGACAGAAGTGGAAAAATAATTTGTGTTAATATTTTGGCCCCTTATTTCCTAAGAACACAGATTTGTGGAGCTTCAGTGTGACTTTTCTGATATGGAAAAATGTGAGGTTGTTTTTTTTCTCCCCAGTCAGTTCTTAGAACAACATTTTTTTTCTTTAGAGGTAAGTTGAACTAGAAAAAGTAGATCACTTACTAGGACAATATGCCGGAAAAAAAAAATTGGCCCACTTTCAAGCACATGAAGATGTACTGCTATTTCTAGAACAGGGAATTTTGATTCAACTTCAGCAGGAGTCAAAGCAGTATCTAAGCTATGTTTGAAAGCTGGATCTTTTGCTCACACTCTTAAAAATAAGAATATTCACAGAATTTGGCATATATTAAAACAAATATATATTTGGCATATATATTATTAAAATTAATATATATTTGTATCTGCTGGTTGTCTTTACATTTACAAATTTCATTATTACACACTCTTACAAAAATATGTGGATTATGCAAGACATTTTATATCATAAGTTACAAACTGAGATATCTGTAAAATTTAAAGCTTGGAGAAATGATACATTTTACTCAATGTTCTAAACATGAGGTCTTGATATTATTATCTTTATAAGGCTCAGATCATGTGACAACTGAAATAATATATGCTCTTAGCTAACTCAGTTTGCTTGACTTTAGGGAAAAATACTAATATTGAGTCCAGGTGCGCTGACTCCCTTATAAAAGATCTCCATTATTACCAAAGCTCAGAAAACTGTGATTCATCATGTGCAAGTATAATTCTACAAAACTCATGAGGAAAGGTATTAGGGGCTTTTTGTGTGAACTTGGCCCAAGAGCTGGTTAGACCTGGGCCTATTTTTCTGTAACTGCATTTACGATGGCAAACTTCTAGTGTAAATGTGTTATCAGATAAGCACATTCACAGACTACCCTTTTTCCCACTGCTACAGACAATGGTAAAGCCTGGTATGGATTTCTGAAATCAAATTTAAAAAAATAGTCAAGTCAGAACAGAAAAAAAGTACCATATAGACTCATGCTCATGAACTGTACTTTTTAATGACCATAAAACCTGAAAATGGTAGAAGGTATAAAATATAACATTAAATATTTCTTTCTTGCTGGTTTTCACTTCATGTTTGAAAATGACAACTGTTTGGAACAATGAATAAGAAATATTCATACACAGGACTTAGTGGACATAAAAAATGTTTCTTACTTGCATCTACATTTTCCTTTGGTAAGCTTAGGATTTTTTTAACTATATAAAAAAAAGAAGCTCATCATAAATTGCAAGCTAGACTTCATCATGCACATATATGTCTGAAGTCTGGAAGGACATAAGATCTTAAAAAATTATGTTAAAATGCTTTTCTGAGCTTTTCTGCTCAGAGCTTAAAGTCTCTTTCAGGCTCTCCAGTCATCTCCCAGAGAAAAAGCAAAAATCCCATTACTCTAATCATGTAACAGTGATTATTACACCTGAGTTCAGTGATTGCACAGACATGTAAGTGCCGTATAATACTACCTCAAACAACTGTAATAGAAAATAGATGGTTATATTTTAAATCCAGTTTGAGTGTCAAGTCTGCAGTTAGAGAGCTTCCTAGCAGTCAATAACATCTGTCTCAACTGTAACAACAGTATTCTGCTTGCATGACTAACTGTTCTCTAAAGACACAGTTTCTACAGCTGCCTACCAGCTGATAAAGTGTACACTTGTTTATGGAGCCTATCTTTCCTGCACTTGTAATTTTTCACAGAGATATGGCTGGGTGGGCCTGTGTTTGCCATCAACCTCCTACTTAAGTGGCTACCATCGCCTTGATTGTATGGTAGGCAGACGACTGCAGAAAGGGTAATCAATAAAAACCAAAAGTAAGTCACTGTGAATAACCAAAGGCACCAGTACCCTCTGAAAAGTAGTTATGAGAACATTATATTGCCATATATTTTCTACTTCCTAAAAGTTACATGTATTTTAGGCATGAAATGTTGCAATTTTTTGCAGAGTATGCCAGAGGAAAGGGCTTTTAGTCTTTGTGATGGACACTATGATACCAAATGCATTAAAGGCATCATCCTGAATAATCTTTTTTTAAAAAAATAAGGAGATGCTTACAGGAATTTTAAACAAAAACATCAATCTAGACATCCGATGTTGCTTTTTTCTTCAGCTTACTCCTGTAACTGATTTACAATCCACTTCTGCTAGTTTACATCTCTCACTTATAGTGGTGGAGTACTTGTAAAAATGTCTCAGAATATGACACACAGGTCAATATATCAAGGGGAAAAGCTATCTGAGGCTTTTAATAACTGTTTAGTTGTTCACATTGTGTGAGCAGTTGTAACTGACAGAGCAGGGATGAAACCATGGTATCATGTCCTTTTTATCTTTTCTGCTCCCTCAAACTGCCTTGATTTCGAACAGTGGGCAGGTGGAAGGTAAAGCATCTAAGTGCAGAGGCTGCAGTGGGGACTGGTCTTTATGACTAGCATATGAAGTTGCAGAGCACCCTGTCTTCTCTCCCCTCTCTTCACCTGCTTTAGAGCCATGTACAATCTATTCCTGATGCTGAATACAAATCCAGAAGACACCAAGACAATGATGCCACAGGCTAGGAAAAAACAACTTGGAGTAAAGACAAGGAATTCTTCATTGGTCTAGAGGAATAATGTCTAAAGCTGGTGAAGTATGAGCTGGATGAGCAGACAGTGAGTTAGACTGAAAACTTCTTGAACAATTGGTGATGATCAGTGGCAAGAAGTCTAGCTGGAAGGTATAAACTAGCAGTAAAACTCAGGGGTCAATACTGGATCCAATCCTGATTAACATCTTCATTAATGATCTGGATGACCGGGCAGAGTGTACCCTTAGCAAATTTACTGATGACACAAAGTGGGAGGAGAGTGCAGCATGACCTTCTCGATGCACCAGAGGGTCATGCTGCTATTCAGAGGGAACTCAGTGGGCTGGAGAAATGGACTGATGGAAACCTTGTGAAGTTCAACTAGTGCAAAGCCCTGCACCTGGATCATCTCCATGCACCTATATATGCCAGAAGGCACATAGCTGGAAAACAGCCTTGCAGGAAAGCATCAGAGGTCCTAGAGGACCATGACTACATTGGTTCTTGGAGACTATGCCTTCCACGAAGTTCAGCATGAGTCAACAATATGCCCTGGTTGCAAAAATGTTACGCCAGGGTGCCCTGGGCAGAGTATTGCCAGCAGGCTGAAGGAGCTGATCCTTGCCCTCTGCTCGATGTTGGTGAGACATGCCTAAGTTCTCTGCCCAAGTCTGGACTCCTCAGTACAAGAGAGACATGGATATACTGGAGAGAGATCAGCCAAGGGTGACTAAGGTGATGAAGGGACCACAGCATCTCTCCAGTGGGGAAAGACTGAGACAGCTGGGACTGTTCAGCCTGGAGAAAGGAAGGCTAAGGGAGATCTTATCAATTTACACAAATACCTAAAGGGACAGAGTAAAGAAGACAGAGCCAGGCTTTTCTCAGTGGTTCTCAGTGACACCACTAGAGGCAGTGGGCCTGCCCTGAAACTTAGGAGATTCCATGTGAAACATCTTTTTCCCATGAGGGTGACTGACCCCTGCCACAGGTTGCTCAAAGAAATTGTGGAGTTTGCCTCCTTGGAGGCTTTCAAAATCCAACTGGACGTAATCATAGGAAGTTAGGTCTAAATGGCCCTGCTTGAGCAGAAGGGCAGAACAAGATAACCTCCAGAGGTCCTTTCCAATCTCAACTATTGTGTTATTCTGTGAAAGAATTGAGCAGATACTTTTGGTCAGTTTATAATCTCTCCCTGTAAACCAGAAATGAGAGATAAATGCTGTGGACAACTGGAAGGAAACACATGTTGTAGTCAGCTGAAAAAATGGAAAAAACGGAACGAAAGATGAAAAGAGTATAGTGATATTCCTGTACACTCCAGTATTTATTTCCTATAGCCAGATTAAACAGTTTGCAAACAAAACCAGCATCCAGGAACAGTACTAGTCAGTCTTACCACAGTGCTTGGTAAGATCATGCAACCAATTCTCCTGAAAGCTATAATGAAGCACATGGAATAGGTGACTAAAGACAGCCAATAAGACTTCACTTAGGGCAGATTGTGCTGTACTTATCCAGTGGCCTTCTACTTGGAGTGACTGCATCAGTGGACATGGGAAGAGCAACTGGTGTTACCCACCTGAATTTCTGTATGATGTCCCACAACTTTCTTATCTCTAAATTGGAGAGACACGTATTTAATGGATGGAGTCTTAGCTGGAGAAGGAACTAACTTGATGGCTTTCTTGCTTGATCTGCAGTGAATGTGCAATGTCCAAAGCAGACATAAGTAATGAGGGCTGTTCCTCGAGGGTAGGTAGAGGGAGCAATACTACTTAATAACTTCATTAATGACTTACATGGTGGGACTGAGTGCACCATCAAGCTGAGTACTTCACATGATTCACTTAATGGAAGGGATCTGACCAAAGGGAAGGGAAGGGACCCTGACAGATTTGAGAAGTGAGCTCAAATGAACCTGATGAAGTTCAAAAAGGCCAAGTGCAAGGCATTGAACATGTTCAGGGCAACCACCAAGACCTGTTCAGATTGAGAGATGAATGAATTGAGAACAGTTGTCCAGAGAAGGAATTGAGGGTGCTGATGGACGAAAAGCTGGACATGACCCAGCAGTGTGTGCTTAAGGCCCAGAAAGCCAAACATGTCCTGGGCGGCATCCAGAGCAGCGTGGGCAGCAGGGCCAGGGAGGGGATTCTGCCCCTCTGCTCTGCTCTGCTCTGCTCTGCTCTGGTGAGACCCCACCTGCAGTGCTGCATCAGCTCTGGGGTCACAGCACAGGAAGGAAACAGACCCCTTGGAGTGAATCCAGAGGACAGCTGAAGCACCTCTCCTGCAAAGATGGACTGAGAGTTGGTTTTGTTCAGCCTGGAGAAGAGAAGGCACTGGGAAGGCACAATATCGGCTTTCCAGTACCTAAAGGAGACCTGCAGGAACTGTGGGGAGGGACTTTTAAAAAGAGCTTGTTTACAGGACAAGGGAGAAAGTGAATCCTCTCACTATAAAGCGAAAGAGGATAGGTTTAGACTAGATATTAAGGAGAAATTCTTTACTGTGAAGGTGGTGACACGATGGAACAGGTTGCCCACAGAAGCTGTGGATGCCCCATCACTGGAAATGTTCAAGGGCAGGTTTGTTGGGGCTCTGAAGAACCTGATTTGGTGAAAGATGTCTCTGCCAATAACAGGGGGTTTGGAACTACATGATCATTGAAGGTCCCTTCCAATGCAAACTTTTTTATGGATCTAAGATGCAAACCTGATCTGTATACCCCGTGCACGTGAACTCCATGTAATTGTCCCAAGGATTTAAAAGAATAACCTCATTTATTTTTATGGTAGTCTTATAAAAATGCCCATTTACTATAAACTGTTATCTAACATTCCTATACCTAACATATGAAATACATACATCTTACTTTTTTCTCCTTAATCTGTTGCATTCTCTGTACCAAATACAAAACCTCTACCATTTAACACATGTATGTGTGTATACACTAGATTTTTATATTTACTACATAAATCTGTTGTACATACAAAAGACTTAGGTCCTCTCTGGAGCTTCTTTTATATATTTAAGAGTTTGAAAAGAAAAAATAATGAAAATAAATAGCTCGATGTATACAATGGAGTCTGGTCAATGCTTTTAAGTTATTAACATCTTATTATATCCATATAACAAGGGTTTTATTGAAATTCAATCCAAAGATGATAGCCTCAGCCCCATAAAGGGGTTGCACTGAACAAAAATCTACTATCAGAGTATATAAGAAATGAAGATAATTTTTGCACTGTACTTGACTCTTCCACATTGACAGCCTTTGTCATTTAGGGTAAATTCTCATGAATCTTCCTGACACTCTGTACAATGTATGATTTAAGCTGACGTTTTCATTTCAGGTAAAAAAAATTTAAATGTATTTTCATCATTAATGTAAAATGGAATTCCTGATACAATTGGAAAATTTCATATGGGTATGACTTTTAATGTAAGCTTTTAAAAAATTGAGATCTTTAGCTAAATGTTTCCCTTAATTGGTAGTATGAGTTTGTTATTCTTTAATATAAGACTATACACGTAAGCTCATCTTTATGTACGCATCTCAAAACTGGAAGAGGAAAAGCTAAGTTTGTTGCACAACTTCAGGCAATTTCAGGGATGAGGAAATGAAATTACAGAAATGAATGTTGAAAATTTCTTATGTAATACTTGTGAAATTCAGACAACAGTTGTTTGTAGAGGCAGTTGAGGAGTATGCGTATTGGGAGGGTTTTTAATTGCAAGAATCACAAGACTGAAAGTTAAGTGATATGTTAGGGACCTGTATTGCTGTTCTTGATAACCTTCTGTTTTGTAATTTGTGCGCTGAAATGTTTTGAATGGAGAGCATTGGTGACCAGGGCCCCAGCTGGGTGCTTGGAGCACAATTTTCTTCAGTTGAAGTCAAAACAATTACTACTGCAAGACCTGTGTGAAACATAAGACAGTAAACTACACTAGCTAAACAAAAATCATAAAAATAGAATATCTCTTCTGTTAATGTTGTGTTTATCTTAACACACTGCCATGACAAACTGATTAAAATTCAGTTTTTCTGGTCTCTTAAACCTACACTGCTCAGCTGGTATGTATTAGAGCCCATATCTCTAGCAATGGTGAGCTGTTTTCTCCTCAGTGGTTTACAAAATTATTTTTTAACTTCCTTGATTCCTGGGTATAAATACTGTGATTGGAAAGTAGGCACACTTGCATTGCACAATCCAGATATCTTCTAATTACTTACTGAATTAAACTCATCGAGGATGATCTGGCTTTTTGTGTCCCATGCTGACTTCTAGCTACCTGACTTGAGGGACACTAAAAATTTGCTCCTTCACTTCTACATAGGAAATGAACATCATTATTCATAAAACCTATCCTATTAAAGCAGAAGGAACTACTTACATACATGCATTAAAAACATATATGCAAGTCTTTGCAGGATTAAAAAAGGCAGGAAGCAACAGGTTGGGGCAACAGACACCAGATGGGTGGAAGGAAGAATAAAGTGATAGGAAAACATGGTTACGTGGGCAGGTTGCATACAAGAGTTTGAAGGCATTTGCAGGCCTGTTTTTAAAGTTTGACCTAGCTTTAAACAAATGTGTTGCTTGTCATGTGGATGTTCCTGAAACATCTGCAAATCCAGAGCTCATGAACTTGCACTAGGTTTAAATCATAATGAGACCACTAAGACATTTCGTTATCATGTTATTGCTAATTTTTTACAGAACAGAGTTCATAGGTTGGTCAGGTATCTGTCATGGCTCACCAAACACACCAGGGTACACATTATGTTAGCAGCAGGGAGGTGGCTGATGTTTAGGCAGAACAGAGCCTAAAATTCTGCTGCTCCTCATAAAAACAGTATATAGCTTACACAAATCACTGGCAAGTGAACAAAAAAGGGCAGAGTTTTGCATGCAAATTTGTAGTGAATGCAAAGTAATTATACAGGCAACGTACTAACTCCTGAGAATGTTGCCTTGTTCAACTTCCACTACAAGTTGCATTTTGAAGAAGTCACGAGCTCTGAAATGAAAGAAACAAAATTTTACAGCTGTAAATTAGCCTTTTGTGTACAGTCAAGAAACCTAACACACTAACCTATTATTCCTCTGATTTTGAAAATTACTTAAAAAAAATCCAAACTACCACACTAAAAATGCTTCTTGCAAAGATCTATCACTCTTCTGTCAGCAGTACAAATTGCATTGGAGGCATGTAAAAATGTCCTTCTCCTTTTGAACAAAAGAAAACAAGATATCCTTCTAAAAGATATCTACTACACTGATAAAAGAGAATAAAGTGTAAGTGTAAAAGAGAATATCCATGCTCACAAAATAAAAGGGCACACAAATTGGAATCATATTCAGAATATTTTTATAATAAATTTCAACATTTAACTTGCTATGAAAAATATTATTTCACTATTGATTCAAAAGAAAAAGAAATTTTAAAAAAATATAACAGTAATTTAATTTCACAACAGTCCTTACTAGCAAAAATTACGTGAACCTTCATGAAATGAAGCTGAACTAATTGTTATGACTCCACTACTTTGTAAGGCTTTAGTCATAGAGATGAACAGTGACCATCACCAAAGCTAGGGAAAGCTGCCAAAAAGCTGACCCTAAAAATAGGAAGAAAGAAAATAACTCAAACTCTGTAAACACCAGCTAGTTATGATTTCTGTTCAAGCAAGTCTCCAAATGATCAGGAATTGTGGCACGATCCTCTCATGAGCTGCTTATCTGATGGCTTCCAAATATGGTGTCTCACTCCTGTGAATATTCCACCATAAATTTAAAATAAATTCCCAAAGGATACAGAAAGGTACACTGATGCACATTATGCCATGAGAAAGGCACATCACAGAGGAGCTAATTTTATCTTCCCTGACTGCAAACCCCATGTCTTCCAACAAATTGCTGAGGAGGTGGAGTTTCTCTGCATACTTTTCTCTCTGGCACAGGGACTTATCCTCAGTTTGTATTACCATTATGCTATTTGTTCTTTTATGTGTCAGCAAACTCAGGTACCTGGTACTTACATCAACACACTGGAAACACAGTTTTTGTCTCAGATGACAAGACTCTTGAAAAGGTGGCCTGTTTTTTTCCTTTAACCTAACAATATGAAAATAATTGTCCTGGTTTCTTACTGGCACCATAGAGCACAGACAAACTGAGAGTCAGCACTTCCCTGGGAAAAGACACCAAAGTCTATCAGACAGCAAGTTTAGTCTCAAGAGGATGGTGTTCCAACAGCTGAACTCTAATTTATTTGGTTTAGGGAGGGAATTTGGGAGGAGATATATTTTCAGTAATTGGGGGACTTTTCCTTTTCATAGATGAAAGAACGAAAAAAAAAAAAAAAACCCAGGGATGTATGTCATTGCAATACTGATGCCCTATACGAACTCCTCATTTGGCAGGAGTGCTAATTTAGAGGGATCAGGGTAATTTTGCCACTTCTTGTGAAGGGGAACCCCAATCCCCCGCCCCGTCGCCAGTGAGCAGCCTCTCCAAAGAACTCGGGACAGAACAGATGGCGAACAAACTCTTGGGGTGAGACTGGACGTCACCTCCCTGCCAGAGGACACCGACCCACAGCCGGCTTCGTCTGAGTACCCTTCATCAGAGCAAACCTTACAGCAGAAGCGCAGCCCGGGTCTGCAGCTCCCGCAGGACCAGCGGGCGGCGCGGACCGGTGCCCGTCGGAGGCTGGCTAGCCCGGCTATCTGGAGCTGTCAGATGGCTCTCCGCCCCGGGGGTCTCCAGGGGAGGAGCCGTCCCGCCCTGCTCTCGCCGCCCGTCCGCTTGTCTTGGCCGGGCTGAGACTGGCGAGGGGTAGTTGCCAGGTACGAGGAAAGCTGCTTACCTGTTGATTTTCAGGGCGAACGCCCTCCTGTCTGCGGCAGGTAACGTCGCCATACGGGCGAGCAGCCGTGGGTGTCGCCTGCCGACGAGGACCGAGACTGGCTGTACGCACGAAGGGCGGCTTTATTTCATTTATTTATTTTTCTTAATTGCGTGCTCCGGGCTAAAAACCCGACGATCCACTGACAGTTCTGGGTGGCAACTTCCGCATTTCACCTTCCTCACCGAAATTGGCCGGAGTGGGAGGGATTTGCCCTAGTGCACAACAGACTGCTCACCCGGCCGCGTCTGCCCCACCGCCAGCAGCGCCCAGCCCGGCGTCCCGGGCATCCCGTGCCTTCCCGGCGGCTTCCACCAGCTGTGCGCCTCGGCCGGGGCGCTCACGGGCACTGGAGACCAAGAATTCTCCTCCCTCTTTTACAGAGACGAACCCCGAGCCGCCCGGGGGCATTTTGGAGAGAAGCAGCGGGGAAGGCAAGTGCTTTGGCACGGACAGGAACGGAAGGCGCCGTGTACATGTGAACGCGCGTAGCTGCGGGAATCCATGCGCATCCCTCACGATCCTTTTTCTTTTGGAAACCGCAATGCTAGTGTCAGACACCTCCACCTCCGCCCCACCACACCCCACACACATATACACACCCGCCGGGGGTCAAGCGCTGCTCTGCGGGGGCGGGCGAGGAAGCAGCGGGACCAGTGCGCACCGCTGGCCACCGCCGTAGCCGGGCCGGCCCCGGGTGCCGAGGATCCAGCCCGTCCTGCCAGGCGGAGCAGGCGTGGCCGCCCCGCCGGGCCAGGCAGGACCGGGCAGGGCAGGCCTCAGTAGAGCTGCTCCGAGCAGGGCAGCACACTCGCCCACTGCCCCACAGGCGTCAGGGATAGCCAGGAACCTTCCTTCGGCCCCACTAACGCATGGATGGAGTAGGGACAGCAAGTTGTGAGAGGTAAATACATGTCAGCTCTTACCTGGGACAGTACACCTGTGCACCCAGGACCTGTGTTTCTCTTACATCTAAACTGTGTGTGTAAGAAAAACTCCCGGGTACCAACACCAGATACCAGCTCATCTCGGCACAAACCTTGGCACTGCTGTTCTATTCACCAGCACTTACAGCTCAGCTTTTTAAAAAGGCCATTTTTATTAAGTATCTTGTGGTTGTGTTACAAAATTATGTCTCCTGACTGGTATTTTTCTTCCTGCCCTGATGCAGTTTGCACTGTTTCTGCAGATAAGGAGAACTCACCCTTCATTTGAAAGGGGAAACAAAAGCCAAACATGGTTTCTACAGATGAATTTTGAGGTAGTAGACGCAGTTCAGTTTTAGATTGTCTTGTTTTTATTAAATCTGTGCTTTGATGGCAACAACATTAGGATTCACCCATTGAAAGGCAGTCATAGTTTATCTCTCCATTCCCAGTAACCTGGAGGGAGTCTAGAGGAAAACAGTGGGATATGAAGTAAGGAACAGAAGATTGCCAAACAGTGAGGGCCTAAAATTGTTCTATTAACAATTATCTTTTTCTCTGTAGGATTCACCATTCTTTAGAGTACTGTTAAGTATGTATGGTCTCAAATATGAACGTTAACCTCTAGGCTAACCTCTGGCTAAGGGCCCCTAGGGAAACGTAGAGATGACAAAGAGGTTTAAGAAAAATAAAACAAAGGTAAATAAAAATTCAAACATTGAAACAAATACGGTATGTTTTTGGAAAAAAACCCACAAGGATCTACAGCAGAACAAGACCTAAAATAGTTCAGAGAAACTTACAAGTGAAAATATTAAAATCTACTATTAATTGGATGTTGTTATCTAACAAATATTTGCTTTGGGAAGAAAAAATGGGACACTTTATTGCATGGAACTTATTCACCACACCCATCCTGTCTTTACCTCACCAAGATAAAGCTAAAGCCACTTACCTACATGTAACTTGAACTCGAATATCACTTAGTTACAAATCACTGATACGTAGCTCAGTCATGCATGTCAACATGTATTGGTGACAAGAAAAACTTTTGAATGCCATAGATACTGGGTCTGGCAAGACATTACCTAATAGAAGCTACAAAAAAGAGTCCGAGCTTCATTTTAATAGCTCATGTAGCATAAAGTAGGGACCTTCCTTGATTGCTAAATCTTCCTATAGAAATAGAGCTAGCAGAAATGCAGATAACATACCAATGAGCAGAAATACATCCATTTATTAATGATACAACTGTTTATTTTGCAGCTTCATATATTCTTGGTAAGTATGGACAAAAGGATTGCTCAAAAATGTTTTGCCACATGCAGGAAAAAAAATGCCTGAGGAGACACGCAAAATTAAAGTTTCCAAAACTTTAAAGTTTTGGCTAGTGTATATATACATTGACAAAGAGGGTGCTGTTATGGTTTAACCCCAGCTGGCAACTATGTCTCACACTCTGATTTGGTGGGATAGGGAAGAGAGAATTGGAAGGATAAAAGTGAGGAAACTTGTGGGTTGAGACAAAGATGGTTCAATAGGGAAAACAAAGGCTGTGCACACAAGCAAAGCAAAACAAGGAATTGAGTCACTGTTTCCCATGGGCAGGTGGGTGTTCAGCCATCCCCAGGAAAGCAGGGCTCCAGCATGTGACTTGGGAAGACAATGTCATCAGTCTGGAAGGGCCCCCTTCTTTCTTTTTTCCCCCAGCTTTCTATGCTGAGCATGATGCCATGTGGTCTGGGATATTCCTGTGGTCAGTTGGAGTCAGCTGTCCTGGCTGTGTCCCCTCACAACTCCATGTGCCCCCCCAGCCTGCTCACTGGTGGTTTGGGGTGAAAGGCAAGTGCAGCTCAGCAGTAACAAGAATGTCCCTGTGTTATCAACACTTCTTCCAGCACAAATCCAAAACACAGCCCCATACCAACTACCATGAAGAAAATTTATTCTACCAAAACCCAGCCAAAAAACAGCATATATATTCAGCAGAATACAGAACACTTAGATAATTTAAAGTTCTCATCTTTTTGGAGGAACTGAATTATCAGAACCCTACTTTGGCATAGGAGCAGCAAAACTCATCAAATACTACTTTCATCTATTATGTCAGCAGTTACATTGCCTTTTTTGAAGGGAAAAAAAGGAAGAAAAAAGTATGGACTTTTATTAAGGAAGTTTACATGGTTTTAACTCATTGGAGCACTACCAGATGAGAAGCTGGTAAAGTGATTTTTTTAAGCTATCTCAACCAATTCAATATTGTCAGTATGAGCACTCCAGTTTTTTGCTAAACAAACACTATTGTTTGAATTCCTGCAACAAACTAACCTACCAATACAAGGTAATGAAGTCTAAACACTCCTTTATAACAAGAAGTAGAACAAGATATTTCCGGTCAGAGGATTAAATCAAACCAGGTTCCAGTGAAGGCATCAAAAAATCAAAATTAAAGAAAACAGTGCAATTCAGAACAGACCATCATTTTCCAAACCTAGCTTGCTTGGATGTCAGTAGATGCTATTAGGTGTTGTATTAGATACAGTGGAAACCATGCTTGCATTTCCCATTCCTTATCCCCATCCTTCTGTCACACACACATGCATCCCAAATGGTAGTCCTAATCATTGCTTCACCACCTCAGCCCTAGAATCAGTCATAAGCTGTGCTTCCCTGTAATTTTTCTTGGGCATCAAATGCTCTCACATAACTTGGTCTTCCTCCTGCACCTGACTGGGAGGTGTTGGTTGGATGCTGTACCTGTGCAGGCTGAGGAGATGCAGGCCCAGCCACAAAGAACAGCTGAGTGGTGGTAAGGTCAGCACAGGTTCTGTATGGATGCCTGGGCAGAATGGATGCTGCTGCGAATTGTTTTGAAGGAGTTTGCAGGCTGGTATTAAAGAAACACTGGAAGAAACAACTAAAGAAACACTGGAAGAAACAAGGATTGGCATGTCGGCATGTCTACATGTCACTTAAGAAGGATTTTTTTTTCTTATAAGGCACACATTTCCAAACATCTTTTTTCTCCTTCACTGGCAGCAGTATCCCTGTGAGAAACGCTACTGCATGATCAAGGCACCATGAACATTGTTAAACACAACTTTGTATCCCGCCACAATCATGGCCTGTATCCCAACAAAGCCCTGCTTAAGCATCACCTGCTTATTTGTAGAGGATGTACCTTTGCTGATTGAGCAGCAATTGAGTTAGATCCATGGGAGTTTTCTCAGTATCTTTTATAATGTTAAGTTTGCCTCCTTGGCAAAAAACACCAGTGGTATAGAACTTCATTAATGAATAAATGTGATTTGATTACCCCGTAAGAATATCTGGAGGTTCGCACCAAGAGGAAAACTGTGATGATCTCAGTTTGCAATACCTGCCAGGAACACACAATGCCTGTTAATATTTGCTCACATTCCACCTTCCTACCGCACCAGAAGAGTGTAATGTAGTCAGTGCAGCTAGACACTCCTTCCTTAAAGGAAGTTGACATACCATCAATGGTTTTTCTGGCAGAGATCTCAACTGTATCTACTAAAATCTAAGTAATTTAGTCAAAAGTGCTTTAAACAAAAAATGTTATATGAAATTTAGTAGACTAAACCTCATAAAAATGAGCATAATTTTCCATTATTCCTATTAATGTTTTAAATAATTGGTAATGAAACACTGAACTCCCTTTAAAAAAAAAATAAATTTAAAGTCACTCCTAGGTTTAAGTTTCAGTTTTGTATTGGTGAAACAGAAGAAAGGGAACTTAGACCACTTTGCAGCCTTTTTTTTTAAATAAAACACTTGAGTCCAAAAGAGAAAAAACAGTCTATGTGAAAGCATATCTTCTTTTTCCACTTGTCTTTGCAAATTCTTCTGGAGGAATACAAATGCTACTGGCCAGATTCACATCAGAGTTTCTCAAACAGAAATGTTTCTTTGTTCACCTTCACAGTGAACAAAACTCTAGCAGAGACAACACTCACAAAATTTTCCCTTACTGACATAATTTTCTTACATACAATGAGGCAACTTGCTAGATGAGGTCTGATTTTTAAATTCTGTTTGTAAACCATACTTCTTTTGTAATGTTCCTAGTTTGACTAAGTTTCACATTATAACAGCATATTGAGAACATAAGCCATAAAAAGTAGCAGTGTTAAAAAGCAGGTGCACTGGCTGAAGTAAGATCTTCCTTCTTTTAAATGACGTGAATAATCTGCATTCTTTAATGAAAAATAAGGTCTTGTTGTCAGGAGAAACTGTCAATGCAAGTGCAGATAAGAAAATGAAAATAATTTAACATAGGTATAGTTAAACAGATAACAGACAAGAAAGAAGTAAATATACTCTGGGGAATATGCAAATGATACTGACTGAAGTTATGCATCTGCCTACCAGCTTATATTTTGAGATCACAAAACTGAAATTAATATCCATTTCCTTATTGTTTTGCAGGTTAACTAGTATCATTGTATGAATTTGCAATTCCTTTCTCTGAGCTGCTGAACTATATTGTACTATACTGACTAGTAGTACCATACAGGAACCACCTTCTCACAGGGCTATTGTGCTTTATGACTCATATTCAACATAATATTGAAATGCCAATTATTTTCTTCTTCTGCTGTTTTGCTCAGACCATGCTCTGTACCAGGAATTAGCTACATTGCTACTGTATCAGGAATTAGCAAGTTTCAATGCTTTTCCTTATTTACCTGTTACAGCCTTCTTCCCTAATTCTCTGCCAAAGCCTTAAACACTTTAGTCCATCATTAAAATCAGTCTTTGGTCCATCGTTAAAACGGCTTTGCTTGCACTGAGATCGTCAGTATTAGGGAAGGGAGTAAGTTATTTCAAGTGCAGTCACATAAAGTAATAATTAAACACAACTTCCTGGTACCCAGCAACACTTTACTACTTTCTGATGTTGTATGTTTCATCTACAAATATCTTAGAATAAAACACTTCAACTGTGCCACCCAGATTTAAGTTTGCTATGCTCATAAGCATAAGTTTGGCTTTTAAGTTTTAAGTTTGGCTGCCACCACACTAAAATATGTAGGTTTTACCTCTGTCTTTAAAAGTAGACTTTATTACATGGTTCAGCAGAAAAGAAACGACAGCTAACACTTACAGCAAAATTCTAGTATTTGAATATAAACTTTAAAGAAACGAAAAGAAAACCCAGAAACCATAGTATTTGTTTTAGGTAATTGTGTTCAGAAGAAAAAAATAGTAAGCAGTGTTATGTGAGCTGATGAAAAGCAGAACCGTGACACTGGTTTAATCACCTTTCTTTCCCAATACCAGATGTCTCACTGACATGTAACTGAAATTTCAGTATTACAAATAGTCTTATTTTGAAAGACAACTTACACCCATTTTTTAATATGCACTGCAATGCAAAACTGCTCATTCCCAATGCCTTTCTTCTTTCTCCTCTTTTACACAATCTTGTATTTTTTTTAATCAATACCTTAATAGCAACATTTTATAAAGCTGAGCAGTCCCAGGACAGCAAAAACATCTACCACCAGGCAGGGTACTAGCAGATACAGCTTTGAAAAGCTGATCAGATTTTTCCTCTAAAATGGGATACATCATACAAGGTGACCTAAGTCACTGAAACAAGAATGCAAGAAGATGCATTTTATAATGCATCGGCTCTAAAAGTCTAGAATAATCAACAGTCTTTATACTGTGGGTATTTCTGTTGGAATAAATATGGTTGTATATCCAAGGGCAAGCTTGGAGTCAATGGATTAAATAAATTATTTTATCACTTCTTAAACCAGACTTACACATGCTTGTTAAAATTAGAATGACTAAAGGAGAAGCCAACTATTTAGAGTAGAATATCATCAAATATTATCAGTATTAAATATTTTAATCTACACAAGTATAGGAAGAGTCAAGAATAAATACCAAGTACATTTATTACCATACAAGCCAATAGATGGACAAACAAGATGAAGCCCAGCATAGTTTACCATAACAGTACTCAAACCAGTGCTACTGAACCTTATTTTGAGAGCACAGAACCTGACCTGGGTTTTGGGCATGTGCATGTATCAGCATGCATCAGGCCAATCTCTTCACTGTGCCTCCCCAATGCTGTTATATTTACACCTTCTGACATGGAGAAATGGAACATGTGTTACCCATTTGCTAAACCTCGGGCCCACAAAAAGCTGGAGAGCACATAACACTGTTAAAATTAACTGTAGTTGTGTCTTACACATGGTATGTGCCCCCTCACAGTCCCTAATGGAGAGCAGAGAAAGCCCACATTCACCTTGCTGATTATTTGATTATAGCAGCACATGCACCCTGCACCGTGTTTGTTATTCACCCTGGGGCTCCTTCAGTGCTCCTGTGTGTCTGAACCAGGCTTGGGGAGCAGCTCTGTAGAGAAGGACCTGGGGGTCCTGGTGGACAACAAGCTGTCCATGAGCCAGCAGAGTGTCCTGGTGGCCAGGAAGGCCAATGGTATCCTGGGGGCATTAGGAACAGCATTGCCAGCAGGGAGTGGAAGGTGATCCTGCCCTTGTACTCAGCCCTGGTGAGGCCACACCTGGAGTGCTGTGTCCAGTTCCAGACTCCTCAGGACAAGAGACATGGAGCTCCTGGAGCAGGTCCAACAGAGAGCAAGAGAGGTGATTAAAAGAGAGCGTTTCACTTATGAGGAAGGTCTGAGGGAGCTGGGCTTGTTCAGACTCAAGAAGAAACAACCCCTTGAGAAGAGGTCTCATCAGTGTCTACCAGTGTCTGAAAGAGAGTGTCAAGAGGGTGGAGCCAGGCTGCTTTCAGTAGTGCCAGGCAATAGGACAAGAGGCATCAGGCAGAAACGAAGTTCCACCTGAGCATGAGGAAGAGCTTCTACTGTGTTGGTGACTGAGCACTGGAACAGACTGCCCCGAGAGAGTGTGGAGTCTCCAACACTGGAGGTATTCAAGAACCGTCTGACACACTCCTGTGCCATGTGCTGTCCGATGTCCCTGCTTGCGCAAGGAGGCTGCCGCACACAGCCACGGCAATCCCCTCAACTCTCGCTCGGACTCCGCAAACCACAATTTCCTTTGTCGACGCCGCTCCGCCCAGCTCCCCCGAGCTGCGCCTGCGCAGAACCCGGCGCGGGGGAGGTGCCCTTGGGGCCGAGGCGCGGCGGTGCGTGACGCCACCGGGTGACGTCACTCCGGTGACGCCACCCGAGCGACGTCAGGAGCGTGACGCCAGGGGGGCGCCGGTGGCGGGGGGTGGCTGGGCTGGGGCTGTCCGCGCTTATGGAGGACGAAGAC
>VZSE01002473.1:82923-159225 GCA_013398275.1 Promerops cafer | reverse complement strand
TTTTTTCTTTTCTTTTCCTTGGTTTGCCTTTCCTTTGTGATTTTGCCTTTTTCAAACGGAATTATTTGGGGAAATTTTGGTCTCAAGATGTTCAACGTTTTCAGATTGTATTCCCATTTCCAAAGTAAAATCTTTAAAATTTTTGTTTGCTTCAAATCTGAATTCGTCTGATAGAGAGTGCACCATGCATGGATGCCTGGTGTTCCATTCACGGAAGTGAAATGCCTGAATGTTTTACGGCAATCATAACTACATGAGTACCATTATGACTATATAAAATGTCGTACATAATAGCAGTAGCAATTTTAATTTTTTCCTAAATGAAAGCATCTAGCTGTATTACTAAGGGCAAAACTCTAATTTATGAGCCATTTTGAGCAAACAAAAGGCTTACTCTCTTGGCCAAAATTTTGGATACTTCCTCACTCTTAACAAATCCATAATCTTCTATTTTTTTATCACAAAATGTATCACAAAGCAAAGCTCTCAAATCCACGTTTTTGTATCAGAAGCCAACATACTTATCTGAATTTGGGATTCTGAGATGCATTTATAGTACCACTTTTTGCAATGACCATTCCCACTGCATAGTCCTGTGCGTGGATAACCTTTTGGGATGGTCCATGGCCTGGCTGTAGCTGATGCCGACCAGCATCTTGTAGCAGGGCTAGAGGGAGGACTGGTCACAACTGCCCCAAAAGCACATCCTCCCCATTTCAGATTGCTCCTAGCATTTGGGGGTTATTGTTTATCAGGAATTATTTTTGTCTAATTTCAGACAAAGACCTATCAAAGACCCAGGTTTTGTGCTGTATACTACAGCTGGCCAGGAGGACTTGAGCTATGACGAACTTTTAAATTAGTTTCTACCTTTTTGAAGTGCTTGTCCCAAAAGTTTATTTTTTTTTCACAGTTGATTTCTTGCAAAAAGACACTTCAGAAGGTGTGAATTAGAATAGTTCTGGAGAACTCGAAAACTATTGTCTCATGCCTTCATGGCCTCCATGAAATCAACAGTAATGCTTCAATGTATTTTAGTGAGAGAAGGAGCAAGCCTAACACTTCCCTCACTGGGGAACAGGAAAGTAATTCTGAAAGAACTCTAAGTTCTGCTTACTGAAGTAAATTTGACATGAACTAATGAATAAGCAGAGTCCTATGACTAAAGGCATCCTCAAATGTGATAAGGGAGACAGAAGAGAACTTACTGCTTTTCAAAAGAGCACACTGGAACTACACAAGCAGAAAATGTATTACTTGATAATGGACACACTTTTTGGCAGGAATATCTCATGAGTCTACAAGGTCATTTATGTTCTGCAATAGTTACTTTATAATGAAGAGGGGGAAGAAAAGAGTCATTAGATCCCCATGTTTCAGGAAGGCAACAGACCCCTCTTTACTGGCAGATTTCAGATTCTTTTATCCTCTTGTGAGTTCCTAATATCTTCACATTTCTCTTATATTAAGATTCTTCTCATCTCTTCCACATTTTTTCTTACAGGGCAATGCACACAGAACTTTTATTTGCTTTTGTCTGAGCTAAGCAACTTGATTTCATTTTTTGTACTACTGACAGCTGTGTGTGACACTCCGTGGTTATGGAGTGCATGGAAAATGAGGACTCCATCCCACAGATTATCTGTGACACTCTCAAGAATTAAAGTAAACACTGTTTTGCTTTGCTATTTCAAACAAAGGAAGAAATAGCAGCTGGTTTTGGCTGGTTGAAACAGAAGAGGTTTTTCACAATGTAATGGAATTTTTAAACACAAATGTTTCAGGCTGTGGTATAAAAGAGGCAGAGGAAATGGAGTCTGCCACCTTCCCTGGGGAAGCATGCACAGCCTTGTGTGCATGCACACACATGTGCCCTGAAAGAGTTTCCCAGAGCAACAGTGCAAATTAGTGATATAAAATAGGACCTCAATTGCATCCAAGGTCAGCACATGGGGCCTTCAAGGAGGGTCCTATCAGACAAGTCCTCCAAACAAAAATCCTTAAAAAATCAGATCATCTCTTATTCTGTAGATCATAGTCCATTCCCAGCTGCTCTCATTTGGCAGCCTTTTACTGAGTGAATGCCCAGCACTCTGGGATTACACCTCTCTGGAAGGGGTTGAGGGTCCCAGGTGGATGGCCCCAGTACACAGACCTCAGGGACTTCTCTGCTTGTGAAACTGCCTGGTTTTTCTCACTGCTGCCTGCCTGCCAAGCTCCTCACAAGTTAGATGGGACAAAAATGGGTTTAAAACTAGAAGTGATCCTTTTTCTGCAGCTGCTTGCACTCCAACCTCCACTCATCTGAGCAGGGAGCGAGCAGCATGGCATGCATGTCTGGCTGTAATTTTTGTCAGATTTTAGAGATGTTTTAGGTGCCAGCAGGCAAGTTTTGGCTTTCTTCTATGTCCAATATCAATAAATTTGCACAAATGCAAGAGCTGTCTGTGTTCTAACACAACTGGCATCCATTTTTATGGAATCCAAGTTTTCCTCAATATAGGCAAAGAAATCCAGAACAACGTGACATCCAGACAGCAATAACATGACACCTGTATTCATGGTAGCTACCTTGAATTACCAGCTTGATCCAAAACAGCTCTCCAGGATGTTGACTTCCATTTTCCAAGGCTAGGAAGAAAGTGGTACCAAAGAACACTCTTCCATTTTTCCTCCTGCTCATCACAAATATTTTCCTCTCAACCCTGTTTTTGTCATAATAAATTAAACCCTTTGTGCTGTCCTGGAGGAATCACCCAGCAATGTACACATCAGCCATTCCCCTCCTGCATGACTCATCTGCCAGCTCACAGGGTCATACGCCCTGCCATGTGAGGTGAGTACGGGAAAGCAGTACCAAACACACCACTAAATATTGTTGCACTGTGTCTGGCTCTTTCTAATTGCTGCAGTTAGCTTTTCCCACAGCAAAACCAGGGTGATAGACTAGTGGTTAAAATGCTGTAAAAATAACTCAGACAAGGCGTGGCTTTTATCAAGGACAAATACAAACCATTTGTCACTTCCTGAAAGGGCATTGCACACAAGAGCAGGAATAGCTCTTCTCAAAATCTGGCCCCAGGAAGAGAGCTGTGGCCAAGACTGCCCATTTGGGGATGAAACCTTGTGTTTTAGGACTGCTCTGAAGTGAAAAGAGATACCCAGATTGCCCAGCTGCCCTTCCAGTACAGCAGGCAGGCACTAGCAGTGGTTAACTACTTTCATCCAGAAATTTACCCTTACTCTCCATCAAGCCTTTCCCTCTAGTTTTCCGGAAGCTTTGCCAGGTGCTCTCTGGAGAGGACTGTGCTGCTGGTGGGCAGCTATGCTGTCCAAGGTGGCTGGAGACAGCCCAGGAGGCAGAGACACAGTGTGTGGGTGCCCTGTGGCAATGGGCATGGCCAGAAGCCGATTTTGGTTGGTTTCTGCCTTCAGTACAACACTGTCGAGGTGGTTTTGGAGGGAAAATGGGTGTAACTACTGGTTATAAGCATCCCTATGTAGGGATTAGTTCTGCCAAACTTCTGATGGAGACTGTACTCACAGGCTCCCTGCCAGCCTGCCTGCACACAGGGCTGGGGCCAGCTGCTGTGCAGCCTCTGGCTCCTCTGCAGGGGATTGGGCATTCCCCTGTGCCAGGAGCACATTCTCCCCACCAGCTGCCGTAAGACAGCTGGAGAGCCAAGCACAGCAAGAGAGTGACAACATGGAAGAAGATCAGTTTGGAATTTCTTATCATAAGCAATGTGACTCTTGATTGGAAGTGTTATTAAAAAGTATCTCTAGATGTGATTTTTAGCAGAAGGCATTTGGCTTTTCTGGCCAGCACTGAGGAAACAAGCTGAGGTGTGGGCAGCAGATCCCTGGCATGTCTGTGCCCCTCCAGGCTGATGGCTGTGCCCAGACTGGATTCTCACTGCCTGAGATGCTGCCTTGCTGCCTCCTCTCGCTGCCCTTGGGAAACCCAGCATGGCTTCAGGAGCTGGGGTGTGAATTTCATAAGATCCATAAGCAGGTCTGACTGCAGAGCCCTGCTTATCCCCTTTTTGCAGATCAGCTCCTGGAGGTCTCACCTCAGCTGTACAGGATGGATGGGAGTTGGCATCAGCATCCCCCAGCAGCACCAGGATGCAGCTCCTATGTCCAGTGGGTCACATGGTTGTGCCTGAGACTGTGCCTTTACTCCAACCCTGCTTCTCATGGGTCTCCTGCAAGTCAGGTACCACAGCTGGTCATGGAAAACATCAAGTTTCCCCCTGTTCCTCTCCACTTATTTAAAGCCAGATTCCCAAACTGCAAAATTACCATTGTACTGTGAAATGAAGGAAAGAAAAGAGGAGTTCTGGCATTGACTTCCTGGGGAGAGCAGGATTTTCCCCTGGTTCCCCCTGTGACCAGAAGATACCCATGACCTAGCGGGAAGCAGAACAGGAATTCCAGGCTTGTCCAGTGCCTACACAAAGGGCATGTTGTGTCTTCAGGCTGTCACCTCTGTGTCACCCTCCCATGGGACCTGCCCTGTGCTCAGGGTCATGTGTCCTTCCTGCCCACTCCCACTCCCACTCCCACTCCCACTCCCACTCCCACTCCCACTCCCACTCCCACTCCCACTCCCACTCCCACTCCCACTCCCTGCCAGGTCCCTCCTCTTCCTCCTGGAACAGCATTTTCATCTGCAGCTCACCCTGCTTTCCTCCTCTACTTTTTAGAAAACTGCCACTTCACTTGTCATTTAAGGTTTTTTGTTTTCTGTACATAAATGATATTTGCTTTCAGTCTTACTACTGCATCTTTCCTTTATTTCCATTTTCTCGTTTAGCCTTGGAAATTTGGGTTTTGAATGATTTTTGCCTTTTGTTGAATTTGATTTTAGTTTTCTGGGACCAAATTGCCACCCTGTGTAAATTAAGCAACTATGTCAAAGCAATCAGTCACATTTCTCACCATCATCTCATTTTTTGAAGAGTAGCAAGAGCGGCTGAGACAGAGAGGAGCCTACACTTGTTTTACGTACTAACATCTTGCCTAGAGTCTGCATTCACCAAGACAATCCTGGCACTACAAATTTTGCTGATCATGAGTATCATCTCATATATATATATATATATAGACATGCAAAAAAAGCCTGTTTCATAGACATAATTGCACTAATAAAAGTACATTTCTGCCAATGTCTTAGTTCTCTACTGGAAATATGAATTGCTGAAAAGATACAGTTCTGCTGGTGTGTACCAAGTCCTGTCAATGAATGTTTTGCCAGTATTGTATAAAAAAAAATTTACCCTCAGCATTGTGGGCACTCTGCAAAGTATTTTATCTGCTATAGATGAGAAGGCAGAAAAGAAATTAAATCATCATTTACTTCATCCCTATTGAGCTGTGATGGTCAAGTTGAAAGCAGTAACGCAGCCCTATTAGCAGTATTTCGCTCACTCAGTCCCCAGGCAAGCACACTTGGCTTGCTTTACACAACTGAGGAGCTGTGACTCCTTCTCCAGAGCCTGGAAGCTGCACTGTTAATGCTCAGCTCTTCCCCAGCCCTTGCTCAGTTCAGGCCCCACAGTGACCATATAAGTCAGGCAAGGTGAGCGCATTTGCCATCCTTTGAAGAAGACAGAAGAGAAAGTGGTTGTGCGTGTCTTCTTAACTTCTGCACTGGCTCAGAAGAAAGATATTTGAGGGCCTGATGCATTAGGAGGGAAAAGTTGATGCTGGCTCCTACAAGTGCCGGGGGCTGCAGGTGAAGGACTCGGTGTAGCACATTCCATTGATTTCAGACTGATGGCAAGGTATGCTCCTCCTCTGGAGCCTTGCTCCTTCTCTTGCCTTCTTTTCACTTTTCTCTTCTCCAACAGACCCCTCCTTTACTGTGTGAAGGAGAACACAGTAATTTTCCTCCCTCTGCCAGAACTCTTGCTCAGACGTCTACAGAAAATTTTTAGAAGTTTCAGCATTTGCCTCTTCTGCACAGTATCACTTTATGAAGAAACACATGACCTGGTGCAGAATGAAAACCCTTCAGTGGGTACCAGCATGACCTGCAGAGTAAACACGAACCCTGTCAGCTGCCATGGACCAAATTCATTCCTGCTGCAGCTTCAGTGACATCCTTGGAATTACTCAGGGAGGAAACCTGATGCTTACAGCCACATAACCAAATGGCTTTTCATGAGGATGTGTTACTAATTACAATTACTAAATGTTAACAGCACCACAAAAATATTGAGAGTGCTCTCTATATAAAAATATTTTTGTAGCAGCTAAAATCGTAAATGAATGTACTAATTTCAATTTAAAAGCAGAAGCCAAGGGTCTGTAAGTTTGCTCAGAGGCCTCTTGTGGTCTAACACAAATGAAGTAGGGGCTGCTGGCACTTGGAAAATAACAGATGAAGAAGAAAGGTAATTGCTAGTCCTGACCTGTCAGAGCTGCTCCTTTGTGCACCAACTTCCCCTTACTCTTCCAAGTTATCTACAGCAAATTTTCTTCCAAACTAAACAAAATCAGAGGCTTTTAGGAACTTAGAAATGTCTGCTTAATTTCAGTGTTGATAAGCCCCTGCTCCAACTAATTTTTAATGTATCAAAATTGAATGTTTGAAACATATTTATCTAGTTGCTATGGCTTTGCCTGGTGTGTCAGACACTTTATCCATCAAATATGACAATTGAATAATATTTTTACTTTTAGATATGGATCACAGATCCTTCTCATCATACTATTCCCTTCCCCTCTTTCCCGAGTTTTGAACTCACTGGAAAATCTGTTCCATAATACGGTGGGTAAATGAATTACAGTCACAGATGGCCTCTGGAGATTTCATACATGCTGCAACTCATTTATTCAGGAAAGGAGAAAAAAAAAAGAGACCCTTGTCTTATGAGGGTATTATCAGAGACAGCACATCAGACACTGTAATGCTGCCTTACACTCTGGATTCGACCCATTTCCTAAGCTTTTATGACTTGGCATTTACTATTCCTGGATCTGAAATTTTTTAAGACAAATGTCAAAATCCTAAATGAAAATGATAAAATGCAAGGAACTGTGGCCGTTACAATGTATTTTTACAGTCCTGAGTGAAACTATTGTGCGCTGTTGTAGAGAGATGCTCAAGAACAGCAATCTTCAGCCCTGGCAATAGTATTTCAGCAAGAAGAACTTAATGCACAGACGACTGTTGAGAATTAGTCAAACCTTGCAGTGGGCCTTGAGATCCTCATAAGGAAAATGCTAGAAGAATAAGAAATATAATATAGAAACCAGTATATAATGTTACTGCTTGGGTGTCTTGTTCAGCATAAGTCATAAAGCCTATTTGCAGGCAAGCATTAGGGTCAGGCCCCAAGACTCACTTCTGCCTCTGAATTCAGGCCAGCGATTATGGGAGAAAGGGATGAGGTGGTTGATGCATCACCCATCGGGGAAAAATCAATCCTGTAATAAATGCAAAGAATTTGCCTCAAGAGTGGATCAGACAAACTCATTTCTGTTTGAGCAAATGATATAACAATACTACGATGTGGTCAAATGTAGCATGGTGATTTAACCACCTGCACTGACACACCGCCACTCCACTGCAAGGTCAGGTTGCAATAGGCTGAAAGAAGGGACCATTTATATTTTCTTGATACTTACTCTGCTCTCGTGAGACCCCACCTGGAGTCCTATGCCCAGCTCTGGGACCCCAGGATGTGGACCTTCTGGAGTGTGTCTAGAGGAGGGACACAAAGATGATCTGAAGGCTGGAGCACTTCTCCCATAAAGACAGGCTGACAGAGTTGGGGTTGTTCAGCCTGGAGAATAGAAGACTCCAGGGAGACCTTTTGGCACTTTCCAGCAGAGAAGCTGTGGATGCTCCATCCCTGAAAGTATTCAAGGCTAGGCCAGGTGGGATTTTGAGCAACCTGGTCTAGTAGAAGGTGTGCCTGCTCATGGGAGGAGCAGTGGTTGGATCGATATGAACTTTAGAAGTCCCTTCCAACACAAACCATCCTATGACTCTCTGAATATTTAGCTCTTTCTGAAGGCCATTTCACACTTTCATCTAACCCTGCAATTAGGCCTCACAGCTGACACAGCCCACTGGGTGGTCTAATGAAGATATTTGTTCAAATTCCAGATAAACCAGCCAACACTGCCACTCGAGTGGAACAGCATCGGCCAAGAGGCCTTGCTCTGTGCCTGGCAATGCTTTGGTTTGGAAAGAAAGTCCTCAAAACCTTCTTCCAGTCCAGCATGTCCACAGGCCTGAGGGGAGACTCCACATGCCCCAGGGGGACTTCTGACTCCCTCCCCACCTCTGCCCTGGGGATGAAGGTCTCTTTGTGGAGCTGGGTCACCTACATCCCTCTAGGAGAGAGACAGCACCTGCTGCTGGAGATGCAGAGCGCCCACAGGAATGCCTTCACTCATCCACTTCAGTGGGAGTTTAGGGAAACAGGGGGTTAAAATGTTGGCTGAATCCTCCCTGGGCTGCCATCCCCCTCCTTGTAAAGAAGCAGCAATTTAACAGACTTTTTGCCCTGAGGTTTAATGGATGGCTCTGGCTGCAGTGCTTGGGGACCCTCTGACAGGGTGCTGTGAAAGGGTAAAGGGGGACTAATAGCTGCTGTGTTTTCCAGCAGCCCCAGCCAGAGATAGCTCTGTATATAGCTGACAAGCAGTCAATGTCTGCTCCCTGTCTCTGTTTGCACTTCATCGAGTTATCTCCTTGCAAGCAAAGAAATCCCAGCTGATTGAACAGCACATTCATCATCTGGATTTCCCCCATATCTTTTCCTGTATCAATGGTGCCATAAAAAGCCCACCAGAAAAGTCAACGGAAATCTGCTCTATCTTCCATTAAAAGCTTTTGCAGAGATCTGAAGTAAAGAAAAAAATCAAAACAAACCCAAAACTTTTTTTCCTCCCTGAAATGTCAATCAACGAACATTAAACAAAAAGATTAGTTCTGCTCTTATTTGTTTGTAAAACAAAAAGCATGAAATATTTAGCAGTGTTGTAATGAAAAGCAGATGGGAATAATGCTGGCTTTCAAGGCTGCTGGTAACCACCTCCTTTTCATGCCGCAGCAGCAGCAGGACGAGGCAGGCAGCCCATTAGGACAATTTATGAACTGGACTTCCACAGAGGGAGTTCTAGCAAGAGGTCCACAGCTCGTACAGAGCAACCCTGATAACATCTGTTAGGGTTATTCATTGAAGAGGATTATATTACAATCCCTCTTAATACTACGAGTGCTACAGTAAAACCGGATGAGCCTTCAGTTTCATTTGCTTCAGCAATATGTGTTTATCAGAGCATTTTTTCTGAAGTTGGAAGCCTGGGCTGCATTCATGGTATGTCACAGAATGAAGTTTAGAAAGCTTGAAATATTAGCCTGGGAAAAAACCTCAGTCCCTGCTTTTAATCTCTCATGGCTGTAGTGCTCAACTTCTGTGGGCAGCATCAACACACCATCAGCCTTTTTCCATAGAAAGCCACTCCCCATGAACTCTCCAGGGCTGAGATTGATTTTATTTAAATAGTTCTCACTTGCTAACCTTGCTCCATCCTTTATTTAAGACTTTGCTAATGATGTATTTTTTTCTCCTTAATCTACCTAAGCATATAATGAACGCCCATATCCGAAATAACCTCATTATACCAGCAAGGACTTTGTGCGGATACGATTTAGGGCACAGACATAAGGCAGAGAACTCTCTAAACAGAGAGTTTTTAAACATTCTGTAAAATCCCTGTTGACTACAAGCCAGATTCTTACTGCTGTAAATTGACTTACTTCCAACAGCTTCAATGAAGCTACACTGATTTACTCTACTTGAGGGTCTTACCCTATTATTCTTATTTATTGAACTTGCCACCTTTTGCTGCTACAACCTAAACTTCCATCCTCTAGCAGCAAGGTTGCTATCTAAAACAGGTGTTTCTGCAGTAATATATGACTTAAGAGATTTATAACTACCTGGAGTATTTAATTGTCCTCTAAAAGTGTTTATAATAATTCTTGTTGACTGTCCCAACTCCCACCAATCAGCTGTAAAGTTGTTTGCAGGCTGAACCTGATCAACAAAATATTCATTCCCCATACAAGCGTGAGTTGTTTTATCTGTTCATAGGCACTTTTCCTCCATGCTGGACAAAGGCCTTTCCTGGTCTCTGTACAATGTCTGGGACAAAATTAAGCCCCAAGTTTTTTTGCTGGTTCCCGAAGAAGAGGCCCGATAGACACAAAGCAGCCTACTTTCTGGTTCCACAAAAAACAAACTGCAAGATGAAAAAATACATTGCAAAGGAAAAACAAAAACCTGTAAAAGCAGAAATTTCTTTCGTGTACCAATTATAGCCCTAATGGGAATGTGACTGTCCCGCCATGACATGTACTGCTCCTACAGCCCTGGGCTTGTTTTACCCTGTTCTCTCCTGGGAGGAATTCGTGCTGCTGCTCCAACCTTGACACAGCTATGATCAGCTGAAGTGTCTGCATTGTACTTTTGGGGGCTTAGCAGGAGACAGCTCATAGGAAGGCACAAGATCACATGGTTCAAATGCCTGAGAGAAGTCAAAGACCTGCAGAAAGCCCTGTGTATTCATAAAAGCAACAGGGAACCAAAATATTGTAGTAGTTTTCTACTTGTCCAGAAATAACTGCCTGTGGAGCCCTTTGACATCACGGATACTGGCAGACTTTGTCTCATAAAGACTAAGGAAAGAAACCAGCAATTACCTGGATGCTAATGAGAGTTGTGCATCCACCCACACACGCTGCAGTGATTGCTCTTCGAGAGATCAGCAGTGGTTACACTAATACACTGCTAGCTCACTACATGTGATCAGTGTTAACTTCAAACCCGAAGTTCACAGAAAAACTTCCCTTTGTCTTACCAGGTTTGGGAGTGAGCGTCAGGGGCCAATGTCATAAGAAATCATACAGAATCATAATATGATTTAGCAAATTCACATTTTCTTCAGGTCCAGTAGAATTCTATTTAAATAACTTACAGAAAAGCTGACATTTTCTGTTAATTCTCAAAGGACTAGAATGAAGTAGCTACATTTAGCAAAGCCATCTTCCAGTGATACCTGAGCAGAGAGGCAGGCAGCAGCAAATTTTATCCTTGCTTCACTTGTTCTGGTTGTTTCTAGGTCAGCCCAAATACTCTGATGGTATGAAACAAGCATAGCAAAAAGGTGTAACCACTACCCAAAATAATCTAAAAGTCCTTAAAAAGAAATGCACGTGTTTATTTACTGCACTATAACTGCAACATCAAATACAACTATATTTTCATTTCAAAAAAGGACACATGCAATAAAATAGTCTGTTTTTATAATCCAATTCAACACAGTTCATTGGTAACAGTGGAGCATCACAGAACAGGCAAGGGCTTGGGTTGATAAATTTCCAGTCTCTTGATCCTACTTGCAAACAGGAAAGTCACATCATATTTTATTTGTCATCAAGGGGTAAACTTTTAGAATAATGTAGCTGGATCACAGAAGGTTCCAGCTGCCCCTTATCTTCCCTATGAGTCTTGAAGAATCATAATTTTTTACTTGGAAAATATTATGCTTTGACAAGGATGAAGAATAGACAGTGTTTTCCAAGGAGAGAGCAGAAATCCTTCCATGTTATACCACAGCTGAGGTACAAAACAAGGGCCTCTGCTTTACAGGTGCAAAGAAGCCAAGGCTGTGAGTTACTTAAACTATTGCTCTGAAGAATGAAATCAGGCCATTTTCTGCAATATTTCACTGCAGCTTTCTATTATGTTCATCTGCTCATGGGGCTTCAATCAATTTAATCTGGCATTTCAGCTATGGAATAAATCTACAACACACAGGAGGAGTCCACAGCTCAGAAAAGAACACAAAAAGTTGCCTTGAAATACTCAAATCAGAGCCTCTTAACTACTTAAAAGGCCCTGTTCTTCATTAGAAAAGGTTCTTATTCTATCATAGCTATTCACACACCATAGGCTCTTATTTTTAATATTTTCCATGAAGTTTCATGGGACTAATTTTGAAATAAGGTTCTAAACAGTGTAAAAAACTACAGACTCAGGGCCCAAAATGGTACCACTTCTAGCATAAACTCTCCTGACTTTCATCTGGGACTTTTTAGGCCTTAATGTCACTTTAGTGTGACATCACGCTGTCCAGCCTTTCAGCCTATGACCTGATTTCTTTCCGTACATCTTGCGTGGCATAACACTAAGGATGACTGACCTCTAACAATTTACATAAAAAATTAAGTCAGTCATTTGATGCAGCTGCGTTTTTATAGAATTTCACAGAGTCAGTATACAGAAGCTTACAGCTTTTTGAGCTAATTCTAGCAAATAGGAGGATTTATCTATGAAAACAAAGAGTTCCAAAAGTACATGGAAATCTGTAGAGCAAAATATATATCTCTATATAATTTCCCAACACAAGCAATAGGCAGTTTAGAAAAATATGATTGTTACAGTATTTCTGAACCAGAAAAGAAAGGATTTTAAAAATAAGTTCAGCTTTTCACAAAGCCATATTTTTAGTAAGAAAATAGAGTGGTCCACATTTCCCTGAATAAGCCTGAAAAGTTAAAGAAAGGTCCAAGCAAAGCAGAGTCAGACTTGGACTTGATATCAGCTGTGATAACATGCACATGTCCAGAGACAGCTGCTTGGCTCCAGTATTGTTTACCTTAGAAACGAGCCTAATTTATCACAGTTGTATTCAAAAAATCATAAATAACATGACACAAGTGGAACTGGTCCCCGCAAGGCAAATAATTATATTCATACAAGCAAAAAGTGACATCAATCCAGTTTTTTTCTTGTGACAGTTAAAAGGTATTTTGTACCCAACTGTAACAATGTACAGCACATGTATAAACACAGATTATTATTGCAGACTTTGCTATCAGCTACTATACATAAACAAGAAGAGATGTTCATGCTGTAATTGCCTCTAAGGTTTTTGTTCTACTTGAATATTAACATTTACAAAAGCTGAGGTGGAGACCTGAATTCAAGCCAGGATTTCAACATGCAAAATGACAGGGTTCACAGGAAGGTTCCAGATCCTCCCCATTACTGACATTTGGAAGTGGGTAGGAACTCTGAAGAATTTAAAAACCATTCATAATATGAGTTTCTCTTGTGAACAGCCTTTGGTTTTCCCTGTGCCCACAGGCAGGTGATGTAATATGGGACATGCTGGTGAAATTTAGATTCATATCAATAAACCTCCTGTTAAGGAGAATTCACATTTTAGTTTCAGGTCACTTCTAAAAGAAGGTGGTAAAGTGTACCTCAGTGTTTGCTGATTTTTAAATTAAAAGCAGAGAACAGTTTGATTGCAGAAACTTTGCTCCAGGCTGTTCTTAATAACTATTTATCAGTTAGAACTTCTTATTAATTCTGTTCAATGTGAGAGCAAATCCCTTCATTTGTCGTAACTTTGGTGAAATATATGGGATATTTACTCACCCTATATGGGAGTCTTAGTACATTTCTTTAAACGTTCTTCTAGCTTGAAACTAAACAAAAGCACAAAAACTGATGGAAGCAAGATTGATGGAGTGTTGGTGAAGGGATCCAAAACTGTTTAAAATCCAGGTTTATGAATTAAATTGGGCCTGAGACAGCCCACTGCTCTGAGGAGTGAGGACCTCTGTAGGAACACTGGACATGGGTTATACTGCCAGTAAACAACAATGTAGCTTCTGGTCTCCTACCACTTTTCAGTGTCAATGGAGAGTTATGTCTTATGAAAGGCAATGACAGAAAAATGCAACACCTGCATTATTGCTTGTGTAATTGCTTCACAGTGGTCCAGTACAGTCAAGTAAACAAATGAGAAGAAGATAAGCTGCTGAAAGAGAAGCTCTGAGGCTGGGCAGATGGGGTGTGCCCTCCTGGAATCACCTGATAAACACAGTTAACACAAATTAAAAAGGAAAGAATGTTGGAAGAGTCACACTGATCAAAGGGAAAACATCTACTGAGGCAAAAATTACCATAAGGGTCTTGGAGCAAGACAAAGGTCTCTTGCTCCCAGTCAAGATCATGTACAAAATGGAGGCTGGAGTTTGAGGACAGACACACAGATAGCATGTGCAACATCCAAACACCTTCAGGAACAGCCAGTGTCCAAGCAATGCCTCCCAGGTTAAATTCTTGCAGGGTTTGATCTGGGAATGTGATGGAAAAATCATCTTGGGTGCTTTTCACCCTAAAGACTGAAACCCAAACTCAAAGCTTATTAAATCTCATCAAAGCTCATTAAAACATGTACCTCTAAACTCTTCCAGCTTCCCTTTAAGACATAGTTTCTCTTAAAAGTTACACTGAAATGGAATGTCAATTCCCTTTAAGTAGAACAATAATTACATTCCCCATTACACATATGTATATATACACACATATATATATATACATATATATATATATATATATATATATTTCATGGCAACAGAAAGTACCATACAGAGGCATTCATTCATTCATTTATTCATTCATATCTGTAGTGAAACAAAGTCTGTGGTGGTAAGTGCTTATTAGACTTGACAAAAGAAATAATTTGATTTAGGTGGGAATCACTTCAGGAGAAATAACAGCTCCTACCCCTGAGTTCAGCGGGAGGCCTCCCAGCAAAGTGCTGCCGAGGGCAGTGGCACTGCTCTCCAAACTCACCTCTCCCTTTTAACACACAGCTTTTCATGGAGCAAAAAGGAGCTAAAATAAATGGCTTGCTATAGGGCTTGATAAATGAGTTGTGAAATCAGTTTGTTAAAAGTGATCATTTTAGTTTTCTTTCTTTTTTTCCCGCTCCCCCCAGGTCAGAAAAAAGGGTTCTGGCTTATTTACGGTGTATAACACCGACAGTGGAACGCTCCTGGCAGCTCAAGGGCACAGACCCTGGCTGAGCAGCACCTGGGAGCTCTTACCCCAGAAGTGACAATGCGAGGGTAACAGAGCTGCAGCTGAACCACCATCCCTCTGCACTGACTGAGGGGGAATTTTCTGCACACAGTAATTGGATTACACATCAAAACCTGCTTAGAGAGGAGAAGAGAAAAAGACTCTGGGCAGGCTATGAACAATGCAAATAGCAAGGCTTTCATTATTAATAATTGTTTGTTAAGTGACACCCTCACACTCCTGTCTGTAGATGGGATTATTAAGTCCCCAAGCCAAAACTGAAGGTGGGTGTGGGCAGAACATGGCCAGGAGACTTGGAAGAGATGGCTGGCCAGGACTAGAGTCCTCCCAAATAGTGAGGAAGGCTGGTTTGACACAGGGGACAGCAGAAACAGACAAAGCATCTGCAGGAGGAACTGCAATGGGGGAAGAAATTACTGGATTTTAAACTTATTGAAACTGGACCAGATTTTTTGCTCTAGGTATTGAGGAAGAACAGCTACTGCAAACACTTAAGGTGATAGGAATGACCTAGGCTGTGGAAGAACTGCAACAGGAAAAGAAGAATAAAATACTGGGATAATTTACTTTGGAAAGGAAGCAAAGCCAAATCTCCTCTCATAAAAGAAGGAAAGACAAAACATGGCCTGGAAAAGGGTAGTGCTGGTCTTTCTGCTTCCTTGGATTTAACACAAAGTGGCCAAAAGAAGGAAAATCAAACCATCCCCACTCCCCAAACAAAAAGTTTCTGATCCAAAACCAGTTCAGGGGAATACCTTTTTCACACAACTTGGAATAACGTGGAACTCGCTGATGTAAATGGCTCTGAATCCAGAAAGCCACTAGCATTCAGTAAGGCACTGAATAGGCTTGCCTCCAAAATCCAGAAGACTAAAGACAACACCTGACATTTACTCGAAAAGGAACAGAAAAACTCCCACATCAGTTCTACAATGTATTTCTGCCTCCTGAGGATTGAACAGAGACCATCATGACTATCTTTCCATCTATAATAGCATTTCCTTTATCTTTTCCTGGAGCATCAGAACCCACCACCTGCCATTAACCTGTCACTGAGGGATTTTAATTCAGCAGTTTCTTCTGTACCTAATGAAAAGAAAAAAAACCACTTTCAGGGCTCAAATATCAGCTCGAGTGAATCACCCAGAGGGGAGCCTCCTTCCACAGTCAGGGACATGAAACTGAACTGTGCTGAGGGCCGCTGTCAAAATTTTGTCTGGCAGAGTGGGATGGCAAGCCCTTGTTCCTGTGTCATTAGTCCTGGACTGCTCTCATTATGCCAGACCTACGAGTTCCTCTCTTGCATGGAGATATCACGCTGCCTTTGGAAGAACTAATGTTTCCTGCTGCTTCCACTGGGATGCTGCACCTTAAGCTGTGCAGTTTCACCTTACCCACACTTTACTAGGAGGAGGGTTGTTATCTCACAGGTACAATGAGGTAAAATCTGGAATTTGTTGAAGTAGGATAGGGAACAGAGGTGCCATTTAGGCTACAGTTTGAACTGGTATATTCCTGATATATATTCTTTGTTTTCCAGATCTACTGATAACTCTCTGGTAGACACATATTCATATTTTAAATTGGATAGAAAAGAGATAATTTAAAAAACAACTGTGTGGCAGATTATTCCATCCTGCTTTGTTGTTTTGGTTTTTTCTTTCTTAAATTCTTTGTTTTACCATTTAACAAGTGTAACATGATCCCGCAATTCTTAAATGGATATGTGCAAGTCAAAATGCCTTGTGCCTAAAACATCCTGCAGTTACCCAACACCTACAACTAACCTGTTTATATTCCAGTATAACCAATAGATAACTTTTTTAAAATATGGCAAAATAATAAGATTGATTTCTCAATGAATCATGTTGCCTGCACCAGAAATATTATCTTTAGTATTTTAATAAACTGGTTTCTGAGAGTTGCCAACTGCTGACAGATAAATTAATGCAATAAACTTGTAATGGGTCAGAACAGGTAATTGATCTAGGAACTGCCAAGAACATCCTCAACAGCCCCCAGCAATTCTGGCAGAAGTTGGTACAGGTTCTCCGGACAAATGTGTTTTCAGCTGCAGCCTAGCAAATGATACCGTCCATGGGGTGGTAAACTGTCCAAAAGCAGCTCTTACAGCCAGCTGGGTACATAACCTATGATTTGAAGGACATCTATGATGCCTGCCAAAGACATGTTTATTGGGGGGTTTTATACCAGCATTTCTTGAAAGGTAAAACTATTTTTCCAGTTTCCTATGGTGGATAATTTAATTTATGGTGGATAAGTCTGTAATCTTTAGTTATTCCAAAAGGCTTTGTTTGGTCTGGGCATCTCTGTCACACTGCAGTTTTGTTTGTTTTTTTTTTCCTGAAGAAGAGAGGACAATGTACTCTTTTGTCAACACAAGTTAAAAGAATTATTGTACATGAACTCACTCTTCAAATCTCTTTAGTGCTAATGAGATGTGTATGCACATACATCAAAGTAAAACATTGAATACTGAAAAGGAGATTAGATGTAGCAATCTCCTGAGGTCCAGAGCAACTAAAGAGAAAATACTATTTCTTCTGATGTGCAGAGATCACCACCTATCTAGGAACGGCCAACTTTTGGAGACACTTTTTTTCTCTGAGGTCTACAAATACTCCAACAAAAGGGATTAAGGAGAAGCATAGAGCCATTCTGAAGGCTGTCCAAATTATTCAGTGGTTTTATTAGTTAGCCTAGTACCTTTATTTACAGCCTCAAATATTTGAGTTTTCTAACTCTCTCGGTCAGTACAAATAAAGTAGAAATCATGACTGCTCTGGAGATAGAGTGCTAGCAGAGGAATACAACATTTTTAATGTATGTGCTTAGAACTGAAGATGTTTTTCATACAGAGATTTCTGGAGAGGGCATATATAAATAATATTTAATACCATTTAAATTGCTGTCTGGAATCAGAAAAAGGGCTGTTAATAGACATGGGGCACAATAGCAATTTTCTACCTCAATGTATTGCTGCCATGGAAAATTCTCTGGAAAGCATCAGGCTTCAAAATCAATTACAGTTGACAAATGAGGCTTGCTTTCCTGCCAAAGGTTGGGTTTGGTGTACCTGTAGCTAATGTCTTAATGTAATGCATGGGCAGTGGAGTGCAGGATTTTGCCTTCAGCACCTCAGGGTCATTAATGTGGTCAAGCAACGCCTGGGTCCAACAGTGCAGGCAAGAGCTCGGACACAGCTCTGTGAACAGGCTGGGTGTCTGCATGGAGTCCAGGCCAGGTGCACAAACCACTCACAACCTCAAACATACTCGATACGTTTTAGAGGGTTTTAGCACCCTTTGACTGTGGCTGCATCTGGATTGGGGCAAAATAGTGAAAGTCCTCAGCTGCAGACACATCCAGGGTTCTGTGCATCCCATGTTTTGGCAGGGGAAGGCTTAAGGCAGTGGCCCCAGTCTGAACCTGAGCTGTAACGCATCTCAGTTACATCTGGATGTCAGAGATGTATGAGCTGGGGATTTTATAGGCACAAAAGTGAGCATATAACCACCAAATCATGTGTGAGCAAAGATGAGGAGCTGTACTCAAGATTTTAAGGACTGGTTTGGAAAAAGTATGATTTAGTTTGTGTTTTGAGGAATCTGAGCTTTGTGCAGCTTCCTGGAAACTAGACTGGGCAGTTGTTTTCATTATTCCAATTACTGACTTGATAAATATTTACACACACTTCCAGGAATCAGTATTGCAAGCTTTTCAAAAAAAAAAAAAAAAAAAAGACCCACAAGAGAATAAAAAAGAAAGTAGATTTTGCATTTATATCTCAAGCTTACTTTTCTGATTTTTTTCTTTCTTTCTTTGCCAGAAAAATCTCACACCTGCCTTGGACAGGTGAGGTAAATGACATTATGGAAGTCTTAAATTGTTTTCAGTGATATGAACATTAAAGTCCTGTGCTTTGGATAGTTGTCATTGCAAAGAAGTAGAAATATTCATCACTTCTGTGAGATATTTAGATTATTTAAGTTAATGAGAATGGATTGACTGAGGTTTAAAGCAAAACTTTCCAAGATTACAGACAGGGGACTTACAGAATAAACTGATTGCAAACCCAACAGCAAAAGAGTGTTTCTAATTTAATTGTTTGGTTATTTTTTTTTAAACCTGCCACAACACTGAAACATCAAGGTGATGATGCAGTTGCTCTTATAAGATCCTCTGTGCAGAAATTTGTTCTCCCTGTTACACACTCCCATGGTGCCAAATGCATTTATGAACGCATACAAAGAAAGGCTCGGCAGAAAGAAATCTGATGTGAGATTTTGTGCTTTCACAAAACTTTGTATCTCCCTACTGATTTCCATTTGCAGCTTTATTATTCCTCATTATTTTTACTTTCTCACTGGTATTTTAATTTTCATCACCTGGAACAGCTCAGCAAAACCCAGAGAACTGCAATGAAGCTACGCCACAGAAAGGTGTGTGCACATCTACACACATCCACAACCACACAGAGCAGGTTTTATTACTGCCCCTCTTCCCCCACACTTCTTTTCTAAAGGAAGATTTAATTTGACATGGAGACATGTGTGATGATTAACTCTTTGCTGGGCAGCCACAGGGCTTTCTTCCCCCAGGGCTGGCAGCAATTTTTAGAGGAATGTGCATGGCACTTGCACAGCTAATCAGGAGAGGAGAAGGTACGTCCTCTGCCACCAGAAAGAATGGTTGCAAACAAGGAATTAATATGCCCCATTCTCTGACAAATTATAGCTCCTCTCCATCTGGCTCCTTCATGAAAGAAATCACAGGCCCTCCTTCGCATCCTAAAGTGAATGTCTTATTGCTCAGCATACATGGACTCTCCTCACCCTTCTGCTTCCAGTCCCTTCTGCCTGCTCTGAGAGCTCTTCTGCTACCTCCTGACAGTCAGGTTTTTAACCCACGTCAGCTCAGCTCCTGCTCCATGCTCCCCTTGCATTTTGACTGATACCTTCACCATCCCTGCTGTCTCTCCTTTAATTTCCACTCTTCTTTACACTTTGAGCAGACTTTTGGCATTTTGATCCAACACTAGCAAACCCAATATAGTCAGAAACATTATTAGTAACACAGTGAAAGAGTCCTGGTGGTGGAAGAGTCTCCACAGAACACTGGCAGAAACCCTGTTACTCACCCCATTTTAAACCTTGAAAACTGAAGAAAAGCTGTTTAACATGCAATAGTACAAATACTGTAGTAGAAAGGGGGAGCCAAAAAGACACTGAGATTTTTTCCTCCATAGAACCTGTACTCTTGTCCTCTGTGTTAGTTGTGACTCCTTCTCTAAGGCTTTACAAATTGATGGACACCTCTCCTCTCTATGTTTAGGTGCTCCTCTTTCACACTGCCTATTTTCCTAATCCTGTGCCTAAACTGAGCTCCATGCTGTTATGCCTCCCGATACTACACAAATTTGCTTCTTTAACAGAACTTTAATGATTTTGTTAAATAAGTGCCTTCCTCCTTCACTCTGTCAGCTACCTTATTATTTGAGACCTTGTGTGGAAAACAACACCAAGTACCCTGTACTGATACGCAGAAGAGAAATTCCTCCTGCAACATAGCCAGGAGAGGGAAAGTAATGGTTTCTTCTGTTAATTTCTTTTTCATGATTACTACTGTGGCTCAAACCATGACACAAAAAGGGATAGCTCTCAGAAATGACATAAATTTTCAGAAATTACCTTTTCTCTCAGGAGTCAATTAGGTAAAACACCACTAAGAATGGCTTCATCACTCTGAAGTGAGAATTGCTTTTACATTCAAAGGCAATGTATAATGTACATTAAAAATTTGATAAATCAGGCATAAGGTTAGGTAAATAAATGACAAGTTGCTGTAATTTTAGAGTTTAGATTACACAGAAATCTATGCTTGACTGTCTTTGATACAATCAGTTTACACAATTTCAATAAACCATTAATACAAAAGGTAGGAATCTTGTTTCCAGGGTGGTATTGTTAAGGTACTTGCAACTTTTGCCTTATTGACACTGAGCCAGGCTGCATCCCACTGTTCAGACTTTATAATCCGTTATCAAATGCCCCTTTTTTAAAGTAAAAAACCCAACAAACCAAACCACAAAACTCCACAAACACAAAAAATCTAACAAAAAACCCACTCTTTTTTATAGACAAGATTGGCGATACAAGGTTTTGTTCAGTGCTTACAAATTTGTTCAGAAAATTATTACCTGATTTTAAAAGTTCTCCTTCTAGAGAGATGCTAAAAATATATATATTCTTTTTTTTCCTAGCTTTCTTCCCACTGTATTCCACCTCTCCTGATTCAGGTGGGCTGGAGAATACAGTAATTGGAAAAGAAATCTGGTAAAAATAAGAACAAGAGGAGGTCCACCCCCACTCCTACTGAAGTCAGTAGAAACATTTCTATTAGCTTCTGCAATCTCTGTATCCAGACACTGAAAAATCATCTCAAGATTTCAAAGAGAATAGTCCAAATCTTTCTTGGGCTGAATGTCAACCACTCTACTCAAACATGATTCTACTGTGCCTGCTCTCCAGTTTATATTCTGGTGCATGACCACATGTTCTCATACATGCTCTGACTTCAGTTGTATACAAGGATCTGATGTTAAAAATCACCCAGAAAATCCCACAACAACACCATCCTTCAGTATTGCTTGCTGAAAGATGGCAGAAACATTGCAGAATTATCTTTAAACAGTGGGTGAGTGGATGGTGGTTGTTAGTTTGACTACAGATATGCATTTATAGATATATATGTACATACATACACATACACAGTCTCTATATACATATTATAAATACAATAATAAAAAAAATGTAAAAATACTAATTTTGCTCAAATACCTGATTAAAGTGGATTAATCTTATGTTGCAATTATGTGCTCTATCCAGTTGGTATGATGGCTGTGTTAGAGGCCCTAAAATCTACAATAGTTGCAATTAAAAATAAAGTCTGCACTTCTGCCAGTCACCTTGTGCCATGCCAAGAAGTTATGTTGGAGGTGGGCCCTCGTATCTCAGCATTAGCTTGAAGGAGCGAGCGAAGTTGTTGGCCAGTGTGCAGCTGTGGGTCTCTTCTGCCAGGGGCAGGAGGAAGGCCAGGAGCAGGAGGAGCAGGAGGAGCAGTTGCAATGGTAGTGCTGCCCGGCACACGCGATGCAGGTATGAGCACACACCTCCAGAGCGCTTCTGGAAAACACAAACCGAAAAGCAGCTCAGAAAAGTAAATTACTGGGGAGGTCTATTTCAAAGACATCAAACTGCCAGGGAGAAGGTCAGAACAGCCCCTGTTGTCCTTGGCCTAGGATGCACCCTGGGCACACTGAAGCTGACTGAAGTTAAATTGTGTCTTTTAGGAGAATATTTCACTATTTTCAAGAATTCCCTGCTGAAAACTGTTGTTTTCTAGAAGGAAAACACTGCTGACTTTCTGGAAGAAAATTATTGCTTCCAAGCCCATTTTCCAGTTACAAAGTGGTGGTTACACATGCTCATGCCGAAGTTGCCAACTGGTCCCCACAGGCCACCATACGGCACAGAAGGTAAGTGTTTGCTACTCTCCAGTCAGTAAAATGAGAGCGCTGGTGACTGGAAGAGAGAACAGCTTTTGCTCTCCACCAGCACAGAGGAACTTCATTTGCAGCTCATCCAGCTCCTAGTCATCTGCCCTGCAGCACCATGTATTGGCTTTGGGGTCTACAAGACTGGAGGTCAGAAGAAAGGCCCCACAGTGCAGCCTGCCTCAGTATACCTTATACCTTACCAGACCCAGCCTAAAACTTAATGTGATGCAAAAGAATGAGAGAAACACAACACTGATAGTGAAAGAGATATTAAAGCCACATCTATTTGTGTGCAGCCCTGGGGGACAGACACCAAGGAGTCCCACTACACCTTTCTTTACGCTGGTGCAAATGTAGAGTAGGGCCAGTTAACTTCATAAATTTGATCTGGTTTAGCATGACTAGGAGACAATATATCTGTGGCTACAGAATTTAGAAAATATTAATTAAGAAGGGAGATTTCCACTGGCAAGATTCCTGGGTAACTCCTGCTAATGAGCTGAACTGTGTGAGGTTCCAAAAAAAAAAAAAAAAAATCAACTCTCTTGAAAAGAAATCTGATAAAAAGGGATCAATAACCCACTTATTTCATCAAACAAGGATTTATACAACAAGCATAAATGCTGTGCTTAATCAGCTATATTCGGTACCAGCCTACATCATAAATGTCAGCACAGAACATCCACTGAAGTGGGACCCACATTTTCCACAAAACGAAATTAATTTATTGTGTTCAAGTCACAGGCAATGTCAGTCCTGCAGCAAAATTAGGGCTTCTGCTCACTATGGTATATTTAACAGGCAATGCCTTTGTCCAACTATAGCACTGTTGCCTTTTTCTCAACCTGGAAATGAAACTTGAGATAATTTTGGTAAGAAGGTAATATAACGAACATAAATAATCCATGGGAAACATCAGCAGAGAAGATATGGAGGAGACTGATGATAGAAGAAAGTAATTATGCCTTTCGCTATTTTTAATGATCTCTTCCACTGCTTTCTAAATTACTCAGTCCCTTGTAACTCCATATAAATGCTTACAGAATTAATTACAAAGGTAAATATACAGCTGCAGTTACACATCATGAGACAGTTGTGCTGCAAAATCCTTCTGTTGTAGTTGGTTTGCTTCCATTATATTGAATGGCTGATGAGATTTAATTATCGTGTCATGCAGATGTAGAGGCAGCAGAGCAACAGCTGATTCCTCTATCATTTCTGGCCCACAGTATCTGGGTTGTAACTTGTTCGCTGAGGCCAAGGAAAACTCAGATCCCTGGACACTTGAACTGTCAGTGGATAAAGTGTACATGCCAGGGTGGGAGTGGGACTGACTTTGAGCACCACTGGGCAAGTTCCCTGGGTACAGTGATTATTTACCCATGAAATCAAAGCTTCACCAACCTGGCTGCCTTGCAGATGTCATCGGCTCCTTCTATGACCTGTTCTCAAAGTACAAGGCATAAGTAGCTGTTCTAATGAGACTTTCCCTTCTCTAGTCCAGATCTGAAATCCTTCTCCCCCCCGGATATCATCTGCCTATGGGCTGAACAAAACCTGAAGGGTCTTCTGTGTCTACAGTGAATACTAAACCCGTTATGAACAAGAGCAGCAGGCACAACTCTTGGTCAGAGCTCTCTGGGATTGTCTCTGAAGTGCCATGAACTTCTTGGTACGTTCAGTGTAAACCAGCACACTGTCATTCACAGTTCTGTTTTCATTGACAAAGATTTGTCATTCTTAATTCTTCATTCTTCATTGCATCCATAAGATCCAGCAACATGACAAATACATTTATCAGAGTGCCCTACGTATAAATAAAAATACCCTTGCCAGGTTCCAGAATCCATGAGCAAGTTTGTTTGTAGATATTAACAGGTGTAGTTCTGTCAGTGGAAGATCCAATGTGAGTTAAGTCTGCATTGGGACAATTCAAACCATGCTCTTTGTCCTCCCACTAAGGCACAGTAAGTCTTAATGCTGATGTTGTTACAGGGTAGGATCCTGAGACTGACTGTTCAATAGTTCATTACAACTGGAATCCTCAAAAATATTCTCATGAACTCAAACACTCTGGACTTAGAAATCCACCTCTCACTGACACAGTTGTGAGGACCACCAGTCTTCCTAACAACACCTAAAACTTCTGTTTTACTGCTGTCAATCCTTTAGAACTGGTTTTGAAAGCTACTTCAATCTGAAACTATTCTTTCATTGCCAGGCCAGCTGCAACATGTTACTTCCCTGTTCCGTCTTTCTGCCTATGAACTGGTGGGAAATGCGAGCACTTCCAGTTGTGCCTTGTCTCTGTTCCTGCCACAGCCCAGGGAGCAGACATCTTATGGTCACTCAGGCCTGTCACTGGTTTCCTATGATGACCACACTGCCAGTTAGCCACTAATATTTTTCCTACCCTGATTCTTCTACCAATCCAGCATTTGATTCAAAGCAGTTCACTGACTCTGCCTTGATTTCTATAGCAATCACTACTAATAACTCAACATTTCAATCTCATCCCATTTCACAAAGTGCCTTGCTTTTAGATACACTGGAAGAAGCTGTAAAACAGTATTGTTTTTCACAGCTCATCCTCCAGAAAGAATTAATGCAAAATGGATTTATTAACAAGCTCTCATTTGCTCTCCTCGGAGCTTTCTGCAAAGGTTGATACTCAGGCTAACCATAGCAGATCCTAGCATTAGAAAAATCTGTGGAGGGACAGTTAACTTGGGGCAGAACTTCAGAGAAGGAGAAATATTTTGTCTTTATCTTCTGCTTTTCTCCCAGCTACTTGCTGGGTTTATAGGTATTTGTGTTCAATGAACTTTTGTCTTCGATGCCCAGCTTCTCTGTTTTGTTCATCACACAGCAAGGTCAGAATCTCGTATTTTAGACTCTATTTGTTGTCATGGGAATGACTCAGCTATAGCAAACGTGGTATTATGATGCCTCTGCAGGACTGAAAATGAGGCCCACAGGAGCTGTGAGGGTTTGGTGTTTTCAGCAAATTTGCAATGATAAACCCTTAATAAATGAGGGCCTCAACCTGCACACACTGAAATCCACAGGAGATTTATCATTAATTTCAGTGTCTGCAGTGGGATTATGCACAGGAACAACTAAATAAAGTCAGGATCAGGAACTACTTGTCTGTGGAGGTCAGCAGGTATCTTACAAATGGATTCATTAGTTATATGCCCAAGTTGTTGTGACATGAAACCTACATTAGTTCCATTGCTTTGTGCTTGCTGGAACAGTTGGTGATTTTTTTTTGTGGTTTTTGCTTTTTTTTTTTTGGTGTAACTATGAGAGGTGTTAAAGGATAAAAAAATTTGAAGGACACACAGTAAATTTAAATAGGAAAGATGATACATTTGGAAAAAGCATGGAAAAATTTGAGGCACTGACTCCCTTTCTGAGTATGAAAAAAATAGCACTTCAATTTTAGTCAAGATATTTTTTTAGATCTGTGATGTGAAAAAGAGATGCTTTCAGGACGTGGCGACCTGAGACCATGGCACCAACAGGAAATTCAGGAGGCCAAGGTTCAAACCTCTGCTCTACTGGACTCAAAGTGATCAGGACACACTTCCAACCCTTTGGCACATCATTCAGGGTTAGAAAAGGATGGCGTAACACAGTTCTACATTTGCAAGAGACAGTTTGAATACATCATTTCGATATGAGATGGAAGGTTGATGATGAGAAAGATGAGAAGGTTGCAACCACAACCCGTGCTACACAGTGGAATTTCCCTTTCCCAGTCACTCCAGCTACTGGCATCAGTACAGCTACCACCCAGCACCCACAGTGCCTGGAGTGCATGTGTCAAATACAGGCTCCACTAAATATTCTGAAATCAAATCTTCCTCTGAGAAAAACTGGCAAAGCTCCAGTGAAGTCAACAGAATTTTAATTTCCACCATCTTGGAATAACAGCTGGAATACCTGGGTATTGAGCCAAAGTGTCAGAGACATTTTTGAAACACACATGGAAAAGGAATAGGTTGGCATTTAAAAAGAAAATATACTTTTAAAGTTCACCATCAGGAATAAATGTCCTCCCCCTTCTTCCTCAAAATACCAGGACAAGCAAGGACTGTCAAGGGGTGGACGACTGTGTTTTGTGTAATGCTAAATGCATGCTTGTTCCAAATGAACTGCACTGGCTGTGAAAATTCACATTTATACTTGATTCATGTTGGGGAGTTTGAATGACAAGCATCGGTTTAGATCTAGGGAGTCCTCAGAACTTAAATCTGTTTGCAGTTAAGAACTCCTCACCAAACGCACCATGAAAAATCACTTGGATGGGAAACAGCAGAAAAGCACTTCAGAACTTGCTACATAATATTCCTGGGTAAGTTGCTGAAGTGTTTTACTAAAAATCAGTGCCTCCCCCCCCCCCCCCCCCCCCGGTTTGCTATTGACCACATTCCAGGATATAGGAAAACACACAGTTAATCTAGCTATTTGAGAGAGCAGAGCAATATAGCATCTTACACCAGCCTCATTAGCCGGGTTTTGCTGCTGCTTGTGTGTCACCAGCTTGCCTGACAAAAATCATACCTGCACCACTGAGTCAGTGATCCAGCAGAGAAAAAATATTTAGTCTGGATTTATTCCTCTTACCTCAGAGTATTTCCTGAGAAATGCACTGCTGCCTGAAAACTCCTGCTCTACCTAGGGATAAAGAGACCAATGCCTTAGTGTCCTGCAGACACTACACACCAGCAGCCATTCCACTTTGTGCCAGGGCTGCACCCAGCCCAAGTATCCTCTATTCTACAGCAGCTGGCACAGATGCATAGGTAGTAAGGCAAGTATAAATAATTTCTTCTTAATATTCTAGCCTCCAGCTACTTTCAGTTCAGGCAGTTTCCTGAGCTTGATAGGGCTTGTTCATCTGTTTAACATTCAGGGAATCTTTCTTCCAGATACTTGTCCAGGTTCCCCTTAAACCTACACAAACAGAGTCCTCAATATTCTTTAGCAAGGAGTTCCAGCTGGCATGAAGAACACATCCTTTGTGTTAGCTTTGAACCTGGCTCTTAGTTCATTCTACAAGAAGAGATGGAGAGTCAACCATCATCTACACACAGCACAATTCATGATGATGTGAAACCCCAAGTTAAATGCCTAGGCAGGATGAATCCAGGCCTAACTCCACAGTGGGAAGGTCACAACATATTGGGCTTAAACTACAGCAATAAGGACAGAGGAAGAACTTCTTAACAGGAAGAATAGATAGGCCTTGGAAAGGATCACCTGCATAGGTAAGGATTCTACCACTTCATTATTCCTCTGAAAATAAATAGAGCTGCCAGGAAGACTGAAACAACAGCTTGCCATACATTCCTTTCATCCTGGATAGGAGTATGCCTGGATAGGAGTATTAAGCACCACCACTTGTTTTGGTGAAGCAGCTGCCTTATCCGTGGCATTTTGCCTCTGAGGGGCCCTTGTGTTTCTGCCACTTGAGATCCCACTGGGTACTTACTCAGCTGTCACTCACAGAGGCAGCTTATAGACAACAAGAAGAGATGAGCTCCAGGGGGACCACAGGCTGCTCTCTCAAACCAAAGCAAATTGGCTTTCTTACCTCAGTGTGAGATAGTTTGGAGCTGGGCTTCTTATCAGTTCTCAACTCAGAGCCATGAATGTCCCTCTCCAAGATAAACAACACATTGCAAATCACAGCTGGCCTTTTCAAGAAGGAAATTATTTAAGGGAGTTGGATACTACTGTCACCACAGAACTGAGCACCCAACATGCTCCTGGGCAAAGCATAATCCCATAAACCACAGCAGGAACTAAGATGTTGACTAGAGGTTATGTGACCTCTGCAAAAGGACAGTGAGACCCCGAGTTCAGAACTGTATTTTCCTAAAAGCAAACACTGCCCAGGGTAGGCAACCAGCAGTGAGGAATGAGTAAGGGGGCTCTGGGACCCCATTGACCCCTGTGCATATCATTCTCCTTTGCATAAAGAGCTACCAGAATGAACCAGTATGCTGAAGAGAACTTAACTGCAGTCTTACAAGCAATTTTAGCTCTGACATTTTCCATCTTCAGATTGCTTGACTTTGCAACCCTAATGTTCCTTTCAATTCTGAAGTGCATAAGCATATGCATGTAAATAGGTAAGTATACAGGCAAATTAAAGACTGTTTTCTTTCTTAGGGCAGATTCTGGAGTACCTCAACATGGCTGGGGGATAATCTAGAATCTTCGATAGAGGCTTCATTTAAAATAAACAGAAAACAAGGAAGAGCCAGCAGTTCATATCTGAGGTTTCAGCAGCCACATATGGTGGATATTTCAGAATTTCTGCTGCAAAGTCATTTAGAACCAAGCACTGTGCCATATGCTACTGTGACACAAATGGATTTATAAAGGTTATCTTCTGTGTGCATATACAGCATGACGTGTTTCCAGGAGGAGCATATCACAGGACAAGAGCTACAGCCTAATCTGTTAAAGTAGCACTGATTTCTGTAATTCTTCAGACGTGAGCAAGCAGAAAAAGACCTCAGTCTTCTATATTCAGGAAGGCAGTCAAGTAAAACAACTTTTCCCAATTTCTAACTTCCACTAATCCTTGCAAGTTGAAATAAACTAATTAAAATAAGCATAGAAAGAATAAAAACTGAAAGAAAGACAAAATGTTCTGGAACTTGTAGAAGTTACTGACATCAAAAGCTGGTTTGTCCTGTCAACAACGTATGTTTCCAGCTGCTTTGCCAGTGACTTCTCTCAAGTCAAGATCAAACTTTTCTTCAACTTCAGCAGTCACCATACATAATTTAAATATATTTGCATTTTATTTAAATACTTTAAAAATGTGATGGCTTACTTTTAAATAAATAATAAGTATAAAAATTAGAGGCAATGATTAGATGAGTTTTTCTTACAGTGCCTTTTACAGTTGAGTTAAAAACATTTTTTCAGGTATATACTGAAAATTGGTTGCATTCTGCTATTGCTCAACAAATCTCTCTCTCTCTTTACCTTTCAGTTAGGACATAAAATTATATCTGCTGAGAAAATAATTCTAAGCTATCTCCTGGGTGAAAATCTGCATATACTTCACAACATGGCAGGCAGCTAAAGGACACATCTCTTCACATAAAGCAGGGAGCACCAACCACATGCCTAACTAATACCACGTAAGCATGAAAAGAAAGTAAGAACCAGGTGACCTGGGAAGCAGGATGTCACCTCCTTGCACCAGCACTGCTGTAGGCAGACAGCATTGGCAAGGCACAGGTGTGGCAGGACCAGATAAACAACAAAGAGCCCCAGATATCTAACTTTTGAGGACACTGTAACATAAATTGGAAAATGACATGAGACCTACAGAAATAAGAGCACACAGGCAGGGAGTCTCACAGGTGCAGTAATGGGAAGAGAAGCTTGTGAGCCTGCTGGAAAAGAAAGGGGATGCTGCTGCCTGGCTCAGCATACCTAACAGTGGGTCTGAGTTAGAAATGGGCAGTCAGGATTTTTCTGGAGGTGGGCTTTTTTTGACTAAGTTTCCTTTCTGAGCAAACATCACTATAGGGAGAAAATAAGTCTATCTGCTAATTTTTTAATGCTAAGATGCCCTTCATCCTGTGTTTGGGTCATGGTATAATTCCTAAAACAGGTAGAGCACAGGCTTATAGGCAGAGTGATGAAAAAAAATAACAGAGAGATCTTATCTTTATCTATCAAAGAGGTATTGAAAAGTGAGGAAAAGATACCTTTTAATAAGTCTTTTTCATTTTACTAAGACTGTAATAGTACAGAAGATTTCAAGTGAGTAACACCTAGCAGGAACTTGAGGAAAACAAATGGGCCACACACTTTCAATAGAGAGGCACCACTACCACAGGCAGTAACACAGAATGCTGTGCTTTTCTGCCATGAGGAACTCCCATCATATCTGCACTTGCGCAGAGCAGAACACATTACTGTTTTCTTCCTGGCAAGCTGTGGCAGCTCTTGCTTTGCAGTTTCCTGAATGACTGCATTAATTTGATTGACTCCAGATCAATGGTGTCTCTAAATAAGATTAAATTATGTGTTCATTCTGTCTGTATGTTACAGGAGATTACTCTTAGCAGAATCTCAAAGGAAGCAATTAGCTGACCACTGATGTAATGAATTCTAATTATTTTGTTTGTACAAACAATAAAGCCAGATCATTTGTTTAGCAAGGAATTGTAATTACTCTGAGCACTTGAGAAAATAAATCAAACAGCGCTACCTAGACCTGTAAATAATGAGCCTTCGACTTCCTACTTATGCTAAGAATGCTCATGGAATATTTTCAGGTAGCTGGGATCCAACCTTTGAAAGTAACATTTATCATAGTTGTTATTGAGCACTTGCTTGATCATTTTCTTGAGTGTGCTAGGTACCCTGCAGAAATATCCATCTACATTGGCTGTCACTGGCACCTGCTAAAAATTCACTGCAGCCAGTGCAATTTCCTGCAACTGTTTTTTGTTAATCAACAAGAAGTCACTCACATCACAATTATTAGGCTGTTCCGCTCCTAAGGGCACCAGTGGCAAAGGCATGTCCTCAGTAATGGATGAGTGATCAGAAAAAAAGCACATTACTATACATGGAGCAGGCTCTATTCTGCCCAACATTTGGCCATGTAGGCTAGAAATGGAATAAAATCAGAAGGCAATCGCATGAGAATGGTTGCAGCTGGGTCCTCTCCTTCTCCATGTTGATCTGCTACTGCTACAAAATATTCACAGCTCAAACAGGAGAGACAAGCAGAGTCACTGGGGACCTCCTGCTGTAAAAGCAAAGATCAGTCCAAAAATACCTCAACTTCTGCAACTTCTGCTGATTTTGTGTGACTCAAGAGCATGAGGGAGCTGACAAATTAGAGATAACCTGATCTTATTTTATGCAAACTCACTGGTTGTTGCAAGCACAGTGATGCAGCCGTCTGCACTTCCTGCATATACCAACTCCTGAGATCAGCCATTCTCTTCAAGGTAGTTGGCTTCCTTTACCATAGCTTTGAAAAGATATTCATGCATACAAAAATACTTTGTTTAATCTTTCTTTTGTTTCTAGCCAAATTTTAGGTGTTAAATCTGAATTTAAAATAAACTGCATAGCCTAGAATTCTGCAGTTGGCCTGGTTTTCCTCTTTTCTTGAGCCTACAAGTGATACACCCAAAAGGGATCAACATTATTTTCTGTCTCTCTTAAGCAGTGCTCAAAAATCTTATGGCAACACCATCTCACCTCCTGATAAAACCTGAATGAGAAAAAAAAAGACACTTCTGCTTCCAGCACTTGGATTCTTGTTGTAGCGTTACTGTTTAAATAGAGAATGAAAGCCCTGAGGTCAGCGAAATCTCACTGAAGTGAGCAGAGTATAAGTTACAGCAACATCTGTACTGGCTGAAGGGAAACTGCAAATCACTTGTTAGTGCAATGGGAGCCATTTCCCTCATGCTTTTGAGGTATTTCAGTTCTTCAGTCCTTTCCACCCTGAGCTGTTTCTCTTTGTGTTCGGTAGCTACTTAAAACTCCCAGAGTCGGGGGGTTTTTTTGTGCTCTTGCTGTAGGCCTAACTGACAAATGTTTGCTGCCTGCCATTATGTTAAGCCAGTATCTTTGAAAATTAACTGAAGACTTTAGTCTAATTCAGAGCATTTAAGGATGAGTAAATACCATGTACCCCAAGGCAGGTGAGGCAGATGAATTAAAAATGGCATCTAACTGTAGTGGAGACATGCTTATTCCTAAAGCTTTTGTTTTGTTTTTCCCTACAAACAACTTGACCCAACCAAACAACATGAAATCAGAGAATTCCTTGGTCAGTCTTCTGGAATATCCCTGTGAGCCTCTTCTAGGGAAAAGAAGCACTACTAAGTGTTTGGCTGCTTCTACACCAAGTATTAAAATGTCATATTTTTTTTCCAGCCTGAAAAATTCTGGTGACCTTACTGGATGAAACAATTTATGCTGAGCCAGACAGGCAAGAACAGAAAGTCTTTGGGGGTCTTCAGGAAGGCTGAACTGCAGCCAAAACAATTGAGGAAAGTGTGAAAACTGCCTTAAAATTGGTCAGTACTTTGCTGGGTAAAAATATTGGAGCTGCTACTCCACATTTGAGTATTAGAGGAATATCTCATCAGAATGACGAAAGTCTTATTTCTGGCCATGCTTGAAAGTGCACTGTACCCTTGAAATGCACCCTTTAAATATTGGTCTCTTCTACAGAGGTGTTGCACCACGAGAAATCAAGGGTTTGATTTACCTTAAAATGACTATGTGATTATGATCCTGCAACACATTACTCATCCAATCTCCTTTGTGTTGGGCAAATAAAGACTTATTCTTCTATTCCTTCTAAAAACAAATTGAAAGCGAGGTGACAGTACAAAGCAGAACAGTGTCTATAAACAAAGCAAATTGTGACAGAAAAATTTGCTGACTTTATGAAAATGGGATCAGAAGAAGTGCTGCTTAGTTTAATAAGAAACTGGCAGTATTTTGTTTTCTTTTAGCTTCTCCTTATCATCTCCTGTACTGCTTCTGTTTCTTATGTCATCACTTCAAAAAGAAAATCCATCACAGGAGGATTTCTGCTGCTTAGAATAAGGATTTAGTCTAATAGCATTAGACAAATCTCTTGACTTTCTCTGGCCTTCTGCATTAGAAAGAAAGTGGGCTGATTGATCCAAAGCATTTTTTTTTACAGAAGTGTCTAAAGAACTAGAAGTCCCATTTTCAAGATTATTTTAGGCACTTAACCAATAAAACCTTTAGAGAGATATTTTGGCTCTTCCTTAGTCTCGTTTGAAAAATTAATTAAATTCATATAGCAAGTAGATATATAAAAATGGAGTTTCCCTCCTCTCCCAGGAGATGGATTTAGCTTCTAGAGATACAGTATGCATAGTTCAAGAGTAAAAACTCTGTAATATTTTTCCATTTAAAAATCTAGAGAAAATCAACAAATTCTTTAAGAGTGGCTCTTAATAAGCAAATTGATTTCAGGAATCTTTAGGAAAGTTTAAAATAATTTTCTGCAAAATGTCTGGTCAAACATTTTTTTAGCTTAATAATAAGAAACTGTCTTGCCTTTCTGAATCTGTCTGGCTCCTCCAAAGATCCAGCACTCTGTTTAAAAGAAAAACAAAGAAAAGAAAAAAAAGAAGCATGAAGTTAAGATCCCAGTGGAGCCTGTAAATGAGTATTTGCCACACAGGGGATTTTTCTTTCAAATTCATGGTCACCTGGACAGAGTGAACCAGCAGGAGATTTTTTAAATGAGCTTTTAAACAACATTAGGCAGAAAGATGACATGTTTTTAGGTTCTTGACTACTTGAATCAGATGAGCAGTTCTCCCAGCAATAGCTTTGACTTTACTGACACCTATTGACTATGGTAATGCTTACAGAAGGTTTTGGTTAACAAAGCATGAATCATTACAATCAATGGCAAACGCAGAAATATGCTCCTTATTAATAAAAGTCATGCTTACCTTCCATGCATTTTAAAGGATTCATGTTATAAATAAGCTTTGAATATCAAGACAAGGTTTCCCAAGGCAGAAATTTTAAAATGCCTCAAATTTTAGGTGTTCAAGTTCAGATACCTTTGAAAGCACTCATCTATAGAAAGTACCAAATGCAAACCTGTAAATTCTAATCCTTTGATTATGGTATCTTGAAGCTGCTTAGATAATGTGAGTAGTTAAGCTAGAAAAATATTAATTAATAATGATATATGTTTATGCTAAGAACATGGGAATACCTTTAGCATGCCCTGGAATATCTTACATATGATGATGAATTCTGCCATCCTGACCATGTCTTATATATAAAAACTCGGTCACTTATTTAATAATTTGGTTTTTGCATTAAAATGCCTCCTCTTTAGTTCATTCCAAATCATTAGCCTATAAGACAGTTTCAAAAGGGACTAGGTCCTTCTGTGCACAGTTACTTTGAATCAGTTCAGTCAGTGACTATTCTGTCTCACAGCCGGAGACACAAATAATGAACAGTGAATATATTCTTCCTGCATGAACTGTCAAAAAATAACTCTATGGAGAATGTTTGGTGGAGAAAGGGCAAAAAATAGAAATCCATGTGCCCAGAACCAGGTACACATCCAAAGTATTCATGCACACAAACACCTCTCATTCCCCAGCTGCATGCCTCTTTGCCATTTATTATTCTGGTTTGAAACTTCCATCTCAAGAAGTATTTTGAGCATAGCTTACAAAGGGAAAAAACACACAACTCTTAATTAAGCAGACACACATGAATACTGTTGAAGTAAGACTAGCAGTGGGAAGCAACCTGAAAGAAAAATGCCAGAGCTCAGCATCTGTGGACTGTGTGTTGTCACCTACCGGTGAACTCAGGCACTCTCTCAGTTTAGATTTGTAGAGCATCCATCGGTAACGCAGGTCCTCCAGGTCTTCAGAATTTCCAATGACAGGATGAAGATGAAGGAGCTCCTCAAAGAGATGCTGACCACGAGGCACATGAGACTGCAGCTCCTAAAGGCAAAGACAAGGGTCAGCAGCAATTCAGGATTCAGGAAGGCCCCACTTTCTAAATCAGCATTTGAAAAACAGTGTTTATGCAATAGCACATTTATTTTTGTTATTGCTTTTTTGGCCTGAAATTATATGAAACTCACCTGCAGGGCTCCTGTAGCCTTGGATATTCCTGTGTTTAGTTTCTAACAATCCAACAAATCTAACAAATTGCCATGGCATTTGGCTATAGTCAACAGGAAAAGTGAGACCAAATACTGATTTGACACTGATTTTAATCAGCTTCTTTTAATTAACACCTTTGCCATACCACACTGGAAATGTCCAGCCCAACAGCTAAATGCTAGATGCTCCCTTCCCTTCTACTCTGGTTCTTGCAGACCTTTCCTAGTAAAAAGGATGAAATTTGACTTAAATTCCTGAGCTTCATCTAGAGTCTCGTAAAGCAGAGAGCACAGTGTTTGAATTTTTTGTCTATTTGTTCTTCTGGATTTTTGGGGGTTTTTTGGGGGGTGGTGAGTTTTTGGTTGCTAGGTGAAGTGGTTTTGGGTTTTGTTGTTGTTTGGGTTTTTTTAATTCTGAAAGAATTCACACTTATTGCACTATTTTTCTCCATGCACCCCCTGAAAACTAACCTCAAGTTTGCTCTGGTGTACTTCAATTTCCTCTGCAGAAGATGGAGTCCCAGCAAGAATTTTGGTCAGTTCGGCGTTTTCTCTTCGTAGCCACTCTTCAAAGTCCTGTAGGAGCTTCAAGTGTCTGCTTGTACTTTGCCCTTCTCCCATCTTCTCCTAGGATACAGAACAACAGGAACAAAAAAAAGCCCTTACTGTTATGTCAGACGCTTCCTCTGAAGGCCTGACTGTGAAATCTTAACCTCCAACTTTGTAACCCACAATATCAGATGAAGGCAATTAAACTGTTCTTGTGAAGCTGATATGAAGGCAGACACAGAGTCCCCATCTCACCTGCTTATGGTTGGGATCAACATCAAAAAGGCGGAAAGCAGGTCTAGACATCCATCTGCTGTCCACAAATGCTCTTTTCTTCTTCTTGTCAGCCAATGGTCTATTTAACTGCCACTTTTTGAGGAGGCTTGAAAACACAAAACCAGAGATATCAGTGCAGTGGACTACCACGTTTTGACTGGGGCTATGGGAGACAGCTCTGGGGAAACAGCACTACTGTTGTTATTATTATATCATGATTAATAACACTAAAACTATTGAAGTTACTCCCAAATGTAGTGTCTCACAGCTGCACCAGGACTCTAGTTCTAACATTTCCAAGTGTTTTCTTTCTTTTATTTAAGGGACTAAAAATATTACCTTGGCAATATACCTTTCTTTCTGGTTATAGGAGGCAGTACAATCATGACTTCCTTGCTTTGTCATTTAATCTTTGTGCCTATTCTGACAGTATGTATGAATACAATCATACATGCAGCACATCATTAAATATTAATATAGACTAGCAAATATGAGCAGCATTTTGACACTACACAGTGGGGGAAAAATAAATTAAGTCTTCATTTCCTAGCTAAAGAGATTTTTTGCTCTGCTTATACTTCTGCAGGTTTGCAAAAGGAACAAATCCCATTGCAGATACTCCCTCCTTGGAGGCATCTGCAAGGAGAACAGGAAGACGAGACAGAACAGCACAAGTCACCCAGTCTACACCAAATTTCCTCTGACACAGACTGGCAGTACAAGAGTGAGCCAGGTCATAAGACACTGCCTACTCCGACATGAGGTAAAGGAAGATTCACAGAACATTGTGGTTCACAGAGTCTTAAAAATGGTTTTCTTAAAAGTAATGATTTTCAGTTCACAAACATTAAATAAAATCCCATCTTGCTTCTAGCATTATGGTATGGCTGTTCACTTTCACAGCACGGAGCATAAAGCCTCAAGTGTGTCTGTTCTTACTGCAGTAAAGAGAACCCTGTTGAAAGACATAAGGAAGACCTACATGAACACTTACCCAGTTGCCATCTCCTTCAGTGATTTCCATGACTCCTTCAGCTGATCCAGCTCTGCCTGGACATGGGCAGTCTCCTCTGGAGAAGAATTCTCCATGACCAACTGGCCATGAGCTTCCACAAGGTGCAGCTGGATCTCCTTATCTGGAAACTCAGCTAGCAATCTCTGAAATGCAAAGCCCTGACAATTACTTCTAGGTATCATGGTTAAAGTGGAGGCTATGTCAGACTGAAGGCCACGTTCAGTCCAGGGCTACGCTGGTTTTGTTGGCACTAGCTAGAACATACCTAGCAGGAAAAAAATATGCTGTGGATGCTTCCAAAGAGCCAACATAGGTCAAAGAGCTGATGGGAGAACTTTGAGGGTGCAAGCTGTCAATGTACTTCATTCTGTAGCCTTCCCATGAAAGATTTTGGTCTCCCATATGAAGGCAACAGCTGTCAGCTGAAGTATCCTACTAGAGTGAATTTTGCATGCAAAGTACTGCTACTTTGCATGCAAAGTAAAAGCTGGCAGCTTTGGAACAGGTCAGTTCAACAAGTAGAAGGCCAGCTAAAATGGCAGGAATGTTCAATATATTGATGAGTACACACAGGCAAAGGCAGGTATTGTTCAGAGAGATCACCCTGACAGGAACAGACCACCTATCCTTGGACAATACTTTATCCATCTCAACACTTACTCATTTTCACTGCTCTTGTCTGTTACATGGCCCCACATCCCACAACACAGGGCAAAGGAGAGAGGCAAGAGCAACCAACAGTTATTGAAGGAGAAACACAAATCACTACTCTCCTGAACCAGAAAATCCTCACTATAAAGCCCCACTCTTAATGTCTGAATGCTGCAAAGCAAATAATTAACATCTTAAACTAAGATGCTTTTCTCACCTCCAGGTCTTCCAGCCTGCCCTCGGTGTTCTGCTCTCCATCAGCATCCTGGAAGAAGTCAATCTGCTCCCTGGTTACTGAGATCCACTGCTGGAGGTCAGACAATTTGTCATTATATGCCCAATGCTTCTGAACGTGGTCTTCACTCTGCTGTATCATCATCTACAAACGATAAAAATATGTCAGCAACCACAGACAGACAAAAAGCACTTTCTTTACTGGATCTAACACTATGATGGGCACAGAACCTCATGGGCACAAAGGGAAAAAACAGCTATTAATGAGAGACAAAAAACCTATCCTTTTAGCATCAGTGGTGTGGAAAACACCTCCAAGCTCCTGCAGGTCTGAATTCAACCACACGGGGGGGTATTAAGAACTAGAATAGCTCCCTTCCTTCTCAGCTGAAAGGGAATAGAGAATATACATGTCTGGGGTTTTTGTACTCCAGTCAATATGAAATACATTTTACACTCCCTGAATCAGAAATGACTGTACAGATTTTTTTGGCAAATGTTCAGTTCAGTGGTAAATGGGATGAGAGATTGAAACTAGAATTCCACAGTGCATGTTCAGGTAACACTTTAACATACATAATTTTATAGTGAACTGCATAGCTAAGGTAACTTTGTGAGCTCTTCTTCTGAGAATCTTCTGAGATTGCTCTGGAGGTCATTTTATAGGTATGTTTGCAAGCTACAAAATGCCTCAGGACAAAGCAAGTATTTATGCAATCACAGCACTTTTCTCTCATTAACTTTTAGGTCACAAAGCCATAAAACCCCCAAACACTTTGGCACAAACCCCCTCTCCCATAATCTGTGAAGTGCAAGCACCATCATGATAATATGAGTTCTTTTGGTCAGAAATCTCAGGCCCACTCCAGAAACAGTTTATATAGACATAAAATCTGTGTGGATGGCATCCTATCCCCAAGGGAAATCACATTAGAGATAATCAGAGAATCCTGGAAGACTTATCAAAGTCTTAAGAATTCAGTGCTTTGTTCCCCTGAGATAAAAATATCTGTCACTCAAAGCATATGCTCAAATATTTTTTTAAATATTTTTAAATAGAGGCAACTGACAACTCCCCAGGCAACTAAAAACTTCCTTATGTTACCTCCAGTGATCTCTTCAGGGCCTGAGAGTCAGATGAAAATTGGTTCATTTGATGTCTATGTGTGGTATTTGACTGAACAAGCTTCTCTACCTCCTCCATGTGAATTGTAAGCTCTGCCAAGTCATCTTGGATCATCTGCAGAGGAAAAGACAGATTCCATATGTGTAGTGTGCTAGGTATGGCATGGACTTACACAAAAAATACACCAAAGGTAGCTTCATTTGACAGTATGAAGACAAAAAAAACCAGCAACAACCACTGTCATTAAGAAAAGTAATTGTTTTGATGCCTAGGAGTAAATGTTTCTGAACTGGTATGTCCTTTACATGTTACTGGGAGATAACAAAGAAGATAAATTGCTGAGAAGCGCCAAAGGAGCCATAGTATAACCAGCAAAGAACTATGGTGATAACACCCCCGTGGTCACCAAGGATGAAGCGCCACAGTACAGCTGAACTGTCATAGCTCACCTTGGCAGTCACATCCCCTCTCCTGCTCTTTTCTCCCCTCTCCCAGGTTTGTAATCCCACTGTATGCCTTGAACAGGCTCTACTGCATGTTGGACCCTTTGCCGAATCAGTTCAAAAAACTAACCAAAGAAATTATCATCTCTTCCTGTTTATTTTTTTTTTTTCTTATCTTGGACAGCTGAAGCAGCCCATGGAGTAAATTCAGCATGAGTCACAGCTAAGTGACAAGGTAAAGAGCAGAAAGAGGAGGAGACAAAAGGAAGTGGAAGAGTTGAAATTCTTTTAGGGAAGTTAACCTGAACCAATCTATCTTGTGCAGTTTCACTGCCAGCGGGACGTGCCAGGACATATTTTCTTTAGCAAATAAACTAGCCCAAGAAAGTGTACCACCAACAGCTTCCAGCTGCTTCTTCCTTCCCTCAAGCTCAGTTTGCCAATGCTTCATCTGCTCTGCTTTAATTTCATTCACTCATGCTATAAACTGGACCAAATGAAATTATCTAACACAGAATTGAGGGGAATTGAATTCCCAATGCTAATACTGAAATACTGAATTCCCAGTGCTAATAAAATATGAACAAACAGGAACCACAGTTAGCTGAGGATAACATGGCCAAACAATACTGTAATATACCTGGAGTCTCTGGAGTTGTGTCTTTTTACCCAAGAGGTCAGGCCGTGGTTCCTTCTCCAGATCTAATTTGGCTTTGATGGCAGATAATTTCTTCTGCAATGGCGCAAAACCAGCATCAAAGTTCTTATGTTGCAATACCAAATTCTAGACGGAGAAATAAGAAAACAGGTCCAGCATTCAACATATACCCCTTGGCATTATGTTTTGTCAATATCTGTTTCATATTCAGAACAAACACTGAGCTACACTATGCAACAGACCACAAATTTATTTGAGTATTTGGTCAGCCTAGGAAAAGGGATTAGTACTAAATTTATATGTATAAAACTAGCTTAGTACAGACTTGATCTTTGTCTTTATCACAGGCAAAGACAGTAAATGGGTTTTGTAGTTCACCTGGAGTTTGCTCTTGCTTTGCAGCAGACTTTTGTGTAGAATTTCTCTCTCCTTTGAAGCTTCAGCTACTTCTTGAAGGAAAGACTCTGCTCTTTCTTCACCAAGGACATCATTTAGCATATCTTTCTTTAGCTGTAATGTCATCAACTTCTCTTTGAACTGGGAGCTTTCAGCTAGAGCAGCCTGAAGGAGAAAAGTTCTTCCAGTGAGATTATACAAAAAAAAATAATCATATAACCATATTATTCTCATACAAGTCACACAACCAAAATAGTATGACAAAATCAGGTAAAAACAGCATGCTGGGCCAACAAGGGGTAACAGAAGGTACCCGGACAGTGCCCAGTTAAAGGAAAAATCTTCTTGATAATGTTAGAGGCACCAGAGCTGCATCCATTTTGTGAACAGAAAGAGGGGTAAGCTGTACTAAGGAAAGAGTTGTCTGTGCAGAGGAGAGGCCTAAACAACCAACAGAAAGGAAAGCTTGAATCCTCATCCTGAGGATAAATTCCTTCCCCATTCACAAACACATTTACTTTGGAGGTCACAGGGATGACAAAGTAACAAACACACCTTGCTGGGCACATGCACAAATCGTGCATTTTAATCCCACATCTATATCACCACATAATTCTTTAACAGAGTCCATGAACTTCCCATCCAGGGAGATCTGGGCTAATGCTAAACAGTATTATCATCATTGTTAAAGATATCTAGCACTTTATGCAGCCTACTCAGCTGACAACTCCAGTTAACTGAGGGCAGAAAATAAGACAATGTGCTACAGCTGGAGCTAAGTAGAGACCTCCATCCCTACTGTGGGTTTTCCTGCCACACTGGCAGGAGCTTCCAGCTGCTGCTGCCTAGCAGCTGCATGCAGGCTTGGTCAAACCCACATTTCTGAACATAGCAACAGCTTTGCTACCTCAATGTGAGCCAGTTGTGGCTCCGGAGTCTCCAGGAGCATCTGGACCGATGGCTTCCACTGTTCAAAACTTTGCAGGGGATTTCGGATGAATTTCCTCAGCTCAGTTTCTGTATCAGCACTCATTTTAGAAGTCTTGCCCCTAACACTGTAAGGATAAAGTGACACCCAAGAGAAGGATTATGAAGAAATCCAAGCCCAAACATTCTATTCTTCAAGGCATGAATTAACACAAGACTCGGGTGTAAACCATAGACAATACAAAAGCCTCAGTCTGTTTTACTGCCTGAGCCTGCTGTTGCATACCAACAGCTGCTCTGTCAGTCAGAGACATCTGACAAAACTTTATTTAGATGCAGTAGGACACATTTGTCTTTTCTGCAACTGTGTATCAGGAGCTACTTTGCTTTTCTAGTAGCCAGCAGTCTCCCCTTATATGTGATCTTTCTTGGCTGCTGTCACCAGTGTGATTTAACAAATCATATTATCAGAGCAGTCTCACTGACTGATGGGAGAAACAAGTCAAGAGTGCCTAGAATGCAACTGTAGTTGCCTGTAATAAACAAGGTTTTGTTTCTTTAAAAAATTACATTGAAAAGTCTTTGATAATCTTAACACAAAAAGTGAAAAATGCATTTTTATTTCAGATACAATTCTTTTAAATTTTGCAGAACCACTTGAATTTATATTAGTACATAGAGATGATTCTGAGTAAAGCTTTGTATTTATGTATATGTATCCATATACATACACAGCTCTATTATTGGAAAAAAAATTAAATCAGCAAACCTTTGATGAATACCCAGGGTTCTCTTAAAAAGGCTTATCCCAAACCCAGCTGAGTGACACGGCCCAGCACTGACACACCCCACGCAGCTGCCTCCTGGTTTTCTCAGCTTGCCTGACCTCCCAGTTTGCCAAATCCTGCCTGATGTGGCAAAATGCAGCCCAAACTTTATGTTCATAGGAGAACAGTATCTTGCAAACACACAAGACAGGCAGGTGAGAGCAATGCCAATCAGGATCCATAGTGTCTTTCTATAAAAACAGAAACAACAATCTTACCTGTGTCACTGGGCCATGACGGGGCTAAACAAAGGCAAGTTTGCAGAGGCCAAAAGCTCTGCAAATATAAAGTTCTGAGTTTACACGTCCTCTGCCATTTGCTCTGCTGCCCCTGCCAGGCTCAGTGGGAAGCTGCCAGACTTCCCAAAGAAGCTTTGGAGAGAAGCTGGCAAAGGAGCAGCTGCCATTTTCTACTCACAGGCAAGTCCCCTGCCTTCTTTGCTCCTCTTTCAACATTGTTTACTTGCTAGTTTTTAAACTGAAATCCTTTCCCACAATGACCTATAAGCATTCCAGCAGGACAGCATACTGTGCACAGAGGGAAATAAGCTGGGATACAGGAAAAGGACTGACCTTCTTTTTCCCCTTAAAAAAATGATCCTTTCTTCTAGTTTGCAAAATTTGCTGCAGCTTCTTTACTTCCTGATTCCAAGGCAGCCTGGAAACGGAAACACTGAAGTCTGGGAGAGGCTAAACTTTCAGAGTTTCCAACCCAAGGCAAGTTGAAAACAGGAACATGCATATAAGCTGCCAGGAGAAGGGGAATAAACTCTGCCAAATAATTGCTAAGGCTGGTGAGTCACCGCAACAAACTCAAAAAGGGAGGGCCATAATTCTTCTGAACCGTTTACTACCACTGCTCCTGTCCTGATTTTCTAGTTGCTGGCATGAAAGGCAAGCCAAATACATAAATTATTATTATAAAATGCTAATTATATCAAATTAGCTGCCAACAATCTAATTTTCTTCAAACCATACACAACATTAATGATATAAGATCATTGCTTGAAAATGACCAGGAGCCTCCAGCTCCTAGCAAATGGCTAAAATTACAGCTTCACTGAAACATGGAGGCGGATGTAATTATCAAAAGCTTTTTTTTTCTACCCATCACCTACAACTGGATGGCATATCACTTTTTTCTTAGGTCTCTGACAATCCCTGAGAGAAGATTCCCCCCACCTGCCCACCATAATCAGACTTCCCAGTACCTTTGATACTGCTGTATTGCAGAGACAACACTCTCAGTGTGTGGCTGCACATCTTGGGAAAACCGTAGAAGCTCCTTAAGCTGAGCCTTCAGCCTCTCAATCTTTGACTCTTCTGCAGCCAGAGCTGCTCTTGTTGCCTTAATTATAAAAACAATGAACAGATCACACCTTATGTAGTGTCTGGCATATGAAATAAGAAGTAAGGCTGTGTCTCAGGGTATGCACAAATCCCCTTTCAGTGGCTTTTTTCCTGGTTATAAGGAATATGGTCTTTGCTAAGACAGAAAACATTCTCAGCAACAGTTTTCTTCCAGCAGGCTCTCTCCTCTCCTCTCCTCTCCCCTCATACTGCCCAGCCTCTGCATCTGATCTGCAGGGTTCACTGCTTGAACAGAGTGAATTGCAAACAGGCCCAGTTTCAGTTCACTGATTGCAGTATATAACATGAGCTGCATTTTTGGAGCAGTCTTAACAGCATTTGTTTGCCTGAACAGATCTTTTTCAGAGACTCACATATAGAGAATGTTAATTCTAGGGTGACTCAGGGAAACAAAAACAACTAAAACCCATGCAAATGTAGTTGGATTGAACCAGTGTAAATTTTTTTGATCTTTTTTGCATATACTTCTCCCAGTTAGTCCTGCATAGCTCTAGACATACAAACAGCAATGAAAGGCATTTTGAGAACAGATAATAAATGCAAAACCAGCCCTTGAGAGAAAGTGAGTAGTAAAGATTCTTATGTACTTAATGTGTGACAATTTTTTTGCACTAATTTTTGCAGCGGATTGGCTTTGGTGTAAATACTGGATTCTTACAATCTTGGGACTTCTTAGTACTAATGTGTCTGCTACTAAAGGAAGAGAGGTACCTATCTTAAAGAGATGAAGGATAAGATATAGCAATGGTCTTACCAAATACCTCAGAAATGTGTACTTGTGTCTGTGAATGCACTTGTGTCTGTGTATATATATATATATACATATATATATATATATAGTGAGGCATTAATTTCCTGGTTTTTTAAGTGGAGCAAATTGTGTTGTTTGCTCTGTATTGTGCTCTTTTTGCATATGATCCCTTTGAACTCTAGGCACAAACTCCAGCACATCCTCCAACTCTGCTCCTTCTGTGCAGTGTAAAGTGAAGGTTGAGGCAGTTGATTCCATTGTTGGCAGTCACATTTTCCTCAGTGTGTTTCACACACACTCATACTCTTTTCTTATTATCTCTAACCAGTGGGACAGGCATCTGTTGGATGTGACTATGCATGTTCAGTCTATGGTTGCACTTGATCCTCCACACGAAGGGTAACTACTCACATTGCATTTTCTCCACAGAGTTACAAACTCATCTTCAGTCTTTTCCCCTTCCCCAGGGTCCAGGTCATTTTCTAGTCTCTGTAGATCTTTTCTCAGCTTCTGGATGTCTGCTTCTAATTGTCTGGCTTGGGACTCATAGGCACTTTCAGACTGTTGGATCTTGAGCAATCTCTCCTCCTCCTCACTACCCAGCAGTTTCAACTTCTCCAAGGCTTTTCTTAGCTCTTCAAGTTCATCCTTCAGTCTTGCAGATCCAAGTGGAGAGGTATTCTGAATCACTTCTGCACACTGATTTTCAAGGTGCTTCCATTTCTTTCCACCACTCCTAATGTCTTTGGCAATTTCCTGCAAAAAGAAGTTAAATAAAGATTATTTGCAGGAACTGGAAGCTGGGGAAAAAGCTGAAAAGTAGGAAAAAAGACCACCTCTCCTGGTTGTAAGTATTTTGATTTTCACTTCTTATTTCAAAATATGTCTTTTTTCAAGTGACCAGAAGCCAGGGTTAGTCATCTGACTGCCTTCTGAGTACTACTAATTGCCATTGATTCTGAAAATATTGATTTTCATTAATGCTTATCACCTGAAATCCCTGACAAAGAGAGCAGGAGCTGCAGGCACTAGACATATATTAATAGTTGGATCTCAGAGATTTTAAGCTAAACATTAAAAGCACTGGCACCAAAATAAAGGATATTGTTCTCAAAACTGGTATTATTTTCATCACCAGCACTACATTCTCAAAACCTGTGAACCTTCAGGGTCTATTTGGATCATGTTTACCAAATCTGATTTATTTAAACAAGATTCTTGAAGAATCACATAACCACTGGAGATCGGGCTTTAAGAAAAACAAACCAGACCAGTTTGTGACTCATACTGGAAGAACCATACGTACAAACAGTTTCAGGACCTCATACAACTCATCTGCCCTAGCCCATGCTAAAATCAGCATCTATTTTGTATGTGTAATTCTTTTCTCAAGGACAACCTTGTATGGTTTGAGCAACACATATGAGCATGAAAAACACACAATCTTAACTCCTTGTTAGAGCTATATTGTTCAAGGACCTTCAGTGCCTTTAGCTTGTCCTCTGCTGAAGACTTGGTTGCTTCTCCAATGCAGCAGTTTAATCTCTCTGTGACACCATTCAGCCACGATTGAAACTGGTTGACATTGGCGCTGTACTGCTCATGTTCCTTGGTTATCGTTTCAAGCAGTTTCACTCTGTTCTGTAACAAGAGACATCAGAAGTGGTGAGGACTGTGCTTACCTGGCTCTTTTTCCTTTACATTGTAACCCAGAATTTATAAACAAGACTCCCTTTTCACAAGCCCTGATAACACTTGGCCTCTACAGGAAATCAAAGTTTACCTCAAGAAACAGAGCACAAAAGTATACAAAAGTCTGGATTTTGCTGCAGGCTCTCAATGTCTAAGTCTCCAAGAAGACAAACTGCAACACCCTGTCAGCTGAATTTCTGGCTTTCCAAACCTTCCTACTCTCTCATTAGAAAAAGAGACGGAAGTTTGTTTCTGGTTTTGACTTTGAGAGACAAGCAATTACATTCCTCTTGTGGGTTAAAAATAAAGATGGGCACATCTTCCTTATCTCTCAAAATGAAAATAAAAGAGAATGCATCAGAGGCATTAAAATTGTTTTAAATTGTTCATTATTTAAACAGACTGCATTGAAAATGACCATCACCTTCAATAGTGACCTTCACCTACAATCACTTTTGTACTTAGCAGGTCACAAACTATTCTGTGGTGATAACACAGACTCTGGAAGTAAATTCAAGCCAATGGAAAGCAGGCTTCATTTTTCAAGTTGCTACCTGTGCACCCTAAAACCAACAATCCTTGAATTTACAAGGGCCTGCACATCATGAGTTGCTGCCTGCTGATCCAGTCAGTCAGGCATTCCTCACAAGTCAGAGTCACATTTGCTCAGACTAGCCTTGTTGGCCAGCCCAAGTTCAGGCCTTTTTGATTTTGACACAAATCACCTGCTCTTTTGTTTCACTAGTATAATATTCAACCTAAGTATTATCTTCTGCAAAACCAGACTGATTTTCCCTTGCCCTTCTCCAGTTGGCATGGAGAGCAATTGAGGTACACTGTGGTTACATTCGATTAAAAAAAAAAAATCATTCCTTGAGCAATCCATTTAGTGCTTGCAGCACCCTTGAAAGCACCCTTTGCTTGCACAGACAATGGGCCAAGTTTCATTTTGTGTAATACAGAATACATCACTGGCCTCTGAGCAGCTGCCCTCCAGGGCAAGTAGAGAGACAGCTGCAATGGTGGGTACAGCTGAAAAGTCCCCTTTACATTTCCCTTGTCCCTGTGAGGCTCTGGACAGGTCCCCACACCTGCCAACCTCTCTGAGGCAGCAGTTAGCCATCTCCATTCTGTCAGCCTGTTCTCCAGCCAGGCCAACAGGATCCCCCACGTGCTGGGGGTGGCGGTCCCTCTGGGACTTTGCCCTTCACCTTTGGGACAGGTTATGCCCATGGTGCACTACGAAGCCACCACCCTGCAAGTGGAACACCACCAGTCTGCTTTTCACACTGCCACTTCAGTTTCTGCTGACTTTTGCAAATCCTGAGTGACTCCCCTCAAGTTAGTTGACTTGCTGTGGGACCAAAAAGGGACAGCCAAGGGACAGTTGTTCCCCATGGAGGATGAAATGCTGCCCATTTATTAGAGCATGACCTTTAATAGCACCAGCTATACACAGGGTTGGATGAAACCAAAAAGTAGAATTATGACTGCAGACTTCTGTAGCCAAGATGTATCCAACAGAACACCCCACTTGCTAAATACCCGTGTGTCAATTCTCAAATCTGCAGAGGCTAAACAATTCATGCTTTGACTCCAGGTCAAGGACCTGAAGAAGACAACCTTATAAGAGTGTAAAAGGGCCACACATCAAAGTGAACCAAGTCAGGCCGAGCTTATTGACTCCAGGGAAATAGATTAATTTGTTTTTCTGGCAGAAGCTCCAAAATGTGTAAATCAGAATAACAAAGCAGAGATGTTATTAAGCTCAAAAATCTTAGGCTGATATACAGTCGGATCAAAAGGAAGTCAAAACAACCTACTCTTGGCCAGCTAAAACAAAGGAAATAAGCAGTTTGGGTGCACTGCTGGTCTGTGAGGTCAAGGAATAGAAGCCATGGATCTGGACAGACTGTGCTAGTTGTCAGACAAAAGGCTTACAGAGAGTTGGCTGAGCCCTCCCCCCACAAGAGGTTAAGCAGGAGAACTTTTCCAGTGATAAAAAATAAGGTATCACTTGCTCCTGTTAGGTTAGCTGTTTGAGGAGCAGCACAGTGTGAAATTCAACGTCCACATTCACTAGGCAAACGTGAGGAGACATGAAGCAAGGACATGGCCCTGCAAAGAGTAAGAGCACAGACAGGAAAAAAATGGGTTTGCCACGGGCTGCAGAGATAGGGATGTGTCTGGGCAGAATATGTCCAGCCCTGGGTACTCAAGGAAGGTGCACAGAGGCTTAGGAAGCCCTCTCCTCTAAGTTCCCTTCGCAGTCAGTGAAGGCAAATGAGCCTCCTCTGGAAGGCAATCTAGAGCACATAAAGGAAGTTGCTACTTTAAATCCCTCTGTAGTGTCTCAAGGGGAGTACAGAAAGCTCCTGTAGCCCTTATTTTAAGTATCTAGGTTTCAGTTAACAGAGACAACATGGACGGAAATTAATCTGATGTGCTCAGAAGTATTTAATATATTTCCTAAATATCAACATCCTGTATATTGTAACTTTTCTTACCACCTTCAATCATCATTTATGCTAAAACATACAACCATTTACCTCTGCGTATTTTTAATTTCCTGAGCAAGGGGTAGCATGTAGGAAATGGCTGTCACATCTAAAAATATTCCTGCCGATGTAATTAAAAGATATGCTTTTAAAATTTGGGAATGTTAAAGACACATGTTAACACTAAGAAAAAAAACCCTCCCACCATTTGCTCATTCCAGAGAAGCAATATCGCAGCCAAACCATTTAAGAAACACTGTCCAAGAGCCTGCCTTCTGATAGAGCTGGACAACTGCACAGGGTCTAAAAATGCTCTTCAAATACCAGTGTAATCTACAAACACCAGTGAGCCTCCTCTGCTCAGGCATTCAGCTGGCATCTGCAAGTCACATTTAGTCTGCCCTCTCATCATGTGAGGGGCCAGAGCAATCCCCTTACAACTCCTGTGTCTCATTTGTTCCTCCTGCCCATTGGAAGAGGTGGCAGGGTTTCTCTAACAAGTGTTACACTTTCCAACGCAATTCCCAAGGTGCCTGTAACCTTGGCATTAGATAATAAACTCCTCATTTACTTCAGCTGCAAGATCCAAGGCTTTCCAACTCCCTTCTTTGCTCCATGCCTCTTGAAAGAGGGATTTCTTAGCTGGATTCTCTCACTCCATCCTTCTATGAAATGTGGTATTTATAACCAATGCCAAAGAAAAGATTTTTCTAGTGTCTCAGTTGGCTGGAAGCATAAGGACATATTTTGTCTAACTAGTATGAGCAACTTCCTGATCTCATTTACACCAGCACATATCCAAGTTGGTTACAGAAATCACACTATGTAAAATCAGTCCCAGAGAGGTCACATTCTGGCTTTGAGTATTCAAATTACTTGTCTAAAAGAACAGCTTTATTAAAATAACTAATGATTTTCTCTGGCTTCAAAACCAAAGACAATTTTGGTGAGGAGAGAGTGAATGATAATTTTAAATGGCAATCTAGATAGACAACACCTGAATTCCCAGGAACTTCTATATCCAGATGCCTTGTAATCAAGTGATCTACCTTTAAAAATAAATAATCAGTGTTGAGGCCCAAGTCTTCTGGTGGCTTCTCTGTGGCAGCTGCAGCTACAGACTTTCCAAATATACTCTAGATTTTGGAGAGACATTAGCAGTAGTTGTATATTTATGGCTAGAAAAGTATCTGAACTACATGCTCACAAAAGATGCCAGCTTAGGGGGTTTTTTTGTCACTTTTGGGACTTTGGGTATTCTACTTCAAAAGAGAAAATGTATCTATGGAGCAAACAGGGCAACGGAACAAGCATCCCAATGTTGTTGTTCTTCCAGTGTGATCTAAAGTTAACTTTGTACAACGGCATCCAGGGAGGGAAAACATCCATCACTGTCAGACTCCAGTTCTGGACTGCTGTGTAGGTGTGGGAATTAATAGAAGGCAGCGTTATAACAGTGGCAGACAACAGAACCAATGTAATGAAAATTATTTCTATTTGCACCAGGTAATTCCAGCCTATGAAATTCCTGGAAGTCACTGTGAGCAAAAACTAGGTTTTAATTTCTATATGTTTGATATAGATGTGTCTATATATTTAAAATATCCCCTTGAGTATTTCTACTGATTTGAGTAAGAAATTGAATTCTTCTGCTCATCCACAGATGTCTGCCCCTTGGCCATACCACATGGTTTAATCCTGTCTTTATTTGAGTTTTAGAAGTGAAAAGTACAAGCATTTTCTGAAATCTTCACGTAAAAAGAGGGTGAAAGGAAATCACTGGTACTGAAAGATGAAGCAGGATGTCTTACACAAGCCTATCTAACAACTGTTCAAGCTGGAAGATTAGTATTGGGCAAGAATTAATACCTGTGTGCACGAAAATCTTTCAGATAGTGGAACTGACCACTGAGGAAAGTGTTGGGCCAGAGCTGACTCCCACCTCCGTGTTTCCCAGTTCTGCAGGCAGGAAGGGCAGTTCTGGGTCTCAACTAACACTACTTCCTCCAACAAGGCTGTGTCCATGTAATATTCCCTGGCTCCTGGAATGGGTACTCTGCATCTGGTTATACATGAACCACTAATGTGCTGAAAGATGAGGAACAATTCAAACTTTATACAGAGATGACCTAAAGCAATATTCACTAGGTCACAGCAAGCAGCCTGCAGTTACTTTACAGCAACACACTATAAAGCACCATGTAAGAGCATCCCAGTTAACATCATCCCAGGACAACAGTTCATCTTGGGACTTGACAATTGTTTCAAACAGTCCATTGACTGAAAGAACAGGGGTCCTCAGCTCTGCTTCCTCTTGCAATCCTACCAGGTAAGCTCCATCACTCAAGGAGCAAGTAGCAAACAACATCATAGATTGGAGGAATTTGAACACCTCCCACCCTTTATAAGTGTACCTGAGCTTCTTGTCTGATTCCTTCATATTCCACCCTCATTTTCTTCTGAGCATCCTCATCAACGCTGGGGTCACCTATCCTGCTGAACAATGAAGCAGCTTCCTCCAACAGCCTTTCCAACAGGACTGACTGATTTAGGACATCATTCTGCAAAACCTGAGCATGGCTCAGCTGCCACTGCTTCTCCTTTAAGCCAAGCTGCAACTCAATGTCAGGCTCCAAGGTCACCCTCATGTTGTGAATCCATCTGTAAAACTCATTCTGGGCTTTCAGGTACTCGCTCCAGTGCAGCCAGACCCACTCAATGCGGCTGTTGGGGAGAGCAAGAGAGAGGAGTTAGATGAAATGATGATGGGGGCAGTGGAGACCAACAACTTCAAAAGGCCTTCAAAGCAGTGAACAAGGTTCTCAGCAATTTTAACTTGCTCTGATTTCGCAGTATTTGGATTCACTTCCCATGTCCTCTCGGCTTTGGGGAGGAAATACTCTGTTTAATGTCCCCATGACTGACCAAGCTCATCATTCCAGACCATGAGGTGGGTGGGCCAGGCTGTGAAGGCAGAGCACTAAGGTCTCACTGACCCCTCTTTCCCCACACAGTCTCCAAAATGCTCATGGGACTGGGATTAGCAGGGAATTGCTATCTACAATCCAGGCAGCAGAGAGAAGCAGGAAGTGCTTTATGAAAGCACTGGAGGAAATAGCTGCCTCAACACGCCCAAGAGTATGTTTGTCTTACCTGTGACAATGAGTAATGTATATGGCTGTCTCTTCCCACAAGGCTTTAATGTCTTTTAGTTTGGAGAGTACCTCATGCTTCTTATCCTCACTGATGCTGCGAAGAGCAGCATCTGCCTTCACAAGAATCAAGTCCATTTTCAAGCTGCCTTCTGGTTCCAGTGCACGTATTTTCTATGAGAAAAACAAATGACACTGAAAGCATGGAAAGAAAACAAGCATAATTGATGAAATGTAAACTTTGATTTTACCCTGGAATCATGAACTCATAGAATCATTTAGGTTGCAAAAGACCCTCATGGTCAATGAGTCCAATAATTCACACGACACTACCATGGTATGGAAATGTTTCTATACAACACAGACAATTAACCCTTCCCACCTAACTCCCTGCTGCAGTTTCTCCTGAAAGGAAAATATCAGTGTTTTTTCAGACATGTTTATTCTTAAACATCCTAAAGGACTGAATTTAATTGAAAACCACACAGCAGTTGAAAAACATTTAAGTTAGCTACAAAAAACAGACCATCCTCTATGAAATGCCTGTGGCTGTGTTTCCATTGCTGTTATAAGGTTACAGCACTGCGTTGCCGCAGGCCAGCTGTTCTTCCCCACCTGCCAAAGCAAAAAGAGGCAACCTCCACAGGCTACACTGCAACCTCTCAATTTTAAGCTATACTATAGGAAATCATGAAGCATACTAAAAAGGCTTTCTAGTGCAAATAAAAGTTTGCTTAGAAAAGAAGCCAAGAGAAATTAACTATTGGAATTTTCTGCCTGCTACCAAATTTTGCTTCTACCCTAAATTGCTGTTATGAATTGGTGAAAATGTGTATCTTACACAAATAGGAACTGAAAAGTGGAGTAATCTAATTTTAAGTATCCAGAGATGGAAAAATCAGCACAAGTTCTATACAATTTAACAGATTAATTATCCCCCAATTCGGATGTCAGCTTTCAACATCACTTTTCCAAACTTCTGCTACTATCAGATTAGCTTTTCTTACTGCTCTTCCATAAACTCCTGGCAAATTGCAGACTTTCCAGTTTGAAGAAAAAGGCTTCTACAATGAAAACACCAAGATTTTCAAAATCAGTGATTACTTTTGGTAAAATTGGGCCTACGGGATTTGATTATGTCAGTTATTGCAAAGGTGAGACAAATAGAAGGCCTTTGGATCTCCAGTCCCAAATTCTGGCAAAAGCAAAGCCTGTTCTTTTGGCATGTAGGCAGCACACCTGCATGTGATGTATAAACAGTTGTTTGGAGAAATTATTTATCAAGAAAGGTGTGATTAATAGAATCCAGGGAAGCAGGGCAAAGGGCAGGGCAAAGCAAGAAAATACAAGCCACAGCTATCATCCAACAGGTAAAGTCTAAGAGTAAAGCTGTATTCTAAGCCTGATATTTTTCCAGCAATTAGAAGCAAACCAAAGCTGGAGAGAAAGCAGTGACTCCAGTAGAGTCATTTTTCTTTTTCAAATCTGTTTTTACATTATTTGTCTCATTGGCTGACATTTTCATCAACAAATTAGCAGAAAATAAACCACAGGAAGGAAGCATGAAAAAAAACTGGCAAGCCAGGTGCAAAAAAGGAACTGGAAACTGTTCACTGGTTTCGAAAACAGCCAATAGGTGAAGCAGTGAGCACATCATGAGGACATCCAAGCTGGAGACAGAAGCCAGGCCCAGAAATGAGGCAGGATGAAGGAGCAGGAGGCAGTTAAGGTACACACAGAAAGAAAGAACTTGTTAATCTTTAGAATGATGAATCTCCAAAGTCTGAGTTGAAAGAATCTCTTAAAATGACTTTTTGCACGTTATAGACCTCCTCTAAAGCGCACAGAGTAAACAGGCTTCAGCAGTTCAGGCCATACCACATCACCACAAATCTCTAGACCTTGTAACTTATCTCTGACATGAATGTTCCCCCTTTGCCAAAATACCACTCTTCTACTCAAGTTCCTGTGTTTCTTGGGTGTTTCTTGAGACTGTACACATCATAGTTTCCCAGACAAAAGAAAAGGGTGAAAATAATTTAAGGTCAGAAAAATAAAACTACAGACCAAGATAAAATGCTTCAGATTTTTATGACTGACATGCAAGTCTAGCTACCATCCATCACTCCATGAACAGTCAGAGGCAAGATCCATCCTCCAATAAATGACAGTTAAGGAAAAAGGCTGAACACATCACTGTAAACTACCTCATCATCCATGTAAGCCTGCAATGTTTTTTGTTAAACTTCATTAGAGGCAGGCCAAATATAAGTAGACACACAAAAGGAGATACTTTGGGGTAAATAACAATGGGAAGGATCTTGCCATTTAAATTAAAGAACAGACTACTTGGAATTAAAGGTAATAAAAGTATAAAAATTGTTTCAATGTTAGTCATAGAAATATCACCACTCCCTCCAATCATGAATGGTACAAATGGGACAAACAGGAGTGTTTCCTTCTCTGAGATTACAAGACCTAGATAACATCTAATAAAACTGAAGTTAATGAATGTGAAATCACTGTAAGAGAGCAGGCACAATCTGCAACAGGATCTCTGTAAGAAGAGTTATACAACAGATTAAGTAAAGCCAGGAAAAAACGAGACCTTTTACCTTTTCATTAAACAGATCATAAAGGGGATCTGTAAGCCCTGTTATCATCAGGGTTATGGAAAAGGATGAAGGAATTACTCTAAAACAGCCCATTACCAGGTCACTGCAATCTTTTTCTATCAGTGCCAGAGTACTGGAGGGGATGGAACACCAACGTGATCTGATTCTCTTACACTATATGCTGGTCGTCTACAAATTACTACAGTAATTGCAAGCAGTAACTAAATTGTTCCAGGCTTGAGGAGAGTGTAAACATTTTAACCTGCCAAACTTGCTGCTAGTGTTCCAAATCAATCTGAAAAGCTTGGAAGCCTGTGATAGCAAATTGCCATCCTCTTTTTCTACATCTGTAAACAATTTGCAAATACAAAATTTAAAAGAATACTGATGTGAACCCATCCACACAGGCCCAATGCTCCAACAAGCAGGGGTAGCTGACAATCTCCTAATGGAAAACCCCTGAGCTCACAGCAGTAACTGCTGTAACTACAGAAGCAGTGAGAGCTACCTCCAAATTCCATCGCTCTTCCCTTACCTCAGTCTCTCTCAGTCTGGCTTCTAGGGCAGATCGAGGTCCTTTGGTGTTGTCATTGATCCTCAGTCTCTCTTGGATGGCCTTCATCCAAGCTTCTGCATTCTCCACGCTACTGTCAAATTCATCCTGTAGCTGCTGAGTCATCGCATTTGAAGAAGCTGAAAGGAGAGGAAACAGGGAGGTAAGCAGGTTTTGGGTAAGACCTGAACAGGAATGAAAGGCAATTCAAGGGAGAAAAGCTAATGATGTTGTGGCTTTCTATTTGAACAATAATACCAAAAACGGCAGCTGTATCGCTGCTCAGTTGAGCACAGAGAACATATTCACACTACAGCTTTCCCAAATGAAAATATACCAGGAAACAGAAAGAAGGTGGAGAACTGTGGGAGGCTCAATTACAGTAAACAGACTTAATTCAAAGCTTTCAAATGAGATTAATTTGGTGTTTGTGGTGTATTCCAGATTAGCTACACCAAACACAAACACTTTCTGTTTCCTCCCAGAGTCATGTCAGTGTAAAACTCTCCCAATGCCCTTCCGGGCTCATGTACTGAGCACCTGACACCAGACAAATGAAGTACTTTGGCACATGCTTAACATAGAGGTGTATAAACTGCTGTTGTAGAGGTGTTAAAGCTCCTGAGAACAGGATCAGATACTTAGATGCTCAGTTAAATTCTTCTGCTGAGGCTATGCAGAGGTTACCTGAATGCACATGCAGTGAGTCTGGGATATACAGACAACGGGAATTGGCCAGCAACTTCCAAGACAAACCACAAACAAGCCTTCACAGGGGATTATCAACACTGGTGGATGTCTTCTTTTGCCATCCCTTTTGCTCCGTACCAGACTCCAAGCTTTTAATTTTCCTCTCCCTCTCTCCTGTTGCCCATTCCCAGTTAGCAGGATATGATGCTTGGCTGCTCTGTTGATGTCTCTCTTTAGAGCACAAGCTCTCCACTGCCCAGACAGCCTCCTTTGTGCCTGTACAATAGAGCAGAGCCATCCTAGGCTCATCCCTTGGACTGCTGGACTAAACTTGACTAATAAGGATGAGCCATAACAGAGCACCCTGTAGGTCAGCTCCACTGAAGTGAACAGAATGACAGCCACTGACATTCAATGGGTTTGGATCACATCCTACCAGCCAAGCAGCCAGTGTTTTGTGGAAAATAAAATATTCTTCCTCTTTGTTATTCATCACTGAAAGAGTTTTTCAGCATGAAGTTTGAGACTTAATTACTGAACCCAAGTTTGTTGTGCAGAATTCAGTTCCACACAGCCCCTCAGTTTCTATGAAACAATTCATGTGGAAGAAAGTGCTCAGTGTGAGAGGCAGAGCACGGCTCCTGGTGAAGCTGGACCAATGGTGTTTTAAAACATAGCTCTCAGCATCTCAGTCTTCACAAGGCAGAGCCATCCTTCTGCTCAAAAGCAGAAAGCTGCCCACCATCCTGCAAATGCTCCTTTCCAGAGGTAAAAGGATTCACGCAACATTAGAGGTCCTTCCCTGCAGCTCCTAGTGAGTTTTCTTCCACATTAGATCAGAGAAAACAAAATGTCAGCATTCACAACAGTCTGAACTGTTGCTTCCCGGCTGTCAGCAGGCTTTCTACTCAACAGGCCCCAGAACAGAACAAAAGAACTGCAGAGCAGCTACTGCACCACCCATGGGAACAGCTGGAGCAGAGGACAGGGTCAGACATCCGTGTGCAGACCAGCAGAGCTGCATTTGCATGAAAGAGGGAATTCCTCTCTAAGTGAGACGTGTCAGACAGGACAGAATCTAAGGCTGTAGCTCTCAGAACCTGAGAATAGCTTTAAAAAGAGTGACCTCACCTTGAAAAGTTTTTAAAAATAAAACAGGATGTACTGGATTTAGCAGGGCTGGTGTGGCATGGGGCAGCTACTCCCTCTCTCAAATATAAAAAATATGACAGGATGTATAATTAAAGCTAAAATCATGGACTTACATCCCAAGAGTCCTAAAGATGAAGCCAGCTAATGAGTACTGTTATTCTCAGTGGATTGCTAGATAGCTGTGTCCTTCTCCAACTATGACTGGTTCAGAACTGACATTTCTGAACTACAATAATCAAATTCTTGGAAAAGAACACATATCTCATTGCAGCTGAAAAACCAACTCATTTTCACATTAACATTTCCCACGATATCCGGCAGTTGTAGAGGGACTGTCCGCTACAACTCCCCTTGTTACATACATACATTCATTTCTGGGCAAACAGTTTCTGAATGCTCAAGTATGGGTTGTGGTGATTCCCAGTTATGCTATTGTGAAACAAAAATTCACAGTGCATTTGCTGGATAGACCCTGACAAGAAGTGGCATTCATTTCCTAGGAGAGGTTTCTATTACGGGCAACATCCATATCGTATTTAAAACTGGCTTCAATACTCCAGTCATGGAGTAACCAATACAGAATATAATGTTATCCTAGTCTTACTTTTTACAAAAAGTTGATGGTAATCTAACATGGTTAAGAAGCAGTGGAAAACCTACAGTCATCCAACAGGAAAAAAACCCCACTCACACTCTGCCCTCATGCTGCTGCTCTCTGAGCACAAGGAATTTCTGTCAAAACCTCTCAGTAACACAGCCTCCCCCCAACCCACACACAGTCAATCCACGTAAGCAGTCAATACAGGAAACCACAAAAAAAAAAAAAAAAAAAAAAAAATTCAGTATTAAGATCACCAGCTTCCAAAGGAAGATAAACACTTTGCTACTCCAGCTACTGGCATAAAACATTGACTGATTTTGACCAAGCAATTCCTGTATCTAGTACCACAAAGATGATAAATTTAGCATGGACTCAATGCCCAGGTGGATTTCATAGTAGTTACAACCTGCAATATCTGCAATATATGGATTTTGGCTGCCTTTTGAGACCTCCTGTCCTGTCCTCCCTCTCTGCAGGGCAGCCAGATGCTGGCTGAAGTAATCAGCTACAGCACCTGACTTTTGTACTGGAACCCTTCCCAAACACTAACAGCATGATTTATATCTGCAAGGTAAAAGTATGATTTCTGACTTACTGTCTGCTTGGGAGGAAGAACAACTGCTGTCTATTTGAGATATGGCAATATTTGTAACTCCTTTGCAAATTCTTCTAAAGCTGGGACTAATGATTAGTGGATAAAAGTTAACCATTCTACAGCATTCACCCCATTTCTGTTGCATCATTGGAACTAAAAGATTGAGCAATACTTCTGGACATGAAATTGAGCAATACTTCTGGACCCTGAGCAGTACAAAAAGGACAAAGGAGACATAGTAGCTCCTGGAACAGACCTAAGCTGTAGAGCTGTGAAAAGCCATCAATTACACACCAACCTGTAACAGCAGCAGACCATTAGGGACATCTGTACAGCGGTGCAAGAGCCCCCATCCCAGGCTCAGTCTGTAGGACCCACTGTGCCAGGGAAAGTCTTTCCTTAATCACCAGTGAGATCCTCTGAGCAATTTGTACAAAATTGTTTTTCTCACAGTTATTTTCAAATGCATCCAGCTGTTCAAAACTGCTTTCCATTTAATGCCACTTGAATCACGGTATTAATTCATACTGTGGGAAGCGCATTTACACTGTAGAAATCACTTGGCATACATGTTACTAAATGAGGGCAATAACTATGCATAAGAAATAGATAGAGATAATGAGATGCTGAGCAAAACCAAGTTTTATTTGTCCAGATGCAGTAACAGTTTCTTGGTAGAGGTAACAAAGAAGTGTATTTCAGGGTGTTAAACTGAACTGACCCAGGACAGCTCCTGCAGTATATCCACAAGTTACAAAAAGCACACTTTAGGAACAGGAAAATGTAAGACAGATTACCTGCAGAAACCTGTAGCTGAACTTCTCCCACAACACTACTCTTCCACCTTCTCTGAATCACCCTCCATGACCCCCAGAACACTGCTTGTCAGTCTGGGTAGGCACACGTTTCAGTGCCACAGACGGACAATGCTGCAGCCCTTGCCCAGCTCTGCCAGATCCACTGCACAACCAGGGCTTGCACTGGTTCATCTGAGGCTCAGTTACAGGCACGGGATACCTGCACCTTTGGAAGAGGGAAAAGTGAACACCTAACACAGCACACACTTGTCTCAAGTCAGCATCACTCCTCTCCCACTCTCATCCAAGCACAAAACCATTTAGCCAGGAGGGAAGTAAGAGTGCTGTAGCCTACCACCTCTTCCCAAAATCCTGGAGGAGAAGGGGCAGCTGGAAGGATGCTGGGGGGCATACATGCTGTACCCCCAGCTCGCCCACAGGCTGAGTACCCCAGCATGAATTAATGAGATCCAAAGCAACAGGAAGCTGGGTTTTGCTTTTAAAATCTGCTCCACTTGTGCTGGGCTGGGCTGAAGAGATGCAGAGGCAGCTTTGTTTCAGCTGTAGTCTTGGAGCCATCTTGCTGAAAGAGCAGATAAATGAATTAGCTGACTGCTCTGCATTATAGCACTGGGAGCCATGGACATCTCTTGGTTTCCACTGCAGACCCTGACACAGGCACAGGCAGAGATCACCCCTCATTGTGACCCATGTAGCACTCACTGGGCCAAATGTCTCTGAGCAGTTCTTCCCTAAGTACAGCCACTGCAGGAGTCATGCTAGTGCATCTAATAACTCTTCTGGAACATTGCAAGATTTACTTATTTAATATTTGTAATACACTACTGAGAGTTTTTAAAAATATTTTGCAAGTGCAGTGTCTTTTTCTTAGGATTATCCTACTATTTTGCAAAGTTTCCTAACATACTATTTTCTCTCTGCCAGTCATACTGGGGTTCAGTTTTTGTTTTGTTTTGTTTTTTTTTAATTTAAATCTCTTAAAACATTTCTTACAACCACTCCCATTTTACACATTCTTTTAAACCCTACATTTATAGAACACAGGCTTTTAAATGGTTTCAATATGTCTTGGAATCTTATATTCATGTACTACTTGACTAGTTTCCAGAACCCAGTTCTTACAAAAATAAAAGTACAAAAATGGTCCAGGAAAATTCAAACCACTCACCATTAGGGAGACTATTTTCCAATTATTGAAATACTTCAAGCTTTTCATAATCCTTTTCATTTGGTTCTGGGATTGAATGTGAAAAAAAAAAAAGATTTTTAAAAAGCCCACTGAACTGTATCAAATTTTAGACAAATGTATGAGTGTGGAAGCAATTTTGGTTCTGGGAATTGTATCTGGGATAATGTAGTAACTTTTCAGCTTCCCTAGATACTATAGAGCTCTGAGGAGGCACAGAGCTGGGAGCTCTGTCTGTCTGCTTCAGATTGGAGCAGAGGTCAGGAGTTGGCACAGACTACAGAGCACTGACCCTTGCCTTTCCAAAGTTGAATATTCTTGGTCTACTCCAGCAGGAGCTACTGTGGATTTTGAATCCAGCCAGCCTTACCAGCCTTCCTGAAAGCCTCCAGGACAACAGCTGCACCCATGCAGAGCCCAGTTAAACTGCCCAAGTAGGTGCAGAAGCTCTCAAGGTTTCAAATAAAGGCGTAGTTATTTCCAGAATAATCTTTTAGAGGCCCAAAACATAATCCTATCACCTTGGCCATCTTCCAACACAGCCCTCTGCTGTGTTATTGGCAGTGAATGTTTATGACAGTCAGCAATTGTTTGTCCTAATTAATGAGCTAGACTATGAATAGGGTTTTTTGGAATAAACACATCCATATCCTCATTACAAGCATCCCCTTCAACCAACTCAGCAACATTCTGAGTACATACAGCACTCATCCATAGCATAGCCTCTTCCCCTCCCTTACAAAACAATCCACAGGAAACCTATGGCGAATGCAAGGCATTCTGCCACAACATGATCACACCTGACAATATTCTCTTTGTTACCAAAAACTGAAAAGCAGAGACACCTATTCTGTAGGCTAACTCTCAAAAAAATGCCTGATTATTATCAGCCATTTGTTTAAAAACTAATTTCAGACTTTGGTCAGAGCCAGGACAAGTGGGATACCTTTTTGTTTCCTAAAACTGCTAGGGAAAATATATAATTCCCAGGTCTAAAAAGCCATTTCCTTAAAAAAAGGGATTGAAATTTAAAAATAGTTCTATAACGCAATGGAATCATAGCATACAAGTAAGGCAGAATTGGGTCCTGGGGCCATCGTCCCTTCCAGGGAATGATAATCAACAGATCTCATCACAGCATTTTTATTTTTTATTTCAATCTTCAAGTCATTTGGAAGTAAAAAGAGTAAGTGAGGACTTCTAATTACAAATCTCTCCCCATTCCATATACTCCACACATAAACTTCTGCATTTTCAGGTCACTCTAGGAGACAGGTTGTTCTATCATGAGTCCATTAGATATGTAAAAGGCAGGGTTTAGTTCTGGTCTACAACTGTTTTTTAGCATCAAGGAGACAGAGTATCTGTATTAGATAGCTGTCTGGTTTAGATTTTGCTTTTCTATCCCCACACTATTGAGGTATAAACAATCTTTAGAGCATTTATTCAGTCAGCCCTCCTGGAAAGTAAAACTATCCTATCCCTTTTACAGATAACAACTTGGGTTCAAAGGCACTTTGTTTCTTGCCTCTAAGCAATCAGGAAATACTTGAAAGGACAAGAACAAAGTCAAAGATTCTGTTAATAAATGCTGCAGAGGGTGATTTTCAGCCTTTTCTAATCTGTACCACTTCAAGTGTCTGCTGAGATGCAGATATCTTTTTAGTGACTTCAAACTTAATGACAAGAGCCTTCATTTTCCTAGTTACAATTCACAGACACTTTAGTCTGGGAAATCACAGGTTAAACACCTCTGCTCTACAACTTCAGCAAAGATTCTACAGGTCCAGGGAATCTGATGGGGAAATTACCTGACAGATATCTGTGGGTTTACCAGCAATCTACATCTTGAGTAGCTGGGGACAAGTTCTCAAGTAGGTTTGGTTTCAACTTTTGTCAGCTCCCTAAGTTTTATCATCAGTCAGCCAACAAAAAAACCCCTGCAAGCCAACAGCATTAGTTTCACAGTGTCTGGAGACTAGAATTTATGTATTCAATTATCTCCCACTTGACCTCCACAAGACTGTGTGATCCCTCAGTACTGGGTGCCACTCACAGCACTGATATACTGACTAATAAACCCCTGTGGTATCTGCCCCTTGGCTAGAGATCAGTGAACAATTCAGAGTGAATAATATATCTGATAAACCATTCCTCTTTTGCTGGTCATATTACTGTGTACAGGCAACCTCATTTTCTCAAAGGTGTGGTTATCCCTATTTGCCAAATACACTTCACAAATTAGTTTTGCTCTGCAGACTATTCCCAAGTAACTCTGCCTGGCAATCCTTAATACCCCAGCTGTGCTGCTTAGCTTTGGTTTGGCATAACAACCCTAATGAGAAATTGTCCATCTTCCCTGGCTAGCTGGGAACAGCTCTCCTTGTTTGTGTGCAGTTTGTCACAGAGTAGCTCCCAAGGGCCAGTGTCATAACCAGGACTCCAGAGTGTTAAGCCACATATGACAAGTGTGCTGTCACAGCACCCTCGGTGAGCAGAAGTGCCCTTAAAGTTAAAAGGATAATACCTCTGTCCCGAAGAGATTACAGAGGACAAGTCAGAAGGGTTTGGAAATGAAAGCAAGGCATCAGTGTGTACTTAGGGACATGGAGTGATGGAGGGAAGAAAGGGCTGTCAGAGCCTTCAGCTGCATTGCCACTGCTCTGTGCAAGCTGCAGTGCTTCCACCACCCATGTCCTCCACTCACCTCTTGGAACCAGAGATACTCATGAAGAGACTCTCAAGCCCAGCTGGAGCATGTGGCCTCAGCACAGGCTGGATCTCAGACCAGGAAAGGGGATTCACTGCACTTGAACCACAGCCTGTCCGTGGGACACCCTGGGGTAGGAGCCCTGTGATTCCATAGGGAGTCAGAGCGAGACAGGGGCACTTCCAGGCAAGGAACCATACCAGAAGTGGGATAATTCACCTTCCTCAGGAATCCTGTGTTCTGAAGTGGCCTACAGTTGTAATGTGGATACTCAGGGCTACAGGATGTAAATCTGTCTGTAAATCTGTATTCTTTCGTATTCCGCATCACTGCTTCCACATTTGGATCTGGGGGCTTTTACGCATGCAGTTTTTTCCCCTAACAAGATCAGTGTTAAAATCTTTTTTGACTATCATTTGACTATTTCACCTCTGAGTGTGTAACTTGGAGCACTAAGCACATGGCTTTTAAACTAATAAACCTTTAGAGTCAAGTATATACTGGAATTATTTCTTAGAAACAAAGTCACTTGCAAATACTTTGCAAGTATGCTCTAAGGGCACAGGTCTTTTGTCCCATTTAGAACAGCTGAAGGACTAACTCTCCATAACAAGATTTCTCAGATATCTCTTTCAAAACATTATCAGTTCAGTTACGCTAATGATATATTTATACAAAGAAAGTGAGACTTATGGAATTGAAAAAAAAAGTAGCAAGTAGGACAATACTAATTTTAGATACTAAAACTGTTAAGAGTTATTTTCTTGGGATCAAAGCATATGGTTATGGAAAAATTAGCAGATCTTAATTTGCATGGAACAGAAAGATTTATTTATATAAAGAAAGAGAAAAATGACCCCTGAAAGAGATGAATACTTGAAATGCTGTCAAGAAAATACAGGAGGCTATACCTAAACAGTAAATAGCTATACCTAAACAGTCAGCATAATCTGTGCATAATTAAAAGTAATATTTGCATTAATCTGATAATGTCAGGCTTTATATTGCAAAACAGCACTGGTTTTCGTTCAGAGAAACCCACAGGCAAACAAGGCCTGCCTGTGTCCCAAACAAAATATGCTATTGGAACCGCCAGCAACCTCATCCCCAAGCTCAGAAACAAAGTAGACCACTGCAAAATGCTGGTTATAAATTAATTTTGAGTGGTTGAGAACATTTTTGGAATTGAATTAAACAGGCTGCTTTCTCGTGACTCATTTTTGCCTGAACTATTGCAGTTTCCACGTCTTTGTCACCCTCCCACAGTGTGAGCTCGCCAGGCACTGTGGGTTAAAGAGCACGGCCACATCTGGTTCCAGCTGCACAGAGCCCTCCAGCCGGCTGGGACCAGCCCAGCACTGCCACGACTCCGGCGCTCTGATCTCTCAGGACTTCACAAAGGGGAGGAAGAACGCCTTTTTAGCAGTCTTTTCTGCCTGATCGGGGACTGAAGTCCTGTAGTCTATAAAACCAGAGGGGATCTGAACCTCCTCCTACTGAGATTCATCAAACCTCAAGCAAAGAGTAAAACAGCAGCAGGACCCAGCAGTGAGCCGTGTTTGTCAGCAGTCGTACCCCAGGGAGGAGGACCAGAGTTAAAGCTGTGATCACAGATAATTACCGTGCTGAGCAGCACAAGTAAGCCAATGCTTTTTCTTCTCACTCGTATCATTCACTAGCAACTGCCTTTTAGAAATGGAGTACTATGAGAAACCAAAGCTCTTTTTTTTCCGGAAACGTCTGAAGAGATCAGGCAGCTCTGCTCCATTCAGACCCCAAGGGGGCCTCAGGGCGTGCTGCTTCTCAGAAAGTTTGAAAATTCCACACTAAATATTATGGGACATACCCCTGGGGCTGCTCAGCTAACACAGAGATACATCTAGAGCAACAGGGGTCCATATCAGCCTAGGATTTGTACACACACACTGGCAGACATAGCACTACCTATTCTCAAATATTTGAAAGAAGGAAAAGGTATAAAGCTATAGATTTGTTTAACCCGAGTAATATATAATTCTTCTACAAGGATTAATAGACATCATGGCACAAACTCAACTTTGGTCTAAAAGAAATAAAAATATCTCCCCCCTAGTCTCCAAAGCTATTTTCTAAAGATAACACAAACACCTGCTGTATTTTAAAGGCGTTTCGTATCACTGAAATTTTTCTCCACTATTTCCCTTTCAATTTACAGATCAGGGCTCAGCAGGTATCTTGCAAAAGGTTGATTCATAAAACAGGAGAAGCCAGTTATCATCTTCCTGAAGGAAAATATGTCCAGCTCTGATGAGGACAATTGCTGAAGCACCACAGAGCAGAGCCTCCGATGACCTTGTTTGGGTTCAATGAGCACAACACAAACAACAGTGTTTGTGCAAACTATGCTCCCTAGTTAAAAATAAACCTGAATTTCTTTAGTCCCCTTTTTTACCTATTGCTTACCTCCAGGTCATGTTTCAACAGTTATATATGCGACCTTAAACCCAAACTTGAGGGAAGGGATCTCAGCAGCCCCAGTTCAACAAACATTTTGGGGCTGTAAAAGCTGATATCATGTCTTAAGCTCCAGCCACACTCCCAGCTCCCAACAGACTCTCTCTATTAACTTCACCGACTGTCCCTTATCTCCAGCCCTTCTGGTGCACACCACAGTAGGTATATTTTGGCTTCCTTTCTCCTCCCTTATATCAAGGAGTTCCCCATCCTGGCCTCCTGCTCACAAAACAATTTATCAGGCCTTATTTCATTGCACTGGGCCCTCACCCTTGGGCCCCCCACCCTTTCCCCCAGCACCCTGTGGTGCTGGCACCAGGCAGGAGGGGAGGCATGGGCTTGCTCTGGAGAAAGGCACGCGAATGGGCTGATCTTGGCACCCTTCGCCAGCTGGGTGCTGCCAGAACCCTCCTGCAGCAGGCCACTGACTTCTATTTTCCCTTTCACTAGAATTCAAATCCTTGAAATTTCAACACAGTTGATATCTTTAACATTTCCACGTCTCTGGCAAATTTAACGCCAAGCAGAAAATGAGTGCAAAAGTTATTAGGAGCCAAAAGATACAGACACACTGTCTGTCACAACCATCTTACTACATTATGAAATAAAAGTAACCTTGTAAAAACCTTACCAAAATCCTGGGAAATCTGGTAAATAGGATGGGTAAAAGTCTGTGGTGATTCCATCAAAGTTCCCTGATGGGTTCCCAGCATGGCAATCACAATCCAGCCTGGCCTCCACTGGATGTTAGAACAGCAATTCGGCACAGTTGACAGCAAGAGCAAGTCTGGCACAAAGAGAAACCAGTGGCTTCCTCCTTACTAATGCAGGAGGAAGCACAGGACTTCCTCTCTGCCTCCTCCCGTGCTGCAGGAGTGAAAGAGGAGATGGCAATCCAAAGATATATCAGTGCAGAAAAAAAAATAAAAAAAAAAGAAAGAAAAGAAACCCAGAGCAGGGCATGCTGCCACTGTTTAAAACGTAGGTGAGATTTAAATAGCAATAATCCCCAGAAACTATCTAGTTCAGGTCATCAACTAACAAGCTGGCTAATTCCTGTAAGGATTAATGCTTGAAATTATTATGCCTGACAGATGTTTGCTGAATGGGAACTGAATACACAGGACGAAGACCAGCAAGAAGTAAAAGTGCAGACAGGTACGTCAGAGATGAGATTTTAGAAATCATTAACTCATGCTCTAACATAATAATAATTTTCCTTATCTTCCACTTTTTTTTTTTTTACTCTCAAGGTCTCTAGCAGGAAATTCCCTTCACAGACTGACTCACTAATCTAGTTTCTGCTCTCAGTTACAATCATGCAAGACAAAAAGGAGGTTAGCTGGTATTTTCAGGAAATACCTCTGCTGCACAATTTGGCTGAATGGAATATTCTTTGTAGGCATCAGCTGTCCCTTACAACAGAGCACATGGTGAATTCTCCTTTCCTAATTCCCCAAAACTATTGGAAAATATAAAGCAGCATTCTCCCTTGATTAATTAAGATCCTGCTGGCTACACCTGCTTTTAGACATTCAACAAAACCTACTGGTTTGGTCTATCTAGCCCACTACCATTTGCACCATCCTAATGGTGTAGATCTAATACACTCCAGAACCAAAACAGGTGCCACTTACTCAAGCTGGTGTAAATCCAAAGCGAGTCCATAAGGACAACAATGTCTCAACTTTTGTAGTTGCTGTATGTCATACTTTATACTACGCTGAGCAGCATTTCTAGAATTACGACTAATACGGAGGAGAGGTGGAGAAATCTGTGAAAGCAAAACATAGGAGGGAAAGTTGGTTTGAATTCTACCTCCAAATTAGAAGCTACAGATAAAAACAGGGATAAAACTGTGAGCCTCTCCACCTATTTTGGAATCAGGCAGCACAAGGGAAGAGCATGGGGAAAAACCTGAAGAGAGGAACAAAGATGGATAAAAACCTAGGTGGAAGAACAACAGTGGAATAGAAAATGTTTATCAAGCTAACCTGTGGTAGCTGCTAATACAGAGAATTAACTGAAGACCAGTAGCCTCAGAGAGGCTGTGACCCCCATGTGCAGGGTACCTCAGCTCAGCCAACCAAACAATTTTGGTGAAAAAAACCCCCAAGGGACAGAAGAGGAGGAACATCTTAAGAGTTAGCAATGCTGATTGTACCTCTAGAGAGGGAACTGATATACCAGCTATTTTCCAACTGTCTTGTTAGTCTTTTGCTAAAATAATCCTTGGAACTATATGAATATCTCAAAACACATCAGGATAAGAACATCTCAAAACACATAAGAATGCAGGCTAAACTAAACGATGCCTAGGGGATGTAAACTGGAGATCAGTCCACTTAACTGAAAGTCAAATCATGGTTGTTTTAGAATTGTGTTGTTTGAATGGAGGGTTTTAAATGCCTATAAGTGAACCCCACTAACACTTTTCTCTTGCTCTCTCTCTCTCGTGGTATATCCATAGTCAGCCTCTTTGGATGACTCTCAATAAGAATCAGTCTCTTTGGATGACTAATCTAGAAGGCAAAAAGGAGCTCCCCTCATGAGTACAGACAGCCACAAGGTAGAGGCAGCAATGAGAGGATCAAACTAACAGTGAAAAATGCAGCATTCCCACAAAACTTCCTGTAAGTTAGTATCACAACATATTTAAAATATATAAATACCACATTACCACTTGAGCATAATTTCCTTTAGAGTGAATTTGATATTTTTCCATATTTTTAAAGGAAACCAGGTTCAGCAAAATATTCCAAATGTGTCCGCAACATCTGACCTGCCATTCTCTTTTTTCCTGTTCAAAGAAGTCCATTTTCAGTTTCAGCGAGGGACAAAACTGTTTTTCCCACTCTTCTGGCCAACTTTCATTTCTGTTATGGTAGTGGAAAGCATTTGAACGGCCCCTTCTTCTGGCTGACATGTCTAAGTTCAAACATGGATTCAGTTACATCTGTAACTGTGGTAACATCTGCTGTAGCTGTAACTCTTGTAACACATCTGTTGGATGATCTTAGATTACCTGGCAGCCCCTGGGCACTGCGAAGGAAACATTTTTGCAAAGCCAGTGCAGCCCACCGAGTTAAAAATGACTACACTGCCCCACTGATTAATCTACTGTAAGTGATACTCTGGGCAGACTGGCCTCATTGCCCAGTAAGTCTGCATCTTCAAGCAGGCAGTGATGGATTTGTCCTCTACCTCTCAGGAGACAGACGTTGTCACCCCAGCAGGGTTGCAAGGGTTATAAATTATAAAGTGTTGTCTGAGCTCTGACAAAGAACTGTGAAACCCCTCAGATAGAAAACAGAGCAGCAGTATAAAAATTTAAGCATAGCAACTGTGTTGTATATTCTTACTACTCTGCAGATCATATTTCTAACTATATTTTAGTTGTGAATTAGAATAACTTTGGTATAAAGGGACGTCAGTGCAAGTGCTTCTCGCCAAAGAATCTGGTTTGGATTTGCTGTGAAAGGACTTTTCAGAAAAGAAACACTCACATCAAGCAATCAGGCTGTCCTAAGAACTGGGCTCACAGGTACTGGCAGGGATAGCACAGACAGGTGCAATCTTGATCTCTTGACAAGCTCTTGATCTCTCTCTGGTTTTACACAGTTTCACTCTGTGTAAATAATGAATCGTTATGAAGAACCTAATCATTATGCACAGCCTAATGGTTCAGGCTTCTCGCCTGGCAAGCTGAGCATTTTAAAGGTCTGGCTTAGGTCATCATTATGCTCGGTTCCATTCAGCAGGGAAAAACAAACAATAAAAAAGGGATTTTGATTTACCAGTAAGCATTAAAAGAAACAAACAAAAAATTCAACCCACACACCAAACCAAACTCTGAAAAATGTCAGATTTGATCCGAGCAAGACTAAAAGAACTAAGAAGTGAGTTAGCTGCTGATACAGTTGTTTAACTGAGAAAAACATCTATTTACAAATCCCCAAGCTAAGGTATAACCTGCTCATAGCAATAACAGCACTTCTCAAATACCTGTGATAGCTGACGTAGGAAGGACACTATAGAAAACAATTACCTGCAGAGCACTGAAGCATATCCAGGTAGATTCCTCAGCACTGACTAGCTACAACTACTCAACAATAAAAGGACTTTAAAAAAAAACAAACGGGGGATTGTGACATTTTAAGTATTGGGATTAAATATGTCAACATAATTACTTATAAAAATGGTTTTTATAAACACCTTCAGCTCTCTCATCAGACAGCAAATACTACTTCACTCTGCAGACCAGCATGACAGCACCAGCTCTCCTCCACCATGAGGTATTCACAGAATCACAGAACGGCTGAGCTTGGAAGGAACCACTGGAGCTCATCTAATCCAACCTCCCTGCTCAGTCTGGGTCCCCTAGTAAAGAGTGTTACTCACGATTGTGTCTGAAATTCGTCAAAAGATGGCTTTTGAGTCTCTCCAGAGGACACTCCACAGCCTCTCTAGGCAACCTATATTATTACAATTTGCAATAGCTGGACAAGCAAAGACCTGAGGGGAGAAATAAAGTAACGCTGAAGGCAAAAATACCTTTAGGGCTGCTGGTAGCTCCATCCCAAACAGGAATTTCTCTTGTAGAAAAAACCAAACAAAACCAAACCAACCAACCAAAAGAACACCCCCCAAAAACAAACAAAAAATAACAAAAAATCCCCTGAACAAACCGAAAAACCCCAAACAAACAAATAAAACCACCCAAAGACGCTTGAAATATTTTCCTTTTTGTTAGGCTGCAGACATTTTCTGTAGATTGGCACTTCACACCAGCAGCTCAACTAATGGAGTTGGCAGGTTTATAATCTGAGAAGACAAGGGAAAATCCCAGGCTCTGGTAAAGCCAAGGGCAATACTGTCAGAAGGCCAAGATTTTTACCCTGACTCCTGTGGACTTAAAAGACAAGGTAACAAGTAAATTTTTCATTGGGTGCTCTCTTAATCTGGAGATCTAAATTAATGTGTGTCTGTGGTGTTTACTGAGCCAGTGTTATTAGCCAGTGTTAAAGTCTTATACTTCACACAAAGCCTGTGCTTAACCTGCTGCACCTATGGACCAATTCTGCTGACTTACATAAGAAACATCACCTACATTTGCCAACTGCTGTCATCTGCCATCCATATAACCATTACCAAAGACTTGAGTACTGCAAAGACTCTTGCATTAAGAAAAATCAGTCATCTAAGCTAAAGGAAATGCACAGCCTGGGGAAGAACTGACAGCTTCAGAACTGACAGAAATGATTTCTTTTATTTGGTCACAGAAACTTTAAGGCAGGAGTATATTTTCTCACATGACCCCGTCTTTGCATGTAACTGACTTAAAAAAGCAGTAGGTACTTCCGTGCTTGTACACTTTCCACCTTCAGCTTCCCTGAACTCCTTCAGGCTACATCCACAACAGGGTACAGAGCCTAGATAAAGACCAGCTGTTACATCTCTCAAACTACTCCTCAGTCAGAAACAACATATGTTTTTATGATACAATTGCCTCATTATAATGGCAGGAAAATAACACAAGCACGTAATGCTTTAAATCACATATCACTTCTATGTGAGATGGAGATAAAACACAGCCAAAAGTAACCCCTACACTTTTTTCACTGTTTAATTTATTATTGTTGTTGTGTCAGTCCAGATGAGTGAGTAGGGGAGTCGGTGTGTGAGACAATCTTTTAGGGTGAAAACTCCAATCTTGGTTTTTAAAGAAAACCAAGCACCCAGACCCACTGTGGGTTGTTTAGTCTGTCACACCTGTGTACCTACCCACCTGGTACCTACAACACAGCTGCCACACACATCAAGTGTACCCTATGGGATAAGATGTTAGTGTCCCATTTCACAGATGAAGACACTGGTACTCTCAGCAGCATCTATCTTTCAAATGCAGCCTCTGACAGACCCAACAACACACAAAGCATCCAACATCACTGGTCCCATTTTAAACCTCTGACTGTACATGCTCCTTCAAGATCACAGAGCAAACTTGTGGCAGGCAAAGCCACATTAAGGGAGGTTTACACTGGACGTTAGGAAGCATTTCCTGCCTAACAGGGTGGTCAAACACTGCAACAGGCCTCGTAGAGAGGCGGTCAATGCCCCAAGCCTGTCAGAGTTTGAGGCATTCAGTGCCCTTAATAATGTGCTTTAACTTTTGCTCAGCCTCGCAATGGTCAGGCAGTTGCACCAATTGTTGTAGGTCCCTTCTGTTCTTATTATAATCATAATCAACCACAAGGGGAGCAGCATGTAGCCTTATGTAAAGTGCCTGTCAAGGATTCCCTGGTGACAGGCACTAAATCTACTACCTGTAACAGTAAGTTCCCCAGCACAAGCTATCCCATGTGGGGCTCTCATTCAGCTTGTGCTCCCAAGTATTACTGTCACGTTTCTCAAAAGGCTTTCTGCATAGCACAACTGTAAGAGCAGCTACTTCACCTTTCAACACCACTAAATAAACACGAATCAAGAACAAAACAAACAAGCCACAGCTTGATACATGAATTACAACCAAATTACAATCTCCTGGTTCTCCCGGTTTCCTGCTATCTCTTAATTTCTTCCAGTATGGTTTTTTATGCACCTGTTCAGTGATATCCCAAGGCTGAGACTGCTCTGTAATCCTCAGTCTGTTATAGTCAAAGCAGAAATTCCCTTGAAATTCCTTGACTTGAAGGACTCCATATCAAGTCCATGTATTTTGTTTAAATGTAACATAGAAAAGAAGCTTGTAACAGCAGAGACATTAAAAGTCAGCTCTGTCTAACAGAAAAGAAATGCTTCCACACTCCCCTAAAATCAATGCACTTTCCTTGAAATACAATTAAACTGTATGCACAGACCGAGAAATCAAAGATTGCTTATTAACCTGATACAGGGTGTCAGTGAAAACCACTGCCCCTGTCAGACCTACCATTTTTTCCTCAGCATTGAGGTGGGGCCACTTCAGATATCTGAAGTTAAACACCCCAGGGCTTTACTCTCTGAGTAGTTTTTCTGTAATTCAGGCAGTACCATCCTGTGATGCAATTTATTAGCAATACAGGGCTATATGATAAGCAACAGTTCATGCTACTTTAAGTCTACAGTGAAGCAGTGAATCCACAGCAATGTCTAACAGACAGCATGTTCCAGAGTCATCAGTCCTTGTGGAAAGGCAAGGACTGACTTGGAGCTCCAGCTCTGCAGAAGAGTGTGCAAGGAACAATCCTTATGTAAGGACCTCCACCTTCAGTTTAAAAGATTCCATTTCCTTAATACTTCAACTGTTATGCCCTCAACAAACCCTGGAAAACAAACAAGAAGAGTAAACTTTCAAACAAAAGAATAAGACTGTGTTTAAGTTGATGCTAACAACACTGCAGCTAATCATGGAAGTATTATAAGAAAAGTCTGCATATGCCAATATCAGCCTCAAGCAATAAAATTGTATTTCAGACCAATATGTAAGCAAAATTTAAGGCTGTGATATTTGGGCTCTATAACTAATCAATATCAGGCTGTTTTGAACTTTAAACACTGCATTTGATGGCAACTGATGACACAATGACACTTCCCAGTTTTTCTTGTGTCATTTCAGACTACTTTAACCAACATTAGCTGAAGACAGTGAATTCCTATCATTCAGTTGTTTGTAGAGCAGACTTGCATGATCAAAAGGGACCCTTGACCACCTGTTCTGCATGTTTTAATTTCATGGAATTGCAGCCTGAAGAAGCTGAGACATTACTGACCATCAGTAGGCATTACCCTAAAAGATATTTTCCTTCAAGAGTAAGAGTATTCCACTTACTGCACTCCAAAGACAGTGAGAAGGTTTTTTCAGCCAGATTCAAAGAGGTGTTAAAGGACCTGGTATTCACTCCTGTTGATCTCAGGTGCCTGATACCTTTGTCTTCCTATAGAAAAATGCGCCAAGCAAAAAGCTCCCCTGCCAGTTACATTCTCTGTTAACATTCCTGGTGCTCAAGAATTTTTCCTGCTACAATGTGTTCTTTTCATTTCACATGCCTGAATTACCAGGATTCACACTTGGCCCACAGTCCTTACATGGACATAAACAATCCAGTCGTAAGGGGACCCTTTCTAAGGAGACTATTGCACCTGTCTATATGGTAGAACATGTTTGAGAGGACAGGTCAAAGCTGTGCCACAAAACCCCATCGGCAGCTGACAAGGACTTACAGTTAAAAACCCCAAATCAAAACAGAAATCCAGTATCTTGTCATTGCTACAAATGATCTGGGATTTGTCCTGCCAGAACACATTATTTTGAGTCAGGATGAATGGTCACTGCTTTTGCTTGGTTTCATAGGAATTATGCTTATATGATGGCAGTCTTGAAACTGTTGGCCAATTTTGTCAAAATAAAATAAATCTAAAGACACTAGCTGAGATCATAGCCCTTCTGTACTTGTGCAAATGTGTGCCTGGCAGAACAAAGACAAGAGTTGTGCCCTGGAGATGCAGGGATGTAAAAACAAAGCACTCTGTGACCAGGCCAACTCGGGAAATCAGATCTACAGAGCTGTGTTCCTTGGTTGATTAAAAGTATATACTGAACTGTACCAAGGCTTTCTGTTCCCAAGTTCAAAATGCAATGTATCATATCAGCGTTACTTGTATTCTTTGAAGTTTTAAGGGAGATGCCAGTTCAGGGGCATTTACTCAAAAAATCCTTCTCCCTTTCTCTTTATAGCTTCATTTGCACCAAACACATTATTGCCAAATGGAGGCTGTCAAATATGAATGTATCACTCAGTCACTGAGCTAAAAACTAGGGAAAACTAGCAAGTGTCTGATTTTAGACTTGCTTTTCCCTGTTGGCCTGTTTCTACAAAATTTGCAGGAACTTAATTACCTTGGAGCTGTTCTCCGTATGTCATACTTGGCTGAAACTGGCAAATGACAAAAAATATTACATAAGGGACACACACCAAGACTCATGTGTATACATATATTAAGTGATGGCAAAAAACCTTGTTTCCAACAGATGCCAGTTATCTTTCTGAAGCTGTAATGCAGGTGTGGAGCATCCCCTCAGGCAGTGGAATTGCTCTTCAAAGTCATGTGCATGCAGGTACAGCCACATTCTGAGGCCAAGCATCCACAAGTGTATACAACAGTTTTGAGGATGATTTGTAAGACACAGGTAAGTGGAGGAGCACAAAAAATGGCTCATTCCCAAAGAAAAGCTAGACACTCTTTTCAATGAAGTTATTGCACAAAGGCCACACAGAGGATATATGTGCCAGGAACAGACTTGGAGGTATGGTACAAGTCCTGACCAAGATGAGAAGGAAAGGAGGAGCAGTGAAATATGGCTGAAGAGAAGAACTGGAACTAACAGAAGAAATACAACAAGAGAGGCAAGCATCACAATACCACACCCTGAATAGTAGCTAATTCTGTCTTCCGTGGGAATTTGAGGGGACTCTGGATCTGATGATTCACAAACAACATGGAAACAGCATTGGGTGTAGGGGAAAACTGCTTTTATAGCGGGACCATCGGCATTGTCAGACTCCATTTCCTGACAACTAGTTTGTAGGGAACCATGTTACTGTGACTCACCAAAAGATGTTTGTTTCTTGTGGAACAAAAGGTCGCCACAGGACTGACTGCAATAACTTACATTTCCTTCAGATCCAACTGGCTCACAGATTTGGCAACCACAGAGACTGTGCCAAGCTGATGTGCATTTCAACAACTGCAGATTTGAGACACTTTCAGGAAAAGAAGGAAAACACTTGAAGGCAACCAATCAGCTTTTAAAGTTTTGTGGCATTTTTTAAATTCTTTCCCCAGAAAACAAGCACTGAGTACAAGGATTTTCAGATGACATGCAGCATGCCAAGTAACATCCAAAACTAGCAGTGGGGAAGTGGCAAGAGTAGAATAATGATTTTATTTTTCATTAATGATTCAAGACAGCCAAGCTTAGATTTAAGGCAAAGGAGAAGACAGGCATCCTTGCTCTTATGAACTTGCAAAATAAAGCAGTGTCTTGCAACCATAATTTTCACAATTAGTCATCATATATATGCATAATTCCTGCAGATTTCAGTCTGTTAACCTATTTGAGAAGATCTATTTCTACAAAAAAAATTTTCCTGGACCAAGATCTAAACTCACACAAGGCCAAGCCAATAAGGCTGTGCAAATAAAAGAGATGGCAGAAAACAGTGTATGAGAAACCAAAGCCTTAGTATACCTTGGGGTGTGGGGGGAACTTTACATATGGAAGTTACACAGAATGTTAGTTGCTCTTAGAAAAAGTGGGAAACTTTCTAACTGTTTAGGGAAGAAAATGTGAGACATGGTCAGACCCCCTTAAGGGGAATCAGAGCCAAGCTAGGATGTATCCAATAGGTTTGACGGGGAGAGAAGTGGGAAGGAAGAAGATGAACAAGGACCTTGCAAACTGCTGTGGAGTCCTGGCAGTGGGGACCTACAGATGAAGAAATGTGACAGTAACGCTGAGCAACCGGCTTTGGCAAGAGCCTGACATGTATCTGAGGAAGAAAAGTTGCAGAATGCAGCTAAGTGCTGAACCAGGCTAGCACTCGTTCGTAGATGCGATTTTCTAAAAGAAGCTAAATAAAAGGCTTTGCCCGTTTAGCGTATATTACTTAGGAAGATATGCTGCAGTTACTGCAGCTACGATATTACGTGTATCGGGAGTAGACAGGGAACTCTCGTAGTACCCATGGAGCTGTCCTGGCAAGGACAAGCCTTGCCGGCGCTCCCGCTCTGCGGCCTCGGCGGTGCCCGCCACCCCCGTTATATGGGCGGCCGGTCCGGGAGCCGAGCGGGGACAGGGCTGTCGCGGCGGCGTTTTGTCCCGGGGTGCCGAGCAACAGGGTCTAGGAGGCGGGTCTGGAGCCGGACGGGCTGACAGCGAGCCCCGCCGAGCCCGCCTGCTCTGTGCCGCGCCGCGCTGCGCTCCCGCCCGGCGGGACGGACGGCGCGGGACAGGACAGGACGGCACGGCACGGCGCGGCGCAGTCGCAGGCGCCGCCGCCTCGTCGCTTCTCCCTCCCGCAGTCCCCCAGCACCGGCAACAGGCCCCGAGCAGCGCAGCAGGGCCCGTCCCAC
>VZSE01002473.1:15607-82847 GCA_013398275.1 Promerops cafer | reverse complement strand
GGGCGGGCGGCCGTGGGCGCCCGGTGAGCACCCGCACTCTGCTATTTTTAGCAGAGTAAAATGCAGCAGAAGAGGAGAAGCTGAGTTTCTCACAGTATCGTGTCCTGGGGGACTCGGAGCTCTGGGAGTCACCAAACACTAGGCGACGGGCGACAAGTCCCGGGCGATCCTTGCACGTGCCGGTAGCTCCGGCGATCCGTGCCAACACGTGGGGAAGTCTCTTAATGTTTCTTTTGAATGGCCAGCAAGCAGACAGACAGGGAGCCTGCATGTCAGCAGTTACACGTGCACTAAACAACCTCAGCTCACCACTGGCAGTGCCAACAGGAATTCATTTGGATGCATGAAGTGATATTTTGGGGAAAAAAAATCAACGAAAACTTAGGAAACAAAACCTGATTCCACTGTAGTACTGACTCAGACACGAAGTCTACTGCGTGTGCTCAATTATGGAGAAAAATGAGAAGCAAAAGGAGCAGCAGTGGAGGTGCATTGCCAGCCACAGCGTCGGTTCTGTAGCCCAGCAAGAGAAGCCAGAGTCATTAACATCTTGTGCTCCATCTGCAGCATCAGAAAGTTGTAATCATATGAGAGCCTGTGTGCTGAGCCACTGGGAGGGAAGGAGGAAAGAATGAACAGCTTCTTCATATTTGAACAATAATATAATGTAAACAAACTGAATGAGCATGTGAAAAGCTTGTATTTCATAAAGCACTAAACGATCCTCTTTGGCACGGGTTATATTGCTGCCCTCTACTGCTGGGGAGTTGGGCGGTTCATCTGCCTGACGAGCAGAAAAACGGGCTATTTGTGATAAAAATCTCTGATTACACATAACAGTTCTGTGGCCAAGAGCCTCGAGATACGTAATTCAGAAGGGAAGAAAGGGTGAGCTCCCCAGTTCTGAGAGAGGCAGGGGACGACTGCTCTCTGAGGCCGGGTGGCTTGACTGATTCACAAACAGTGTTCTCTGGGCCTTCATGGGCTCACTTCTGCCTACAGCCAGCAAGGTGATCTGCCATCCATGTCCCAACACACTCTGGAATAGTTGTGTATTTATATTGCGCCCAAAGCATCAGGAATCTCTGTCCCTCATCAGCAGTGGAAAAGGTCAGAGGAATATTTTGTCAGAACTTCATGGTAAGGAGTGCACTTTTACAGCTGTTTCTGACCTTGAAGCTTCAACTGCCCACAGTGTATACCGTAGTGGTACAATTTGGGGTGACTATGACCTTTTCAATTGTCACTGAGAGGGCAACTGAATGCTGTAATCTCTTTGTGTTACTGGCAAGCCTTTCATCTAAATTGGAAAATAATTTATTCGCTAGTTTGGCTTTGGAAGGCTATTTACTCGGAGGAAGTTCATAAAGACAGTGTGTAAAATTGAATCTATCCCTATGCAACTGCCCTTGCCCACGGTAATTCAGAGCTGACTATCTGTCAATGACCTTTGGAATAGTGTGAGGAAATGGATACAATCCAAAAGGGTTACACTCCAAAGGAATGTGTCTAGAATAGGTAGATGACAGAGAACATAAGATCTTACTTGTGAATTTGCCTTAAGAAAGCAGGCTCAGTTATCATGGTAAGTAGAGGAACTACTGTTACTGACAGTGATTAATTCCTTAGGAAAATTCCTTAGGAAAACACCCCCTAGGAAGTTACTTTGCATACCTAGACCTTTTAAACCCCTTGTATTCAGAAAGCTTGCTGGTGGGGGACAATACATCACTGTATCTAAAAATTGCTTGAATTAAGCTCCTCTTCTGCATTTCTCCATGTGGAGGCTTTCATGGCTCTGATTCTACTCCCTCAAACAGCTTGTACATGCTGAGTTAGAAAAATCCCTACACACAAGCAAACAGCAGGCATTAAGTAAATGAGCATTCAGTGCATTACCCAAACAATAAAAAGCTGCCCACAAACCACACCTAAATGACAAAGGAGCAGTTAGAATGACTGCAAGCACTGTGTAAGGGTGGAGGGGCTTCTGAAAAGGAAAGAACAGCAACCCTAGCTCTCTTTCTTTGGAAGAAAGGAATATATTTTTAAAAGCAGTTAGCCCAGCCTATAAACCAAACAACAAGTATTTAGTCAGCGAATATATAGTATTTTCAGGCATTTCCTATGATGAGCAGAATGCCCAAGAGACTGGGTGGAAAGCACCAAATACTGCAAAAGCTGCAATGGTGTTGGCATGGTTTACTCCACAGGAGGGCCTGAATGACGTCTGTAGGGCATCAGAGAACCACTTAAAATGCTGCAGGGTAGCTGCTCTCTCTTATTAGCATAACACACCCATTTATTCATGCTCGTAACTGATGACAAACTAGTATTACAAGATATTAGGATGTTTTCCTTTGTGTTTGCTTGGGTGCAGCAATACAAAATTGTTTTTCAAATAATGAGTCACATGGCAGTCAGGGTGGGAGGGACAGCATTTGTTGGCAGAGTAACATTTCTGTGCAGCATACCAGTGACATGTCTTTAGCATGAGAGATTTCAATATTGGAGCTTCTCAGCATTTTTTGTGTATTGTTTTATAGCTACTAGATGTTTCACATTGCTTTATAGAAAGCTTTTGTGGGTGGTGGGGGGAGTTCCTACACAAGAATTTCCTCCTCAGTTAGTGAGAAATCAAGAACTCTAAATGCTGATGCCAAAGCAACATATCCTCAGGAGCACTAGGCCAAGGACCACACTGGCAAACCAGGCTAACTTCCTGTCTTATTCACCCAGAAATCACATGGACTTAAACCCAACATTTCACATTCTCCCTGCTGCAGATGCTGGACTCTACCTTTTGTCTAATTTGGCTCCACATCTGAGCACAGACTGACTACCTCCACAGGAGAGTGTGACTTTGTGCTACTGGATCAGTTCTGACACCCTGTCATTTTAAGAGTACAGCCAGTTTGTTTTTGTTTTTTTTGCATTAAACTTGGCAGAAAAATAACACCCCTTTCATCCCAACTGGCCTCAGATATTAAGAGGGGCTGGGGAAAGCTGGGCTTATTCTGAGTGAGAGCAAATTCAACACTAAGGAACAGAAATGCAGGGCAAATGGGACACGTAATTCCAATTACGTTCAATAAGAACTACCACATCTTTAAATTCACAAATGGTGTGATACGCTCTAAGTCTGGTCACATGCAATGAACTCTCAGTGCTGGCCTAGAAGTCCAGTCCTGTTCAATTACTCTCACAGCCAGGTACAACATACTGTAGTTTACTGAGCAACACACAGGCAGGATCATATCGGAATAGAAGGCTCCAGGGAGAACTTATAGCACCTTCCAGTACCTAAAGGGGGCCTCTTCGATGTGCTTTGAAAGTGTGAAGGAAGCAGCAGCAAAATGGAAGGCTGTAGGTTTAGGAAGATGCAGTGCTAACTTTTGTAACTAACAGCAATGCCCCCATTGGCACTCAGCAAATGAGCCACGGGAAGCCAAGACTCCATGAAAATCAGGATTTGAAGCCAAAGCTCCTGTGTCCAGTTCCACTGGGTTAGGTTTTGTTCCTTACTACTATCCACAAATGTTTTTTGTTTTAATTATAGAAGTTGCCAACAACTACTTTAAGAAAATATTCTCTGAATGCCGCGCCGCTTTTCCTGCGTGAGGTCCTGGCAGGGCCGGTCGGTGCGGCTTTTCCCTGAGCGCGACTCCCGGGGTGGCCGGGAGCAGCGCAGGGCACGGCACCAGCGGCGAGAGCGAGGAAGAGGAGGAGGCACAGGCGCTCTCAGTATAACACAACGGGGTTTATTACCTCTGAGGGTCAGGGACCAGAAAAAGCCCCGACAGCTGAGGGTCCAAGGGTTTTAAGGTCGAGGGGTAGGCGTGGTTGAGGGCCAGGGGTCCAGCAGTTTCAGGGAGAGGGAGGAGGATCGGGGAGGGGATTACAGGTGCTCACCCAACAGGGGTGAGGGGGTAAGAATACATTAACTGAGAACCTATGGGGGTGCAAACAAGGGAGAACCTTCAAGAACAAGGGGAGAAAAGGCAGAGAGCCACTGCACTCAGTGGGTGGAGGAGACTAGATGGTGGTCTCCTCCCACAGCACCCATTCTGGGTTGCTGTGGGATACAACATCTGAAGTCCCCTGAACAGAGAGCAGAGACAACTGTTGATATATGACTTTCCATAATTAAAATTGTTCCTTGCTTCTCTTCCCACCACAAATACAGTTTTGTTATACTCATTTCCCTGAGACTCAATAGTCTGGAGCTACACTTTCACCTTTCTTAGTCCCCCTTTTCCTACACATGACAAGTTTGTAGAACAATTTGTTTAGATCTAGTCTTTTAAGGGATAGGAAACACATGCTGCACCAAACAACTGTTGTCCAGTGTTTAAAGACTGTCAATCTAGGAAGTCTTTAGTTTTACTTTCCTCCTTCGGTGCCACACAGACCTTAAATCATTCACCACAGTAGTCAAGCATGAAACTAAAACAGAGCGCAGATCTACTTACTGATTGTCTCAAACTAAAGTACAGTGACAGAAAGCAGCTGTGAGTGTATACTTCTGTCTCCTCCTGTCTTCCAGGACTAGCAAGGATGGAAAAGTAGTATGTGAACAAAGAGCAAAAGGGCTACTGATAAGAAAGAGAGTCCAAGGATGATTCAGAGTGATCAGAGCATCACTGTGACAAGGAAAGTGATTGTTCTGCAACTCAGAGCTTTTTCCCAGGCTGAAAATGCTTTTGTCTGTTTAAAAAGAAGTCAAGCTGATTATAAAGCAGGCCTTTATACAAGCCCAAGAACTGCAACAATTAAACTTTCAGGGCCAAGTTCTTTATCCTGCAAGTTGCTAGCTATGTCGAGGCTGGGGAGCAATCTCAGCTGCCATGGATATTAGCAAGGGAAGAAGGCTACTATGAACTTAAGAGGAAACTTAAAGTACTGCAGGATGGAAACTTCAGTCACTGAATTGCAAGAAATTAAGGAAAGCATTAGAAAGCATGCAATTATTTTAACGGAAATTTAGGAAAGATGCATATGCTTGCATTTGGGGAGAAGTTGCCTGTTCCGTGAAAGAACTACTTGCCCTCTAAAGCACAGATAATAATTGTCCCCCCAAAAAACCTGTTTGTGTGATGCAGTTATGAGCAATAAAACCACTGCATGTGCACAATGAGAGTAATGAAAATCACTGTATCTATATGCAGCATTTGGAAGTATTCTTTGAAAAGTCAGATTTTCAAAATATATACATTTTCGTACTTCAAAAACAGAGAGTGAAGATATTATAGAACACCAAAAAAACCCCACACCTCCCTAATCTGTATATTGTTATTTCTGGTTTTACAAGTTTTTCTTTTTAATTAACTGCAGCAATCTAAAAATTTAAGTGTCTGGGCTCCCTTTTAAGAATTTGCATTTTTACCTCCCACAAGAGATACTTTGACTCCGTTCTTCACACATTACAAATGCAAGTATGCCCAACACACCCACTCCTCCTCTCCCATTTTAAGTTTCTGCTACGTTTGGGTCCAATTTTCTTCACATCACATAAACTCTGCAGACCAAGTGATAAAATATAGTCTTATTGTACTCATGGACACTTCTAACATACACATGACATCAATATCTGTGGTCAGCAGGCAGGGATTTAAAGCACAGCAAGTTCAAAGCACCTGCTGATTTCACAAACACACATTCCTAGAAAAAAAAGAAAGACTAAAAGAGTGTGCAGAGAAAGAAAGAATCTTTATTGAAATATTGTAGTACCAAACTTAAAAACTCTGTAAGATATACAAAAAACCTTATCATCAAGATTCTTCATACCAATTCCTTCACTTTACCAATACAGTGACGTGTGCAAAACTTGAACTTTTACTTGGGGAAATCCTTCATACAGTTGAAACTCACGTGATGACATGCTTGGTACTATCTGCCTTCTGCCACAGAGAAGATCAAATGGCCAGTGCTATTTATTAAAGCTGAGTTTTTGTAACAAGATGCATTTCTCAAAATTACACTGCAAAATACTGTAATTAAAAGAAAAACATATATATAGAAGAGGTAAGGTAATTCAGAAGTGCTGAACAAGAAGGGATGTAATCACTGAGGCACCAAGCAATCTGCCCTGCCCTTGCACCACCGTGTGTAACTCCGGGCTCACCCAGACCGAAGCTGCCAGGGCCCCCTCGTGGTCACGACACACACGATAATCGCAGATGTTCTTGTGCCTCACTGCACCTGCATGTTTTTAAAATAAACTGAGCCAATGAAAGCGCCCCTGACACCGCAGCTGTGACAGGGCATGCCGGCAAACCTTAACTGGGGCACAAAAATCTTTCTTACAGGCAATGAGCACCCTGGGGTTTTCCCAGCCTTACTAAAGACCAAGACACTTCCAGCACTTTAAGAAAATTACAGTTGTATAAATTATCATACCAGAGGCCAAGACCCTATTTCTGTGACACTGGACAAAAGTGAGCGCACAGGAAGCAAAGAACAGGACATGCACATAGTTACAATTCCACAATCCCACTCCCTAGCCTTCTATGGCTCAGGACTTTGATACCATAATGGTGTCTGGCAGATCAATTTTTTTCTTGAGTTTGCCCAGTCTTTTCCTAAGGCCCATCAAAGATTTTAGCACTCCTAGCTCCTGGATGAAAAGCGGCAAGAGGTGTTCTCATTAGAGGCATTATTTCTTAGTTTTGCATGGAAATAGATGCATATACAATTACGCTTCCTCCGTAATACCGAAAGATGCAAGAACCACTACCATCTGCAAATCAAAAACAAGGATCTAACAGATTTTCATTTGCCAGAACAGTTGCAAGCAGCTTGCTTATCCCAAGGAATAAATCTGCTCCTCTATTACAGAGATCATACTACTTATCCTTGCTTCAGGACAGAGTCACAACTCACAAAGCTCAGTGAAAAGAGGCACACAGTGATATCAGCATCATTAAGAAGTAAATGAAGTCTAAAGAGGGCCTCATTTAAAGGTCCACATTCAAGCCTGAACATGACCTTCTGTTCTATTTGTTAAATGTGGGGCTCAGACATTTCTCCTTGGATGATTACCACTGATGCCTTGTGAAGGCTGACCTAGAACAGAGGCTAGATGGAGTTAAAGAATAGAGTAGGTATTTATATTAAAAGGCCTCAATGGATACACCTTGGGCAGTACAAGAGCACAGCCAGGGCTATACCAAAGACAAACCCAAAATGGTCACAAAATGGACGACTGCTCACGAGGTCTCTCACTTTTGTAAGTTCTGGTCCATCAGCATATTGGACTTATTTGTCCAATTATAGCTTTAGATTATGAAGTCCCATCCTTCTTGTTTTTCTCTCTTCATTCCACCATTGTTTATGCTCTTGACCCCGAGATTTGGATTGGTTGTCCTTGGTCCCCATCTGGGGAAGGAATTGTTTTGTCTGCCTACTCTATGAAGAAAGCTTACTATCCCCTAATAGGAAGCTCAGAACTACACTCTAAAGCAGTACAGAATCTGAAAAATATAAAAGCTACAACCTGAGGCATCACCATGACCCCTCTCGTACAAAGCTATCTTTACATGGTTTAAATCAAAAAACTGCCTTAGGTCATGATTATCCCCATCAGTTAAATTGACACAGGTCATTTTGTAAATATTCTTCACCTCCCTTATTTATGAAACGGAATGTTGTATTTTAAGGCTAACGTGAACATCCTCTTAGGAATTTGCCATAAATCCATGGATATTACTTAATTACCTATCCAGTTCAGAAACAAACTTCCTTATACATCTCCAGGTTAGATCCAAAACAGGAAGTTAGGTACAGTTCAGATTCCAAAATGTCAAATTTCCCTGTAAAACCTCCACAGCATTTCCATGTTTCTGCTGTTTGTTGCACAACTTTTTAAAACTAGCATACCTCCAGGAACTAGCACAATAACCAGGAACTTTTCACAGATGTGTTTTCAGTGTTCACAGTTTAGGCAGCCCAGAATTTTAAGTACATTTTAAGCATTCATAATGTTCTCAAAGCTGAAGATATGTTGGTGCTGCCAGATGTTACCGTGATGGTACACTGAAATTATTTACCTGGCATGCAAAACAGCTGGAGCTCAAGCTATCCCACTAAAAAACTTCAATAAAGAAGAAAACCTCACCTAAATAGAGCTCAATTCTTAGGGCACAACAAGGGACTTCATTTTCAGTCACTATTACAACTCAGAATGACACAGAGATATCGGATTTGAACATGAAGATGTGTCCTGTTCTGATAAGCTGCAACGAGACTTTTCTTTCTCACTAGCTAACTTAGCCCTCCCCTTTTTAAAAGCAAATAGAAACCCTTTTGCTGACAGTATCATTCTTGAATGTCCACCTCCTTGTACACGATGTGAGAACAAAACACAAACTTATAAATCATAATTCTGTTCAGCAGCAGAGTGCCTGAAGTTAACCCAGTTTATAACTGACTGTGAGCATTTAAGCCCTGCAGTTTGAATACTGGTGCTTTTATTAGTGTTTTCAAAATGAGGTGATAGGTCTTCTAACAGGAACATCAGCAAAATGTCAGGAGTCTTATGGAAATCCCATTAATATTTCTTCTGAACAGATGATTTAAATCATTACCTGGAAAACACAAGAAGTTTCACTTAGACTAATAGAAAATGGGACCTGGTGACATAATTATCTGTTTCTAGAGTGTACATGGATGAATTGCTCTAAGTATTATCAGTAGGTAAAAGCGTTTATCCTCTAATTGAGTGCTGCATATTGCATAATCCAAAAGTATTTGACCATACTAAGTATTTTATTAAAAAGCATTCTGTTAAGCTTAATATCTCATAGGCCAATCTCATAAAACTACAGTAACTATTCAGTACTTCTATTTAACCTAGTACACAAGACTTCTGAGAAGCTTTCCAGCATTTTATAGCAGTTTTTTCAGTGTTCAGCAAATGTTACTCTATTTGTTAAACAATATCAGACTGCAAAAATGCTCTTACTGTTGATAGATCAATAATGACATGGGAAAAGTCATTATCTCCGTGGCAACAGAGTGGCAACTGTTGGAGGAATATTGCGCATGTTGCTGCTGCGCTCTGACAGTCATGCCTCGGCTTCCTCACGCTGCTGCTCTCTCTGCAAGCCTGGTATGCCCAGGGTACCAACAACCAAGGGCACCTCTTAGACTACAGAGGATTAAACTACAGCTGTGGTTACATGATTTCTGAACGAATATATACTCACAAGGGTTTATTACACTTGAGTCTGATGTCTTTATGTTAGTTATTTTTAATGAACCATCCCTTTGTAGAAATAGCTAGGACAAAATTCAGGAAGGCAAATACCACAGTATTCTGTTCATAGCCCAATATTTAGTTGAAAGAAAACACTTAGTTGTCTTCAAGAATAAAAAGACATCTTCTTGTCAATCAATTTTCATTTAATTTCACTTTGACTCCCCAGGATCTAAAAGTGGTAGGAGTCTTTATACTTGATTAATATGAAAGAAGAGACCACTTGGGATATTACATTTAATACTTGTTATGTCTTTGTATATTGAAACAGTCCAACAAATAGGAAAACTTACTTTTGCTCTGCATAAGTTACTGCAGTTCCATCTAGCACGAACAGGACATTTTTTTTTTCATACTGCACAACCTTCACCATGTTAATCACAACATATTAAACCACAGAAAGTAAACACTCTTCTTGATCACCATGGCTGAGCCTGGCTTGTGATGCTTTGTTGAAAGCAAAATATACCAACTCACAAAATACCTGGTGCTCATCAGCAACGCAAAACATGAACTTTGCCTTCAGATTAAATGTGGAAAGTATTTCTTCATAAATAAATCTACTTTTAAATACTGCAGCAACACTACTTATGCATAACCTATTCACATGGGATGACAAAGGGCAAGTTTGCAACGATTCCCTTCGGAATCGGTTCTTAATAAATTTAAATAAAAGGCAATAGAAATGATTCTGAGGGTAGCTTCAAAAAAATTAAAACAAAGTTGTCACTCAGCCATCAGCTGGATTCCACAAAAAACAAGAATTAGGCAAGCACTCTTCTGAATGCTGAAAACAAGCTGGTCTTGTTTGCAAAGCTCTCACAAGAACAGAACTGGATGGTAAAAGTTCTTTTCCTTACAAATATAATTAAGATAAATGGTCATTAATATACCGAAAGTCCAGATGCTACAGCTGCAATATAAATTAGTACTCAAAATACACTATGACTTGTTATTTGTGAGAGACTGTATTTTAGTACAGAGGAAAACTTGTCAACATTTTCTTCTACTTACAGGATATGCCCTGCTGCTTTAGGAGACCACCACGCTCTGCACCAAGTTCGTGGAAAGAATACAGCATCTGCCCAGGAGACCAAGCAAACCTGTCTGCAGGACACATTCCATATCTAGCACTTCTCTGGCTAACATTATGCAGTTCTGCCCTTGCTCCAGCACCGACTGAACCATCCTTCTGCGCAGCCAGCCAGCCCAATTCTTGCTCCCATTTTTCCATCCCTCTGCCACTCCTGCCAGCTGCTCGGGTGACAGGTCAAGCTGTGCAAAACCACTTGGGTCTCCCCTCTCAGCACCAAACCCGAGCATGCAAAGCACCACTACTTTCTCAGGACAAACGGCCTGCTTTATCCCATCAAAAATCAGCCAAACCCGGGCAACTGAACGCAGTCAAATCGATCCCCGGACACAGCCAAAGCCAAAAAGGAGACAGACCCATGCAGCACTTTGCCAGCTGCCCACATACAGCCTCCGCCGCCTACGGGCACACAAGGTGCCGACTGAACGGCGCTGTTCGTCCGAGAACGGCTTCCCCGCTGCCACTGGCGCACCTGAGCACGCTTTAGCACCGCGGCTTCACCCCGCACACCCGGCAACACTCCGGCGCAGCCCGGATCTATCAGCCCCTTCTCCAGGGATTTCCCTTGACCCTTAGCCCCGGCCCGAGGGAGCTCCACCAGTGCCTGCACCACCAAAGGGCCGGCGGGATAAAACCCAGACCCCGCCCGAGGGTCGGCGGCGCTGGCACGGCACGGGGGTCTTCGAGGGCCCCCAGGCCCGAAGGGACAGGCTGAGCACAGCAGCGGCCGCCCGGCAACGCCTCCCCGACGTGCTGCTCGGCCCTCCCCGCGACGCCGCGGAGCCGACGGTGGGGGCACGGGAGGGGAAACGGGGCCCGTTCATTAAGGGGATAGCGCAGGGCCCGGCCGGGCGGGCGGAGGAGCATCACCCAACGCGTGCGGCCGCTACCCGGAAACGGAAGAAGCCTAACGCCAATCGCCCGCCCCGGGGCAGCCTGGCCAATCGCGTTCGCGGTGGGGGCGGGATTAATCGGTCCGTGCTGGATTGACAGGTCCCTCTCCCAATGTAGCTGTAGCGGCTCTGTTCCCTCCACTAGGAAAGCGAAGCCACAGCAGGGTTGCTGGGCGGGACAATTCCGCTGTATCTCAGCGTTATTGGCTATTGGTGCTGATTGGCGGATGCCTTCGCCTATGCGGTAAAAGCTCTCCGGCGGCCCGTCGCGCCGTGCGCCAATGGGCGGGCGGTGTGGGCTCGGTGCGGCGGTGCCGGCGGCGGGGCGATGAGAGCTGCGGTGCGGACCGGGTGGCGGATCGGAGCCGCGGCCGCTCTGCGGGGCCGGGCCGGGCGCCCGCTCAGCCAGGCGGCCGGGGAGGGTGGCGAGGCTGAGGGCGGCGGCGGCGGCTCAGGGTCGCGGGAGGCGGTGGAGCGGCTGGGGCGGGGGCACCCGGNAGCGGCTGGTGCGGGAGCACCCGGTGGTGGTGTTCATGAAGGGCAGCCCGGCGCAGCCGCTCTGCGGCTTCAGCAACGCCGTGGTGCAGATCCTGCGGCTGCACGGTGTGGAGGATTATCGCGCTCACGACGTGCTGCAGGACCCCGACCTCCGCCAAGGTCAGCGCCGGGCCGGGCCGGGGTCACCTCTGGGTGCCGCCTCCCCGGGGCCTGTGCAGCCCAAGCTGGCTGCTGCTGGGAGGCAGAGCCGGGGCCGGTTGCCCTGTGGGAAGGGCCCTCGGGAGCTGCCTAAAGGTCGGGCTTGTCTTAACGCCTCTGACCTCCGGTACTGTGGGAGCGGCCCTTGCCCGCTTGTCCCACCTGTAACTTCCCTCTTCTTGCTTTGTTGGGTGGGCTGGGTTTGGCTCTGTTCTGAGGTCAGCATCGTGGGGAGAAGGGCAGCGGAGCTGGGAAAGGGTCTGGAGCCCATGTCCTGTGAGGAGCGGGTGAGGGAGGTTGGTGGTGTTTAACCTGGAGGAGTGCCATGGTGCCAGGCACGAGTGACCTTATTACTCTACAATTACATGAATGGAGGTTGTAGCCAGGTGGGGATCGGCCTCTTCTCCCAGGCAACATGAGACAGGACGAGAGGACAGTCATAAGTTGTGCCAGGGGAGCTTTAGGTTGGATACTAAAAGGAATTTCTTCACAGAAGGGGTGGTTAGGCATTGGGATGGGCTGCCCAGGGAGCTGTTGGAGTCAACGTCCCTGGAGGTGTTTAAGGAAAGACTGGACGTGGCACTTAGTGCCATGGTCCAGTTGACAAGATGGTGTTCAGTTACAGGTTGGACTCGATGATCTCAGAGGTCTTTTCTAACCTAATTAATTCTGTGATTCTGTTTGGGTGTTAGTAGAACTAGAAGTATATCGCAGAGATGTGCCATCGAGGTTGCTGCCCAAACGCCCTGGTTTGGTTTTTGTGACCCTCCTCGTGTTCAAGAGGTCTCAGTTATCAGCAGAGTGCAGTTGTGTGTGCAGGGTGATGACTGGAGATTGGGCTTTTTGTGCCACGCTGCCTTGCCTGGTTCAGAGATAGAGAGCTGCATTACAGACCCCTGAAATAGTTCATTAACAGGTTTTGTCTTCCCGGTGGACAGTACGGTGAAATTTCATGTATGGCTTGGACTTGTACTACTTGATTCTCAGCTGGTACTGCCTGCTGGGATTCTCTTGTTAAAGTACAAATTTGTGCTGATCATTTGCACAAGAAATACTTAGTAATAGTTTCACCATTACTACACAAGTGGTAGTAGCTATTCTGTATAAGGTATTTTTGCCTGTTGTGGAAGGCTAGTTTCTAATCCTGATAATGCTTTTCATCTTTCCCTCTTCAATGTGCATAGCTGACTCTTGAGGTTATGTGGGTATTTGAGAAAGTTTTAAAACAAAAAAAATATATGCAAGTACATAGTCGTTAGTCTTGTAGGTGTGTGGCATTAACAGTTCTTGCCCAGAATACACTAAATTGTGCTGTAAAGCCACGTGCTGGCATGTATCAGGTGACTTTGTTCTCCTTTGTTTTTGGTGTCATCTGACTAACTCAGTATTTCATTAGCTCTTAGCTAAAAGGCTGATTTTTCCAGTCTTTCTTTGCTTTTCAATTCACAGCTATAATAGCTGGTATGGTATAAAAGCTTAGATACTGGAATTTCTGACATCTTTTGTTAATGAAGGTTGGTTTTGTTCAAGTAAATCTTCTGCCTTTGCAAGTGAACAAATCATGGTAATTTTATAAACTTTGTTTACATATCTGAATTTATTAATTGTACAGTTTACTAGAACAAACTCTTATCTCTTCCCACAACTCATAAACTAAAAAGGAAGAAACAAAACCCTGAAATAAAACCATCAGCATTTCACTTTTGGTTGAGGGAGCTTTCGTGAGCCTCTGAATGGGCATTGCATTTATATGTTATAGTCTCTGAGCACCTGACCATGTGAATAGATAGTATTTTCTTTCTGTGTAACTTAAATTTTTCCTCCATGTGAACTTGGGCTTGTGCTAGGTAATGAAAGAAGTTATTGCCCTCCTGGCTACCAGAGCTTTAAATTGAAATTAGTGTCTTGATCAAGCCTTCCAGTGTCTAAGCTATACAGTATGCAGTTACGGAGTGTACCCTTGCACAATATCCTGCTGGTTCTCAGGTGCTTAAAAGAAGTTGTTCTGTTCCTTTCCACGCACCAGCTTTGGCATCTGTCCAACTGTGCAGAGGGCCAGCTCATTTTGTTAACTGGATCACTGGGCCTGCAAGTTGAAGCAGCAGCTTGTATGGTGAGCTGAGTGCCAGAGCCAGCATGAAGAACAGAGCTTTGAAGAGTTGGGGAATGACACAGCCATTTTCAAGGGCAGCAGAATTCTTGTATTGCTTCACCTGTATTACCTACTGCACCCTAAAAAGCCAGGATTTGCCTGCTTCTGTGGGTGGCAGTCTCTGACAGAGGAAAGGACAGGGCTGTTTAAAGTTGTAGTTTTTTAAGTTGCCAACTGTATTTGAGCAGTGACTGCCTGAAGGCCAAGATCTGGCCTCGAGTGCCAAACAGATATGCAGCCTGTGAACCTTTCCTAGACTCTCTCTGTGAACGTAATCTGCACTGCATGCCCGGGGGCTAGTGAGGGGGTGTGGAACCTTTAGCTGTGAATGTGTCAAGTACATCAGCAAAAGACTGATCTGCAAGGAAATTGCTGTATGAGAGCTGGCCAGCAGCTTTGTGTTCACCTGAACCTAACTTCAGTGTTTGAATATATACGTGCCTATACATTTGTAGTAGGGGCAGGCTGTTGGAGAAAGGGTAATTCAGGCATGTCTGGATTGCTTGTTGGTTTCTTGCCTGTATCTATTGAAACACCTTATTTGTAGCTAGTTATAGTTCAATTGGTGAAATGTACACTGTGCTGAAATATGGCAAGCTGTAAAGCTAGAACAACTTCTCTGCTTGCCTCTTTACCTAAAAACTCAGATCTGTGAAAATAAAGTTATTGGTACTTCATGTGATCTATCTGAACTTGAGCTGAAGATACACTTCCCTGACACAAATCCTTCCTTATCAAAGGTGGTTTAAGAGACCTTGGCACTCTCTCGGGCTCAATGGCAATTCAGGTTTCTCTAAGTCACCTCTCAGCTGATGGACAGTGTTGGCTCTCAGCGTTGGACTGGTTCCAGTCACAGAGGCAGAGAAGTTTGGGATTACCTACTGCAAAATTGGTGGTTTAAACTGTTGGGGTAGTTCACCCTCAGATTATTTTCATTGCTGTCTCTACATTATCTAAGCATGGGATGCTGCCAAGCAGGTGTTCTTGATCCTTTCTCCCACCCCTGGCTAGCCTTCCCTCAGTAAAGCTTGTATCAGTGCTAATGGTACTCAGGCTTTGGAATAGTCTGCACAGGGAAGTGTTGGAATCTCTGTCCCTGGAAGTGTTTAAAAGGCATGTGGATATGGCGCTTGGGCATATCGTTTACTGGTAAATGATGGTGCTGAGTTAACAGTTGGATTTGATGATCTTAGAGGTCTTTTCCAACCTTAATGATTCTGTGATGTCCTTGAAAACGTGTTGCTTTTCTGGAGCAAGTATGGTAGGAATGAGTGTTGCTTGATTCAGTTCTTTGATGTGTCCCATCCTTTATTAGTGCTAATGCTGCCAAGAGAGGTTGAGAATTGGTAAGTGGAGCTGGGGAGAGGGGTGGGGGTGTGCTGGATACCCGTTTCAGTAGCTCTTTGCACTGGTCCTGGTTTCACAGTTACCTTAAATGTGCTACCACAGCTGTCAGACTGAACCCCTGGCCTGTGGAGTGTGTTTTTCCAAAGTAAACAGTGGTTCAGAGCAGAAGCTGCAGCTTCTGAAGTACAGCAAGGAACTAGTCTGCAGAGAGGGGGGATGGAGATCCCTTGAGATGTCCAAAAGAATCCTCACAGATGTGCATCCTGAGTGCAGCAAGTGTAGCCCAGGCTAACTTGCTTTAACACCACTGCAGCAGTGTCAGTAGCTGCTGCACTGGGGTGAGGCTTGGGTGGCCAGTGGAGGGAGCGTTCGGTCTGTGACCTGGGAGAGCCCCAGCACAGAGGCATTTAAAGCAGTTTGTCCAGCACGTGAAATGCAGCACACAGAGCAAGTGAGCTTGGTGGTATTCTTATTTTTATCTGAAGCTGGATAGGTCCTTGAAAGTACTATCAGTGCTTGTATGTGTGTGCAGTTGGGTCCTTGAAGAAAATATTTCTGTGAAAGAATTATTGGTGTAAATATTGCCTTGGAATGCTTGTCAGCAGTAGGTTTATTATGCCGAGCCCTTTGTTCTCAATTTATGTTTAGCATTGCAGTATCTTAAAAAAAATGAGCCCTATTTCATGCCTGCAGTGGCTCTTTGACAAGGGTCATCCTTAGGCATGTCTTCATCATGTAGCACAGTTTTTCATTGAAACTTTGATGGGTTTAAAGATATTTAGGGCAGTTGAAGCAGTTTTGAGTACTCAAAGGTCAAAGAGCATTTAAGAAAAGTATTGCCAAGTGCAAGTTGACATCAAAGCTTAAAAGTTCTGCAAACTAAGGGAGAAGTTGCAAGTGGTGATGATGGAAGTTAGATGGTTATGGGTTCCCTTTGGCCTTGATTTATATGCTAAACTTTCTATTTTGGGCTTAGGAAGCATTGGTTGTCCATGCACAGAATCTGAAGTCAGCATAACATTTCCTAGTTATTGTATGTAGTGGTTAGGAACACTTAGTCACAACAATCTTTTTTTCTAGGTTACTATTATTTTAGTGGATTTTTAAAGCATGTGGTATTTTGCTAAGGGGCATTATTAGCTATATTGTGTCTTTTATACATTAAAGTAACAATCCCAATGTATATTTTTATATAACTTTATGCATTAAAGTAACAATCCCACTGTACATTTATTAAAATAGAGTGGTTTAAGTTCCAATAAAGCAAGCATTATTTCCTTACATGGTTATTTTTTTACCTTGAGTATTTTGGGTTTTGCCTTTTTAGTCTCTAGAGACTAAAATGTTTTCTAAGGAGAAAACAAGTTCTCTTGTGCTATCAGCTACTCAGGTCTCATATTTGTTGGTGGGGGGTTGACTTCCATGGTGAGTGGGCTCTGATGTTCTGAAAAGGTACCTCTGTAGGCTTAAGTTTGCTATATGGGCTTTCATGCCTTTGTTGGAAAAATTCCAGGCACTGCATGTTGAAAATACATAAAAATGGTGAATTCAAAACTTGTCATCTAATCAAATGCTTGTGGTTTTGCTATAAAAATAGACAGCAGTAGGTTTTAGCTATTTCCTCTGCTATAGAAATAATGGCTTTGTGTGAAGAGTCATTTAAAAAGTGGCAAATTAGATACAAAGATTCTTCTGTGTAACTTTTTGTGATGTCTAAGTGCAAGCTGGTTTCAGTGTGTATCAACTGATCAGTTTATATTTTTGGGTGGTCTTACATTTACCTTCTGTGAAGTATAGTTTTAAACTTTAATTCTGTACTTCATAATTGTGACTTAAGCTGTGTTTTGTAAAATGAATACTTTTAAAGAGACTTCAGCCTTTGTGCCCCTCCCATGTGCTGTAAGGTCTGGCATTGAAAGATAAAGCAATTTGAAATTCATAAGGCCTCTACAGGGACAAATGTATCTTGCAATTGAAATTGCAGGAATAACTGTATGAGTTCAGTAAACAGATAAAATATTTTAAAGTTCCTCTGGGAAATATAACAGAAAGTAAACAGTTCTCAATATTTTTCAATACTTCTAATTTCTGTAATTGATTTAAAGAGTCATGTTTTCTTGTTGGGAGTAAAAAGAGATGCAGTGTTTTTCCAGTTTCTGCTTGAAGTCAGTATAGGAGCTGACTCCGCATCTTTCAACCCACATCTTTGAGTTGGGGTGAGAAACAAACCTAACTCTAACATAGTTTTTTTTCTGATACTGCTCCTGTTACATAGATATCTTTTTGCCTTTTTGGGAAAGAAATTTGAATATCAGTGGTAGAGTCAGGTGGAAGCAATGCATTCCTTTTAAAATACCATTCTGTTAGTAGAGGGGGGAAAACCTCTAATAATTTTTTTTTTCTTATTCAGGAATAAAAAACTACTCCAACTGGCCTACCATCCCACAAGTGTACCTCAATGGTGAATTTGTTGGTGGCTGTGATATACTCCTCCAGATGCATCAGAATGGAGATCTTGTAGAAGAGCTGAAGAAACTAGGAATCCGTTCAGCACTTCTGGATGCAGAAAAAGACCAAGAGAAAAAGTAAAATGAGCAAAAAAAAATGCTGTGACAGAAAAAAAGCAAATCTTCGATAAGAACTTGTTACCCATAAAGCCTTATGTACTTCAGGTCGAGGAAGGCATCTGTTTGAACTGACACTAAGTGAATGTCTCTTAGCTCATGGTAAATGTAGTGATCTTGGTATTTTGATTTATGGGTATTGTGAAAATTCAAGTATAACCACTGCACTGTAAAGCAAATGTTTGTGAAAATTTGTGTTTTTAAAAAGTTCACTTCTAAAAGCGCTCTTCTTCATTGGGGTGGGAGTAAACCAAAAGAACTAATAATATTTTTATGGATTTTACGTGTGTGATTCTCTGTTCTTTGATACATGAACCTATACAAACAGCATTTGCATTCCCTTGCTTCTCTTGAAAAAGCATTAATAGTGCATCTGTTTTTTTGTTTAACTCCTGGTGATAAGATTCCCTGAGAGCCTGTAAAACCTGTGTAATCACAGACAATATAGGAGAAAAACAGCTTTCCAACAATATAGGAGAAAAAAAGATTATATGAGAGTGCATGAAATATACTTTTATTCCAAAGGGTAAAAATAAACAGAACTTGTACGAATACATGTATAGTGGTCATTATTACTTTGTAACTTTCTGATGGCTTTTAAACTGCTAAGAATTGTGCCTAAATATTTTATAAAACCTCTTCTACCTCTTGCAAAACACCTTTCCCCCCTGCTTATATACTTTGTGTGTGTCAGTGCTAAAATGTGAGAATTTAAGGCTTCAGTATTCTAGCTTGAAATAGTACAGGAGAATACTTCCGTTATTACTGTAATCTTGTATTATTTGCTTGTTATCTTTTTATATTTGTTGTGCTTCCAAGTGTTTTCTCCTGACTGATGTGCTCAGGAGAATATAGTCTTCAAACACGGGGTTTACAGATTAAATGTTCATGTGGGTAAGGTCAGTGCGGCAGAAAGGTTACTGAATAGATAAATATTTTTTTGTGGAAAATCTCTGAAGTGTTCAGTACCTACCTAACCACATTTCTCTAAATGAAAAGAAATTATATTAACCAGTGTAGCTTGAGCTCTGTAGCAGTAGTGCTAAGGTTAAAAGCTAACCAAGCTATTTTTAAATGCAGTTTAATTAATATAAACCAGTCTGCATGTGAATTAGGCAAATGGTTAGAAATAAACTGTGTTTTATGTTGATTGCCTGCAGTAGTTGCTCTTTATTTTAAATGTCTAATGAAACTGATACTACTTTTGATTTGAAGCCTAAGATGTTTTCCACTGCATGGAATATAAAATGTGTTCTGGAGAAAGAAGAAATTATAAATGGTCAGTGAAAGAGGAGAACAGGACTGGAACCTGTAAACAGGAGAGATTAGATGCAAGTTCTGGTTCTAAATCTCTCCTGCACACTTGAGCAAGCAGTGGAGAAACTATTCTAGAACATTCTGCACAGGATTTGCCAAACTGATAACAGTAAGCTTACTGTATAGTTGTAGTGCAGTCAGGGTCAGCAGGATTAAATACAGTGTGTGTGTTGTGTGTATTCACTTGGTCACCACAGCAGGTCTGTGGAGGTCACTGTACGACCACTGTGTAGGAGGGAGTTCCACTTGGGGCAGTCACTTGTGGCTGTAAGGCATGGAGGTGTGAGTGCAAATTTTTTCTGTTCGTGTGCCACATCACATAATGCAAAGCTTAAGGTATCGATGAAGGTTTGTTCTGAGCATTTGAATTCAGATTAAATGAACTTTCTTATGGCTAATCACAAGTAGTTTTTGCCATTCTGAATGTAAAACAGTGTTTAGAAAAAGAAGTAAATTTCAAACGTCTTTGGTTATTTGTGTTGACCTATTGAAATGAATGTACCCAGTAAACAAAAAGGTAATGAAGAAAATTTGTTTTCTGCTTCAATAGTTTACTCTCAGTCTGACTACTAAATAAATCTATTAAGAAAAGAATCCTCCAAATTTGCTTTTTCATAGCTCTCTAGTTTTCTACACAAGCTGAATATTTTTCAGTAATATCTGGCGGCAGTTTAACACAAAGGGAACTTCAACATTGTCAGGTAGTCTTTATACAGCAAAATTTTTCTCCCAGCATGAGTGTCCACTTTTAAAAACCATGGAAGTTTTTCTACTTTCTCTACTTTCTTCCCCTGTTTTGATTTTAATTACTTGATTAAACCTTTGCATAACATACATAGTAGTGTTTTATTTCAATCTCTACCTGACTGGAACATGTTATTCAGCAAGTAAAAGCAACAGCGATTCCATGAAGTGTGTGTGACAAAGCCACAGTGGGGAATAAAATTGGGACTTCTGCCTACATTCCCATGCGAGCCATACATTTCCAGCCAATGTGTACATGAGCAGTCATTCTACATTTATAAAAATGATGGTGTTTAACCAGCTGCAATAAAAAAATGACCATCAGCTTAAATCATATGTAGCAACCGCTTTCCTGCATTGGGTCCTGGCAGGGCCGGTCGGCGCAGCCCTTTTTTTCCTGCGCTGCACTCCCGAGGGTGCCGGTACACGGCGTGCGGTACAAGCGGCGAGAGCGGGAGAGAAGGAGGCACAGACTCTCTCAGCGTAACACAACAGGGTTTATTACCCCCGTGGGTCAGGGACCAGAAAAAGCCCAGATATCAGAGGGTCCAAGGGTTTTAAGGCCGAGGGGTAGGTGTGGCTGAGGGTCAGGGGTCCAGTAGTTTCAGAACAAGGAGGATCAGGGAAGGGATTACAGGCGCTCACCCAACATGGGTGAGAGGGTTAAGAATACATTAACTGGGAACCTATAGGGTACAAACAAGAAAGAACCTTCAAGAACAAGGCAGGAAAGGCAGCCGCTTTACCCAGGGGGTGGAAGAGGCTATGTGGTGGTCTCCTCTCACGGCACCCACTCTGGGTTGCCGTGGGATACAACAATTGTAAACTTCCGAATCTCACAAAGAGCTTTATTTTGTTGTTGATAGAGAGTATTTTCCCCAAGAAACTTCTAGGGGATCATTTTAGAAGATGGGCAGTGTTATGCACTCTGCTTGTGCACTCTGCTCGTCATCCTCTGCTGTCCCTCAAACTAGAGGCAAAAGGGAGCATGTGCTTCCAATCCCAAAGGGATACCACAGATAAACTGATTTTTTTGAGGTAAAAAACCATGCCTCTCTTGAGGAGAGATTTGCGTGTGTTTTTCTCATGCTCTTAGGCAGTGGGGAGAAGGCAACTGATAATGCTGGAGTATGGGGTGACAACCAGTGAGTGTGCTGAGCTAATACTGGGGGCCTGGTGCCAGCTGGAAGGATCCATGAGGAATCCTTGGTCAGGAGGATGAGACAGGCTCTGCCGAGGAAAGAGTGACTTTTTTTCTCCCCAGGAGGAGCAGCTTGTCACAGGAGGTAAGGGAGGGCATGGGGGAGCTGCTACAGCTGCTTGTTCTTCCTGGGTTCCTCTGCCGTAAAGTGAAGACTGAAGAGTTAATAGTGGTCAAGCTTGTGCCTTGGGAAGGCTGACTGAAGTTGCTGAGGACAGCCAAGAGCAAAAATGGGGACCTGCCCTTTCCATCTTTGGTGAAGAGAGAGGCAAAACCGCCTGGTCTCGACTTGGGTCTGCTGTGGTAAGGACAGGGCAGGCAGCAGGGCTGTGCAGGACCGTTGCCACCTGCAACTTCTATGGATCAAGGGTGGGTGTGTGGAGCCGCCAGTCCCATTCCTGCTCTTTCTGTTCTTGTGTGTTATGCCAGGCAGGAATTCCAGCTGGCTGCTCCTCTGCTGAGAGCTTACAGTGAGATACTTGTGAATGTATGTAAACTTACGTGGGATTGTTATTCTATTGTAGGGTTGTAGTATGAGCATTTGCCAAACTGGAAACCATTACCGTAATTATTTACATTTATTCTGAGGATGCCCTTGATGTTACTGCTGCGCTAAAAGGCTGAACTGAGTGGACCAACCTATCCATAACAAATAGCAAATTAAGATAATCTTTTGTATTGCTAGCACTTCACACCTCTTAGGTGTGAAACAAGGTGCTTTGGTTTAAGCAAATGAGGTTGTTCATATTCCAAAGCTGATCTATTGTCTTAAACCTTCACCAAAGCAGGCTGAAAGGTTTCTTTGCTCTTCTTGAACTGGTCCTGGTGAGAAGCAGAAGGAAGCAGGTTGCAAACACTTGCTATCGCGCTGCTAATTTTGTGTTGGGAGCATTAAAATCAATTAACACAGAAGTTGTTTCCTTGAGAAAACAGCTGTTAACAGCTCAGGGCATATTAACGGGTTACATGGCAAGTGTGTTTCTCAGCCCTAATGACTTGACTTAATTTACCAAATGTTTGGATGTGGTCAATATTCTTCATTGCTTGTCTGCTCTGAAAAAGTAACTTTATACCATCTAAATGCCCTGAAATACTCACGTGCCTTTATTTTAGATTTGACAAACATGTAGGCTTATTTTCATGTTCTCACTGAGTTCTCTGGTTCTCTTTAAAAAGTAGGCTAGAAATCTTCGGCAGGACTTTTCTGGGAGCCTATCAATACTAACAAAGTGCATAGAAAGCAACCAAGCTTGAGAACATGAAATCGAGGAATTGTACCAAGGAAAATCTCTCCTGAGCTGTCACCAGAATCCCAGTAAGAATCCCAGTAAGACCCTGGCAGTGCCTGCATCTAAGAAGGGCAATATTAAAAAGCAGATCTTGCAGCCTGATCAATAAATCCTTGTCTAATCTGATTTGCATGTCCCTTCTGCAGAAACCAGATTTTTTTTACACAGGATTTTTCAATATCCATATTCCAGGACTGTTTTTTTCTTCATTAGTTACAAGATACATGTCACCTGTAAGTTGAGGAATCTGTGAGCAAAGGCGGAAAGACAATAAGGGAAGGTAAAGAGGAAAGGGTTTGGATTGTTAATGGTGCTGGGTGGTAGGTCAAGCTTGCTTTTTGGCTGAAAGAGTTGAGATGAACACACTGCTCTCTAAAGGGCTGTTGTTCATTATCTGGTTCTGGCTTTTTCTTTTGGATGCTGCTTGTTTTGTTTAATAGCTCTGTCAAAGCAGTGCTGTTTCTGATGTGACCTGATCATGGTTATAGAAAGTCCTCACTGATGTAACTATTTGAGGCCTTTCCCGGAATCTCCCAGGGAAAACAGGTTTTAGTTACACACAAAATAGGGCTAAAATGACTAAGTGGATTCAGGTTTTATTTTCAACCATATTTTTTTTTTTTATATCATCCAGCTTCTTGTTATGCTTTGTTTCCCTGGAAGTAAGGGAGTAGGCCAGGAGCAAACAGTTTTAGTTAGAAAGACCATGGTACTCCGTAAAATCCATGGTAGTCATAGGCTGGAACTGAGATGAATGCACAGTGCTGTATGCAATCAACAAGCATTTGTATCTTCCCAGTTTTGAGGATCATATCTTAATTGGACCATAGGAATGCTGGCAGAACAGCAGGCTGCTGGCTTCTACTCCCCTTTCAAGAAGAAACAAAACCCTTTAAGGGTGACTTTTATTCTCAAATGACGTTAATGTTTTAAGACTTTTAGAATCAGAGTAAATAAACAAAGAAAACATCCTTAAAGATGGAGGGAGTCACTAGAAACGTTTTCCTAGGTGTAGAAATACATGTTGTAATCTCCAAAGGACATTGTTTACCCTAAGTTTGTGCAGGTGGTGATGGTTTATAATTACCTAAGGAGAACACAAAGGCCAAGTTCAAGATGAATTTTGAAACAATTTTGCCACTAAAAGATGTTAATTTAGAAAACAACAGGGGAAATTATTTTTTTCTTTTTATTGTTGCAACAGTTTTACATAAAAAGCCACGAGACTGCTCCACGAGGTGCAGGCATGTGTGTCTGTATTTATAGTTACGTGTTGTCCCTCCTAACTTAAAGCTTGCATGAGGGACCTACTTAGCATCTTTTAAAGATGAGCTTCTATAAAATTTTTCCAGGCATTTAACAGTAAATAAAGTTAAAAGGGGCTTTGGATGAGAATTGAATTAAAAAAAAAATCATTGACTTAAACTTTTTTGGCTTATTATATAAGCACAGCCTTCAAAGCGTGAAACATTTTATGTACAATTCAGCCTCAAAACAGTGAAACAAATCTTCACTTTGCAGACTAATGAAAACTGAAATACAGAAGTGATTTGTTACTTATATGATAACAGCTATAGAGAGAATAAAGTTTTGGAGCCTTTAGTCTTAAACTATGATCTAGTGAGTGAAAATCAGGTGCTTTTACAGGGTGTATCTCAACAAGCATTTTAGAGCTTTCAAATACACACACAAGGAGTGTCTTTGAAATACTAGTTGTCAGACAGGATTTCCCCATTGAATGGTAATACTATGAAATCTACTGCTTCTGCTCTTTTCCATCATTTCACTTGTCTAAACTCTAAACAGCTCTTCAAGTAGATTTTTTTTTTTCCTTGAAGAAAATATAGGTATTCTCGGAGAAGCAGCACTTTTTGATTTCTTCAGTGAGGAGGTGCTCCATGAAGACTGGGTACATATTCAAACCTTCACAGCTCAGGAAAACAGCAGATTTAGGGCTGGTATTCAAGAATGTTTTGTACTGCTGATTTTTTAAAAATAAACAGATTCTAGAATTCTTCAGTATTTCATTTATTTACTCGTCCATCTGTGACACTTCATGAGAGACAAGCAATAGGATGTGAAAGGAAACAATTGCAAAAAATATATTGCACCTGAAAGGAAAGCAAATAAACTGAACACGTTGATGGCAGAGGAAAGCTGTGAAGGGTCTTCCCGGGGAGGTGCTCTGGGGTGAGCTGCCGGCAGCCGGGCGAGCGGCCGAGGCCACCCAGGAGATGGTGCTGTTGGACCGGGAAAGCGGCACAGCCCTGACCCAGAAGCATCTTTTCAATGCGGTCCTCCCTGTTTTCCATCTGTGTTGCATGTTACTCTTTGGGGTCCCCGTTTTCTTTTGGGAGAAGGAGCTGTCGGTGTTAGCCAGGCGAGTACCGCCGTCCGGGGTGCGATGCCATTCCCAGCCAGCCAGCCCTGCGCCCTCGGTGCCGATGACGGCAGTGCTTAAAGGCGATGTTTTTCGCCGGGGCTGCGTGGCTGGCGAGATGGTAACGCCGAGGCGGGGAGCAGCTTCCCAGCTCACTGCCCTCACCGGAGCCACCGCCTGAGCAGCGCTGTGCCCCAGCCGGGCGCTCGCCGGGCGCCCGCAGCCTCGCTGCCTCGCGTGGGGAGCAGCACGCCGGCTCCGGGGGCTCCTCGGGGACTCGCCGCCGCCAGCTTCCTTGCCGGCTTCCCTGCGCCATCCTCGGGGCGGCCCGTCCCGCGCACACGTGCCCGGCCAAGGTAAGTTCCAGGGCGGCTCAGCGGCCGCTCGGCGTGGGCGAGCCCGGGGTGGCGCGGGGCGAGCGCGGGGCGCGCCGGGCGAGGGGCGCGCAGCTCCCGGGCATCCTCGCCCCTGTCTCGGCACACGAGGCACCTGCCTCCCTGGGCACCTGTGGGCCCTGAGAGTGCGAAGGTCTGCGGGCGGTTCATGGTGGGAAGATTGGATGTGGCAAAGGGGAATTTGGGTTTCTTTCGGTACAGAGTGTCTCAGCAGAGCAAGAATTCAGAGGGCTGTGGTGACGTTTTCTGTCGGTTTGCTGTTTTATTAGCATCCTCTCATCTCATTTGGTTCAGAGGCTTCAAATCTGGCCAGAAAAGATCAGCAGGAACTGGAACAGGTTAGTGGATGCCCTGGGAGTGACGGTAGCAACATGAAGTCACCAGACTGGGTACTTGAAGAGTATTTAATGGAAGGGAACGTCAAAGGCCTCAGCTGCAGGAGGGCTTCTGTCTCTGAGTACGTCTGCATGTGTGACCAGGGTTTTATATGTGATATAAATCTGATTCCCCAATTCTTCAGCCTCAGGTCTTTTTTATCTGAAGGGGTATAACCAAAGTAAGATTTTTCTACATGCAGGCAGAGAGGCCAAAAGCAACCCTCCTGCAGGTATCTGGGTGGGTTGCAAGGCCTCCCTAATTGCAGCCACCATTGTGCTGTGAGCAAGCCATTTTTATTTTGTTGCATCCATTTCTCTGTGCTGCAGTGAGTATGGCCAGTGGTGGAGGTGAAGTGGCTGGTGAGCAAAGAGCCATCAAAGAGAGGATAGCCTAACCTCCTTTGGAGTAGAACCACTGAGGAGGCCAGTGGTGTAAGGACTTGAGGACTATGTCTCTTGAGCTGCATTTTAGTCCTCTCTTTTTAAATCATTAACAGCAATTCAATAGCCAGTGGTAAGGTTCTTTTTTTTATTATTTTCTTAACAATAAATGATTTAAAGCTCAGCTGACATTTTGTGGGGGCTTTTGCTACATGAGTAATGATTTAGCATGAGCTGGGCAGGAAAGCAATTGAGAAACTCTGCTGTCTAGCCATGTTTAGGTGTGTCAGCAGAAGGAAACCAGAAGAAAATACTAAAGAACACCAATTCAGGAAGAAGTATAACAAGCCCAAAGCAAGCCTGTTCAAATTCCTTTGCTTTTCATGTGAACTTGAGGTACAGTTCAGCTCACTCTGCCAAAAACTGTCAAGTTTTCAGGCAGGAGCCTGATGTTCCTTGGGCCTGAGGAGTGAGTGCTATGAGCAGGAGATGGCTCAGGGCTCAGGCCACAACTTTAACATCGTCCCAAACATCTCTGTCTCAGAAAGATAAGCTCTTCCTACATATTGAAGAGGAGTCTCAACAGGCACCAGACAGTAAGTTACACACTTTGTTTTAGGGACCATTTTGCACTGAGGTCATGGATAAAATAAAGTGCTTAGGATCAGCACACTGACTCAAACCTAGATCTCTCTGCTCTGAGACCCCAAACCACCAAGCTATAGTGTCAGGCCTCCTTTCACCCCAGAAGTTTTGCTGTTCTTTCTGAGCCAGGAACCCTGTCCCAACAAGTGGAAGGGTGTGCCATCTTCCCTCCTAGTTCCCTGCCAGGTGGCCAAGTGCTTCATTTGAGATGGGAAATGATGTCTTGACCTCCCTCCCATGCAGCCTTTCCGTGTCTGGAAGAAAGTACTCTAATCACTGCACTATTGTGGACAAGCAGTTTCCAACACCATGTTGCTACTGGTATGGATTACACACCCCAGGTTTGCCAGATACTGTCCAATTACTGTCTTTGTAAAGTATTAAAAAAGGGGTAGGTGCCTTGTTTTCCTGGCTTGACTTACTTCCCAGCCATAAGTCAGTATGAAATTTCAGATCAAAATACCACCTTTTTTAGGTGCCTGCATCCTGATATCCTGATTTTTGGTTCTTAATCAATATGCAGGCAGGAATTCAAGACAAGATTGCATCTGTAGCTGCTAGCAGACATATTAATGTAATACAGTCCTGTATTACATTAGTGGGAAATAAAATACAAAAAAGTGACTGAAATTTCAGAGCATCTGGGTTTTGGTTGTGTTGAGAGGATTTGTCACAAAAGCTCCTGAGGGAGGAGTAGAGGAAGATGCCATGAATTCCACTTAAGAACAATAATAGAGTTTGGAGGGCATGTATGTTGCCAACAACAGTAATACTGGGCAAACAAAGAGGAAATCAGTACAACTGTGTGTCAGGGAACCCTTCCAAATCTGAAAATCTAACCTTAGTTTTCTGATACATTGGTTTTTAAATTAGTGTAAAGACTAGATGAAAGGGGAAAAAAAAGAAAGTATGGTGGATTGCAAAATACTAAAGTTATAAAATAAGAGTGCTTCAGGTGTGTCAGTCAGAAGAATTGGAATAATTAACTGGTGGTTCAGAAACTGGATCACCAAATGTAAAAGGCAGAAATTAAAGAAGATAAAGACATTGCTGAGAATCTAAATGATTTGTTTGCAGTGCTCTTCGGCACAGAAAATATCAGAGTGATACCTACTGGGACTTGCTCCTTTCTGGTAATCAAGGTATGTCAGAAGGAAGAGCTGGAACAAATCGATAATTTAAAAAGCAGCAAATCATCAGCTCCAGATGGTACATTGAAAAGTTTTGAAAGGGCTTAGTATGAAATAGCTGATCTGCAGCAAAAATATGCCTTCCTTAATTAAAAGCAGCTATTTCACTGGAGAAGTGGAAGGTAACAGTTGTACCCAGACTTGAAAACAGGATTGAGATAATTTAAGGAAGAACACACACTCTCTATACTGATATAGCCTTCTGTTTTATAAGCTGGTTCAAGACACAATATAAAGTAGGACAAAAAGAAAAATGATAGTACCTAAGGAGCAAAGTTTCTGCAGGAAAGGGTTATGTCTCATCATTAATCTGTTTTAACTCCAACTGGGACATGCTCATAATGGGCAAATAAGAAGGAACCACTGTAATTTAGATAAACCTCAAAGGACCTTTGGCCTAGGCAGGATACTGTAAAACAAAGAGAGGGGAGCTTGCTGCAAATCTCTTGTCTGATGAGACTATGCTGGGCTGCATGTCCAAAGGAGCCCTGACCACCCCTGACATCTCCATTCTGCATCAGGCCTGTGACTTGTTCCTGCTCTGTAGCGGTGTTATCCCACCCATGCAATGCCAAGCCCTGCTTTCAGCTGTCCTGAGAGGTGAGGAACCAATGAGGGTATGAGTGACCCATTTCCAGCTTCTGAGAAAGCTGAACAGATGTTGTTTCTGTGTGTCTGTCAGGCTCACGAGTCTGGAAAGGTGAACACTGCTGAGAAACCTTACACACTGCTTTTAAATTTTAAGTCCTACAGAGGATGAAGAGGTTGATGTGGGGAACTGCAGGAGGCTAGAAACTAGGAGCTGAGGGCCACCAGTGGCAGCTGTGGTGGGACGCTCTTCCTGTGGGTAGCACCAAGGTAGCATCTTTGTGGTGAAGACATTAATGGGGAAAGAAAAATATGAACAAAAAATTTAAGACCCTCTAAATTGTTAGGTAAAGGCAAGGGCTGGCTGCCAGAATGCTTTTTACTGCTGTCACTCACTAGAAGCAGGTCCAGTACTATTTAAAAAAAAATTAAAGCAGGAATTTGGTTATAGAAAAATAGAAAATGAATATGACAAAGCATCTAATTTCAGAAGAAGAAATAAGAGGGAATGTATTAATTTTCCCTCCCAATGCTATGCATGAATTAATTAGATACAATATCAATGTCAACATTGTTTAACAACAACCCTGTACGTTTACAGTGAATGCTCTGGATGCACTGAGAGGAAAATCCTTTTCCCTTAAAGGGAATCCATAAATTTTACCCTTAAAAATGTAGTTTTTACTATCTTAATTTTATGCAATTTGGGACCATTTGTGGATTCCTTGTCATGTTCTTTGTTCCCACATCCTGCTCCAAAGATATTTCCCTGCTTCTGCTCTGTCAGTGAAGGTTGACAAACTGACCATGTCACTGTGAAAAAAATTTCAGTAGGATTTTATGCAATAGCTTAAAAACCCCAAACAAGCAACCATCAAATCTTTAACAAGTATTTCATGTTCAGAACCTTTGTTAATACAAATGTACAGTTTTCATCAACTTCAGCCAGAGGTTCTTTGCTATTTTCAGCAGACAACAGAACTACTACCTCCTTCTTCCTCTTTTGCTTCTCATCTTGTTTTCTGATCTTTTCTATGTATTCTTCCCTCAGTCCTAGGGTCTTCCCTTCCTCGCCTCCTTCTAACAGGTGTGTGGTGCTGCTGTTGCTCGTCTTCTATAGCTGTTCCTGCCTCCTCACAGCCTTGTCAGCTCACAGTTTTACCAGCTCTGGTGCCCAGCCAGAGTCCATTATGCCAGCAGAGCTAACCAGAAGGCACAAGATGATGTGCCTCATTATTGAGATTTGTACGGCTCACCATCGCAGTGTTCTTTGCTGATTAGGAAATACTGATTTATAGTAACAAAACTTATAACAAAAAGAAAATAAAAATTAAAGGCTTCTGGAATNCTATAACAAAAAAAAAAAAATTAAAGGCTTCTGGAACAACCCTGCTGTTTTTCTCTTTGTTCTGTGCAATTATTTTCATATTAATAACTTCTAGTATGCAACACTTCTAGGATTTTGCTGGGTATTTCATGGGGAACAGCATCAGCCAGGAAATGCCTGGAGAAGTGCTGTATTTATGGATGATAAACTAGGCTGTAGATTTTAGAAAGACTGTGTTTTGCCTTTTCCTTTAAATTTTCTTGTGCAGTCACATAAGGGAAGAAAAGATGGTGCAGAGGTGCCCAGGACACTTTTAAATTAGCTAATTTAGATGCAAAGTCAGTTTTGCCACGGCAGTGTGGAGCAGAGGAGCATGGCTGATTCACTCAGTTCCCCAACAGTCCCGAGGGTCCTACCGCTCAGCTTTTCCAATGCTCTTTTCTGCAAGAAAAGTCTCCCCTCTCTGATGCCATGGGATGCTGTGGCTCATGTCATCACACAGTAATTCAGCTGCTTGATGTGACAGTTTGTTGATATATAGGCTTGTGGGCTTTTCCAGATGCAAGATCCACAGCAGAGTTGAATGGCTAATGCTTCAGGGTCAGGAGGTTTGGGTCCTTTCTTTCCATTTATGAAAACACCCATAACTGTCAAAGCTCACGAGAACTAAGACTCTACAAAAAACCTGAACTACTTGCACATCAATGCCATCAGCAAATGCTTCTTTGAGCTGGTTTTCATGTCTGAGACTCAGACCAACATGCAGTGATCTTGTTATTTCTACATCAGCAGAATAGCAGACAGCTCTGACATTTCTTCCCTTACCAAAACTACTTTGGGCTAGATAAAACAATAAGATCTCAGTGATGGTTGCCCAGAGCAGTTCTCAAAACCACTTTATTCATCATTAAGACAAAGAAAATTGTCCTCAGTTGCAGGACTATGGAGAAGAAAATAGAGATTATAGATACAGTCTTTGGGAAAAGCTTTGTGTTAATTATTGTTAACATCTTGTGAACTCCTCTAAGATGTCCAAGTTGTAGCTGTTCATCTGGGCTCCACCTAAAAGAAAAATACATATATGTTTTCAGATCATCCTGCCAGCATAAGGCAAATTGTAACTATACAGTCCGTAGTTATTTTTTTTCTTCCTGTTCCCTCCCCGCAAGGCTAAAAGGTCTTTAGTCTGGTGGATAAGTTGTTTTCCATTTTTCACCTCACAAGAAAGCTATAATAGGAGAGTGTGACTTCAAGTCTCATGTTGAGGAGAATTTACTATCTAGTTTTCTGTTTGCAGAAGCCAAAGTTAAAAGCAAATGAAATCACATTTTTCTCAGAAGAGGGATATCATTTTGTCTGGTCAGCTATTGTGAGTTTGTTTTCCCGAACTGCTGAGTTCAGCTGGAACTTTAGGTGCTTGGTCTCTGAAAATCAGGCCCGGGGCTTCCAAATCCAGGCAAAGGGCCATCTGGTTTATATAGCAACTCTGGCACAGAGGATGAAATACAGCCTCTCTCTTTCATAGGGACCTTCTTACTTCAAGGACTTCAGGGACTATGAGTACTGAACCCTTGCTGTTTAAAATCCTTTCTGCTTTGAGGTATTCCACCAGGGAGTGCAGTCTCCAAGTTCAGCACAAAATGATGCAGTCCCAAATAGGACACTGCATCTGAGTCCCCTCTAGATTATCTGACACTATTATTTTTTCTTGTGGAGATCATAAGGAGTGCATGATGAAGCCCTACAACATATTTTCTAAAGAGTAATGGGAGCTGGTATCCTGAGAATATGATGGGAACCTCTCATAAATAAACCTTGAGGTTTATTAGGCAACCATATCCATGTTTCACTGTAGTGTAGAGGGGTTAATACTTCATTCAGTTCACTGTCCTGCTTTGATTGGAATTTCGAATGCTAAATCTAATCTGACTGCTGTAATTTTAACTCCTGGTTTTTATATATCTGCTTCTAGTTAACCATGCTGTGTTGCCATCTTGGTTTTTTGATTTGGATGTGTCCATTTAGATCTTCTGAAAACAAGTTTACTCTACTCTGGCATGCAGATCTTTTGCAGCGAGTCCCAGAGATTGATTTCTGGAGACTTACTTGACTTTGAGATCACATCCTGGAGGATGGCAGTGTTGAACTATAATTGGTTTCTCAGAGTTGATTTTCTCCTCTTATTAGTTCACAGAGCAGATGAGCGATTCACTCACTTAACTCTAGATTGGTTCATGAGATTGAAGAGCCTGTCCTTGCACTCATATTTTAAACATCTCCTACCATTTCTTTATATCCAGCCAGTTGAATGATGCGAAGCTTGAGCCTAAAGTACTTATTTTCTTTACCACACTGAAGTACAGCTCAGAGCATCCAGAGTCTGGTGTAGCTGTTAAGAAAATACACTGTTCCAAACATGCTGCTTTTGTTGATGTACCCCACTGGAGCTTAGCAAATGTGCGTTACCTTTATTACCATGATAACACAAGTCCATATGCTTTCAGATGAAATTCAAAGAGGCATTTACATTTCTCTTCTGCTTGTAATTAGGGCAGAGCAGACAGGAGAAGACCCTGACCTTTTATATCAGTTTGTCATGATGCCAGAGCAGGAATTGTGAAATTTTTTAAGCTTTGTCGATGACTCTGCTCCTGGAGATGCTTCCTCCAGGGCCCAGGTTCTATTCCCCTTATATCAATGACTGAACCTTATTTTTTTAATCCGTGAGCTCACAGAGCAAGGTTTGTCCTTGAGCCTGTTTCTGCGGTGCCAGTGACAAGTGACCAGAGACACTAGGTTTGCTTGTGCTGTCTGTGTGTCCTCCTTGGGAAAATGAGGAATAAGTGGTGGGATACACATGCTGAAAAGCACTTTGCTGTGGTGCTGCTATGTCCCAGCATGTGTAAAACCTGGGTAGATTTCAACAGGAGTTAGGTGAACACCGACATCTACACGGAGTTGTCTACATGTGAAATGGCTGTGCTTGGTTTGTAGTCAATGGTGGTCTGTCAGTCCTGCCAGAGTGTCCAGAGAGGCATCCAAGCACCAGAGGCTCAGTTCAATTGCTTAAATGTACGTCTGGTGCCATTTGAGATGCTCTGGAGTAAGTTGGACATCCCCAGAGAGCTGAAGATTTAGCACAGGACTTTTACTGTCCTGGAAGCTGCAGGCCACACCAGACACCTCCACACAGTCAAACCTAGTTGTCTGCTTGAGGGTAGGCTGAAATGCTCTCTAGGGTCTGCTCACAGTATCGACAAACTCTCCCAGTGATTGCACCCTGCACACAGCACTCACATGTAGACACTTGGATGGAAGCACCTTCACCTCCAGCTGCATCCAGTCCCTTATGGCTGAAGATACAGGCCTGGCTTCCAGACACATTTAGAGTTAAATATGTAGGTAAGCAGCTCCAGAGGGCGAAGTATTCAGCCTACTTTTAGTAGCTACTATAGAAGCAAAAGAAGTGCCTTCTGAAAATGCCTCTCATCAAACTGGCTGCAGAGGGACACTAGGCATGTAGCTGTTTAACTCAGGTTAAGAAAGTGAAAAGCATCCCACCTTCAGATGAGATGTAATCCTTTTAACTCCACTGACCCAGAAACAGTTTTCTCCAGTTACCTGCAGGAAAGGCCATACGGGAGACGCAGTAATGATATTCTGAACCTCAGGAGCATCTTGAATATTTCTGAACTTTGCAAAATGGTGTTGACTTAAAGATAGTTGAGTTGGAACTGAGCTATGCACAAGCTAAAAACTTACTGTTTTTTCCTTTCTCCAGATAATACTTTGCACCTTTGCAGCCCAAAAGATCTGTGGAAATGAGAATAGTTTCTCACTCTGTTTCCCTGGACAATTTGAGTCTTCACCACCTGGGTGGTGTTTTCTTACCCCTTTCTCATATTTTCATTCTTTTTGAAAGATGAAAAGACCAAAATTTCACTTGGGTTGTTCTGGGAGGCATACAAACCATGATGGCTGCTGTGGGATTGATTAGAGAAGTTTAGTGTAGGAGTAATGACATTTTCAAATTAAGGCTGGCTGACCCAGATGCTCTTTATAGAGGTATCTCATTTAGAAGCTTAAGTGAATTATATGGTCAAAGTTTTAAAAGGAGATGTGAGGGGAAAAAACTAGGACAACTAAAAAAGTGCAGCAACAGTGAAAGTCTGAGAAGTGCAATAGGGTCTATATAAATTCACAATTCATCACCCTGGGGACATTTGAAAGTGGAAGTAATTGTAGAAAAGTAAAAGGTAAGTCTTCAATGGATGTTGACTAAGTAAATTCCAGTGGGATTAATTTTACTTACATCAATGAGAATCCAACTCTCACCAGTGTGGGTTGATGGCTCTGGTAAGAAGGTAATAGTATCAACTTGATATATCGTTCAACAATATTATTTTGTCTCTATAATTGTCCAAAATCTCATATTTTGTAGCTGTTTAATTAACTGTTTTGATTAGATTTAGATTTTTATCTGTATCTAGGTGGTGTGAATGACTGAAACTTTGAACAGGGTCCACTTATATATTCTTGATTTCCATATGGAAAAATGCACATTTATATATCAAGTAGAGTCCATAGAGGTATTGGCATGAAAGAGCTAAGCAGATCTTGGCAGTGAGCAGTTTCCTCATGATCACTATTCTGTGCTTAGATCCCTGCAGAGGGGCATGTGTATTTGTTTGGACTTCTACGGAGATCAAGCAACAAAAAGACATTGACGATTTGATGTGTGTTTCATGTGGTGCCTCGTTTATAAAGATCCTAAATTACCTTAAAATGTGTAATGAAGAGAGGATCAAAACAAATGTGATGCCAGGAATAGTACCAGGGTGCTGCAGTCCAGCGTGGGCAGGGGATTTACACAGGAGCCCTGTGGCAAAAGCAGGAACAGGGTTGAAATCCTGGGGTCTGATCTCTCCACAAAGACAAGGCTCCCTAAGGCAGTCACCTATGCACTCCAGGTTTCCCTTCTCACATGCTGGCTGTTGCAGTCAGGAGTACGGCATAAAGCTATTACCAAGGTTTGCTCTCTGCAAACAAACTGCAATGCCATCACTACTTAATCTGCTAGGTTGATAGGGCACGACTGAAGCATGAGCCCAGCAGTGAACTCCTCTCCACTGGGGCCAGCCAGCTGCTGCACTCATGTTCATTTGAGGAATCCTCTCCTGTTGGATGCCATGTGCTCTTGGGAGAGGCCCTGGCACCCTGTGGTCAGCCATACCCAGTGATGGACCCAGCTGGGTTCCCTGTCTCTAATTGTCATGACCTGGAGCTTGGAACAGGGCAGAGATTATTTTGCTGGATGAATAGTATCCAGTGTTCTTTGGGGAAACACCTGGGAGGGTGTCACATCCTAGAGAAGCTGCTGAAGGCAAGTGCCCAAAGGAAGGTGACAGGGATACTTTTGGCATCCTGTAGTGGGAGATAACTTACACAGGTTTTGCAACATAATTGAAAGTGTGATACTTCAAGTGAATTCCCCCATCCATGTGCCTCCCTCAGCTCAGCTCTCTGTACATCTTTCTTTCTTTGAACCAGCACCAATATCTCTTACTTGCACATTTTCATAGGCAAACTTTGATTAAAATAACCAGAAATCAAGGACCTCTGACTTCACATCCTTCTACTGCTTCTTGTGATGGTTTGAGTTGATTTTCGCCCTCCCTTTGCTCCTCCAGATGCTGTCACAGCTTTAATACATCAGTACAAAGCTTAGGCAACCTCACCAGTCAGTCATTCTGCCTCAGGGCAGCAAGTGCCTCAGCAGGTGCTATTTTCTGGAAGGAGGGATTTCACTTGGGTTAGGCTGATGGGAAGAACAGCTGATGTTGGCAGTGGGATCGGGGGGAAAATTACGGTCCCATGCACACTGGGGTTGGCTAATGCTAGAAAATGTCACTAGAAAATGTCCCTCTTTTGGAATTCATCTTATAAGTGAACCCACCTTCACTATTAGTTTGGATCATGACAGGAAAAGAAACTCTTATATAGAAGACACTTCTTGTCCTTTGCTTATGTAAGTCAGAACTATGGCTTCTGGGCTGTCACTGAATGCCTCCTTTTCTCTGTACTTTTCCAGCTCATTTGATACAGTTTTGAACTGTGGGTTGCTGGAGGTTTTTTTAAGGTTTTTTAAAAAAGATATATTAATTACACAAATGCTTGGTGGAGAGCAATGCTCATGTCAAAAGGTTTAAGCTTTGGGTTTAATTTGGATGAATGCCTGAAATTTAGCTCTGAACCAGTGGCAGTCTTTGAATTTATAAATACTAATATCCACCTGAGATTCTGGTCCAAAACAAGAGCAAGACTTTTATTCTGTTCAGGTTCCTCATCTCTGCTTATCACTATAGCAAATTAGGCATTTTCAGGCAAGCAACAAGTGATATGACTAACAACCTTGTAGTGCTTATTCTTTCTTCCCAGCAGTTTCAGTGAGAACAGCCAAGGTCTGGCCATTCCAGCCAAGGACTAAAAAAAAGTTTGATATTTTTGAGGACTCTTGCAAATTTTAATACAAATTATTTTTGTTCGGGAGTTTGTCTGCTCTTGGCTGGCTCAGATTAACTGAGTATAGGGAACAGGCTCAGGATCCTTCCCATTCTCCAAAACCACAGGGTGAGTGAGAGTCTATAACAAGTATTTAACCACAGATGTCAGTGCCCAGGAACAGAGTGACCAAATAAGATAAATTGGAGTGATAAATCAGCTGAAAGCATGACAACATAATAGGAATAACATTTTAGTTATGATAAAATTGTAGAAGTTAAAATATTCATGCATTTAAAAATTAGGAATTTATGTTTTCTTGCCATCTTGAATAGGATTTAGAAATGACATTGAACAGGTTAGTGAAACCTAGATTTAGGATGTTGTATATGATAAAATTAGGTAACTCAGCAGGGATTTTTTCTGACTAATTGGTAGGACTGTGGGTGGAAATGTCTATGGTATTGTGTGCTGTGTAAGCAAGCACGTCTGCTTACTGCACTCGCTCTTCCCCAAAATCATGTTCTGATAAGTGTTTGATGATTTCTGTTCTGACACAGATAAAGTCATGCTGCAATCTCTTGGTAACAGGCTGTCTAGATGGACTTGGGAATTTTCCTTATGGTAAAGTTGGAAATATCACCAAGGCAGGGCATTTTATGCTAGTTGGAGGATTCTGCTTCCAGTGTAAAGAAAGACAAGACAGACAAAATATCACCTTTGTGACTCCCATACACATTTGGTCTGAGCACAGGGTGAAGGTATCTGGCTGTGCTGTAGTCTGCAGGAACTCTACTTTCCCCTGCTAAAGGTGAGCAGAATGAGGAGCTTCTTTTCTTAACCACCCATGATTGAATACTGTTAGTATTTAATACTTGTATTGAATCTTAGATAATTGCTAAAGTGCTGAACTGCTGTCTCAACTTATCCACACACAATTAATAATATTGATCACCCTACACTGACCTTGAGAGTTAATAACTGTTTTTTTCCCTTAGTTTCCCTTGATGAATGGTGCTTTCTACATGCCAACTTAAAATTTTGTCAAGGTGTCAAATCACAGGGTCTGATCCTGCAGGCACTGAAATGCAAACAGTGCCTTCTGCAATGTTTTTTTTTCTTTGGGACTAATAAGAATATTTATGTCTAGGCTGAGAAAAAGAAGTACTTTTTTATTTTTACAGGATTTTGCCTGGGGGAAGCCTATACAAATATTTGTGTAGTAGCCAAATTACTTGAAATCTGTGTAGGATACCTGCACAAAGATTTGAGGCTCCAAAAGTCAGGCCTTATTTTCTCCATCAAATAATAAGGTGGTTCTTTTCTTCATCTAATGATAAAGTGTTTCTGTTTTTTCCCAAAGTAAACACCCTGGTTAAGACACAGAGAGGTAATTGAGGCAATTTATTTGTCTCATCTCATTTTCAGAGACCCTTAGAAGTCTTTTTGCTCTAGGTAATCTGAACAACATCTTTTTCCCGATTACCTTGAACAAACTGAAGAATTTATTTATGGTTATCTTTTACTAATAGGCTCCCCTGCTTACCTAATCCTCATCTTACTAGTATTATCTGACTATACTTGATTATACTATCTTACTAGTATAATCAACAGTACTGCTCCTGTTTTGTATGACATTTTTTTCTTAGGCTCCTGCTGCACTATGTGCCTTTTTGCTTGTGCATATCCCTCTGCTGAGATCCCTAACAGAGGGATCGGAACCACTGCAGGCCTGGAAACAGAGAATGTAGCAAAAAAGGTTCTGCTAAAGTCTCTGAAATATTTTTATTCTCTGCTGCAGAGAAAATCAAACAGATCTGGAATGTGTGAAGTGGCACTCCCAGCCCAGAGCTTGGCATCACTGAGAAAAGCTTTCCAGTATTGTATTATCCAAGAGACACATAGGGAAGGATTTTGGGGAAAGAAATCCGCCTCCACATTGGTTTTCTCACATCATCACTAACACTCATTGGTGGAGCAGTATGTGGGAATGGTGTGTGATTATCTCGCTGCTCCTTCTGCAGAGCAAAAGGAGCACACTGTCCCATCACAGCCACCACTCAGCACTTTAGCACTGATTTACCTTCCCCACAGACACATATAACTGCCCCCTTCCTTTAGACAACTGGCATCATCTGAAGACACCTTATCTTTGTAAAAAGCATCTTGACAAATTCTTCAAACACTGCCTCTTCCCTGCATTTGTACTCATTCAGCCCCTCCCCATTACATCCTCAGCTAAACCAGATTATTGCAAAATCTATTTAAAAAACACAGCAGTTTTATACTGAAAGATATCTAGAGGGCAGCAAATCCAGAGGGAAATCTCATCCTTCAGTGCAAACAAAACCTTCTCTTTTATTTAATTTCTGAAAAAGCAAACACAGACTTACGTAAAGTTTTTTTTTTTTCTCTCTCTCTCCACAAAGCGGCAAGAATAATAAGGTATCTCTGTAAGGCTGAGATATAATCATACCAGAGAGCAAATTTTTTAATTTGATTAAAGCTTACAGTACTGGGCAAAGCCTCTAAGTTCAGGTGTAAGTTATGAAGAAAGTGCTTGGCCATGCATAATCCCATCTGAAAGCAAATGTATTTTTAGAGTATTGCTGTGTGACATGGAATGCTCCTGAGTTATTTGTGTATAACTATGCTTGTTGTGAAGGATATATTTAATTTGGTATTAAGATTGTGTTATGGATTGCAATTTCATTTTCCTTCATGTTTGTTTCAAATTGTAGTTGGCCAAACAGCAGCTGGGTTCCATTTAGCGGTTGACAATGGAAATCAAGGCTTCTGTGACACCTTGCTTTATTGCATACTGCCTTCTTCAGCACATTTTGATGCCCTTTGAGAAGTGCTTCTGCAATTATCCTTCCTAAATTTCATCACCAACAGTTGATGTATACAGTAATAGGAATGTTGGAAACCCCTATCTCTTGCCCCTAACGTCTTATGTTTAGCACTTGAGGTTTGGAACTTGGCCATCGAGAAGTTATCAGAATGCTTAAAAAAAAGGAGAAAGATTAAAAATAGCCACACTAATGGTTTGAATTTTTACTCAAATTTTGAAACTGTTCACTATAATTGTGTATGAAAAAATGTCATTTGCATCTTGAAAGATTCAAGTAGAGGCAAATCAATGCAGCTTTTTGTGGACACTGTCAGTAACCACAGGGAACACCAGACAGGCTCCTTTGAGCACACTTGGGAGTAGCAGTGTCTGAATGTCAGAAGGGATATCTCCCGTTCCCCACTTTCTGAAGTTGCAAAATGGAGTTAATGAACTGACCTCCTTTGGTCTGCCGTTTACTTTTACATTTACTGATGAAAAATGTGGTATGAGAGTGGGTGATTCTTGTGGTCAAGGGGCAACATATTTGCACTGAAATAGGATGGGATGTATACAGGAGAGAGGAGGATTGGGACTGTGTGATGACTTTTTTTTGCTGGAGACTATGCCTAAAATTAGAAGGATTTATGTGGTACCTAATAGCATTTATGGCAAAGGCCATACAAGAACACAGGCTAATTCCTGCTAATTGCTTTTCTTATGATGTACAACCCCCCTTTCCTGTCTCATACATGTGGTGATTTTGCACAGCTAGCATTACATTACCATTGAAATATCAGGGAATTTTTGTCACTAGAATAGTCAGTCATTGCTGACTATCCAAAAGGCACCACCTTCCTTACTCTCTGCTATCTCTGAACATCTCTGTGTTTCCTCTGCAGGAAGGGCAGATTCCCTTTCTTCCTTGTCTTCACTAGAGTGTTTCTTTTGACTGGGGTAATTGCTCATAATGTGACCACTGGGTGGTTTTCTAAAGCAGCTGCAGGTTGTGAGGTGCTGGTTCAGAATGATGCACTGCCAAAGCCAGCTGACCTGCTGCTGTTAAGGGTCACAGAATGGGTAGGGTTGGAAGGGACCTTAAAGGTCATCCAACTCCAACCCCTCTGGTGTGGGGGATCCTGTTGGCCTTCAGGACTACATTTAATAGCAATATATGACTGCTGTTTTTTTTGTCTGGTATTGTGTGTACCCTGCCCTGTGAGTAGTGGGTATATCTGAGCCATGAGAGGTTAAACTCTTTTGGACTCTTTTGGTTGCTCAGAAAACTCTCACTGCCCTGGGCTTTGTAGATGAAATATAAACACCATTTACATCTACTTAAAATCTGAATTGAACTTGAAATTTCTGTTCAGTACAGTGGTGAATGTAGCTACTGTTAAATTGCTCCATTAAGTATGAAGCAAAGTTTAATCTGCTGTGTTTTACTTTTGTAAAATGCTTCTAAGCACTGGTAATGTTCCTTTTTATTGTGTTCCTTTGACTTTACAGAAAACTGAAAACTTTGTCCCAATTAAAAAACAAAAAAAAGGATTAAAATACCCATGGAATAAACATGAAGGTTCAAAAAAGAGAGAAGAAAGGAGGAACATTACCAGGAGGAATTAAGAGGAACAACACTAGAGCAACTTGCTGTTTTGCCTTTTCCTTTCCAAAGGAAAAAGATGGTCAAAGAGTTTGGTTAAAGAGCCCCACTAAGCAGATTACCTCAACTACATGTTCAAAAGACTACAAATGCAATCCAGAAAGGCAATTACTATTTTTTTTCCTTCATTCAGATAGAATTTTTCAGCTTCTAACATGGAGTTAATTGCCTCTTTTTTTTTCCCTCCTTTTTTCTTGTAATGGTCCTTTGCATAGGTTTAGCCATCCTTGAGGGCAGCTGCTCCAAATATATAGCAGTTGCCAGATGATTACCTCTTTAATGTTTTCACTGAGTACTTTGCTGGTTAACCTCCTTAACTGGAGAGCTGCTTATTGTTATTTATGTCTTGTCAGCATAGAGGTTCATTAAGCATCGGTAAATGACATGTTTTCATATCTGCTGACACTAGAAATGCAATATGATCAATTGCAAATTGACTTCAGTGCAGCAATAGAGTGCATTTAACACACATCAGTGGATCATTTGTACAAGCAGAGCTCAAATTTTTATGGCTGTTTATGTCTCTCTAATACCCAAGTATAAATTCTCCCAAGCCAAGTGATTCTTAGTTAAACCAAGTGCAAAACTCTGTCCAACAAGTGACCTTGTATCCAGGCTGGGTCTCAGCACAGGAAGTTTTTGGATGGCAGGAAGCTGGAAGAGGTGAAACAGCCCTGATTGCCTCAGCTAAGCCAGGAATCTCAGATGGGCTGGGGCATCTCTTGTGAGCGTTCCCTCCCCTGCCTCAGGTTGCACCAGGGGCAGCTCCCCAGCACTTTCCCTCATTTGCTGGCTTGCCACTGCCTCAGGAGGGGAACACGGGGTCCTTCCCCAGGGAAGGTCTGGAGATGGCTTTGTGTATGTGTGATGCCCAAAAGCTGAGCTGATGACACCTCTGTGTCCAGGTCCTGTGGGGCAGGGGATGTCGATGATGGGGAGTCAAGAGCTTCCAGTCTCCCAGCTGTCAGTGGTCTTTCACTGCTGCGCCGCTCACACTCCTGGCAAGGGCGCCGAGCTCACGCTGAGCTGGGTCCAAAGTGCTGCTTTCTGGTGTTACTGCAGCAGCAGTTCCTGAGGAAGCTGCTGTTGCTTTTAGTGGCTCAAGCCCATTGTTAATGGGCTTGTTAATGATCTCTTAAAATCGGGGCTGGAGGGCAGGGCCCTGAAATCTGTCTTGCTGCACAGGGTGATGGAGCATCCACTGCAATAGCACTGTCAGGCACTGGGGATCTCCTGGGCTTCCGAGGCCTGGGCTAGTGATCTTCCCTATCAGTGCTTGGATCTCCTCTCTAGGATGAGCTACGACCCCATGCCAAAGGCAACTAAACAGTGACTGTATCCCTCCAGGTTGTCTCCTGACCAAAACTGTACATTCACTTACATTTGGCTGCTTGTCCCTCACTGGAGTACAGGCTCTCCGTCTTGTTTCCTTCTGACCAAAATTTCTACAAACTACTGATATTTCTGTAGTTCTGAGACTGCTCTTGCCTGTACCAGTGTAGTTGGATTGGAGTATGTCACCTTCACAGACATGTCTGAATTTCTAGACCTCTATCTTCAGAAATTTGTCTCAATGGCAGAGGTAAAATTTTCAACTCTGTGGATCCAGGCAGATTATATGGTAAAGATTTGCCTTCAGAGCTAGGAAAAGCATATAGTTATCTTTATAAATAAAAAATAAAAAATAAAAAGGCCACCCAAAAAACCTCTACAACAACAAAACAGCTCCATAACCCCAGAAGGGGAAAAAAATGCTTTTTGAGAAAAGGTTTTTCATTGCAAAGCATCATCAGGTTTCAATTTAACAAAACACTGTAAAATAAAAGAAAACCATGAATGCAGGCAGCAGCCCTGGGAGCATTCAGAGCTGATTTACTATGCCAGGACATATCTCCTGTAGAGTTAGATTATTATTTTTCTCTACTGTTCTGTCACACATTGTTTCATGTCTGAGATTCCTCACTAGTAAATGAGCAAAGGCAGAAAGTATTTGCTCACATTAAATCCATTATTTTATGTACTGGATAAAAAAAAAAAAATAATAAAAAAGCTTGCATTGAAATCTCTTTGGGAAGAAAGTAAGATCTTACATTGTTTTAATTGGGGTAGCTTTGGCAATTTACAATCTATACATAAGTCAAAACATTTTGACATTCATTTGGAGTATCTGACTCCTAGCTTATGCTTTTCTTCTGTTGGAATATTTGCAATATGCTCATGGATTTATATACTACAATAACTTTATTGTTTTGTCTTATGAAAATGAAGTTAAACTTCAGATTGTCCTTTCCGTACAGAAAAGATAGGACCTTCTGATCTAACCTGTTTGATTAGAGGCCTTCCTGAAGAAAACTGTCATCTTCCTTGTTATACTTACTCTCGCTAAATATCCAGAACCATATTTGCTCATGGGCAGCTGAAGTACTGGTTGTGTTTGCTCCCTGTCAATTGGAACATGTGAAACAGCCTTGTTTCAGCACTATGAATAACAGAATGCTGAATTAATATTATGGCCCCCTAACAAAATCGCTTTGATGTAAGTTTCCAATATCCTTATTTTGTTACAGAGCCATAATACTTGTTTAGCATTCTGTTATTCATATGCTGAGATGATAGTGATGGACTTACTAGGAGTCCAGCTATGTATGGAGTTCATGCTGCAGTAGATTCAGACAAATTAAGGCAAATTTCAGTCTAAGAGTACAGGGTGGAGCAGATGGCAGAGCTGGTTATTTCAATCTTTGTAATCAACATGCTGATTGTCTCTGCACCCTTTTCCCAACTTTGTTGGTTTTTATCACAGTGCAAGGCCAGAACCTGCCCTGGGGAAACCTGCAGTGTCCTGGCAGCACAGGCTGCAAACTGCGTCTTAATAAGGTGTATTTTAAAAAAAGATCATCTGTTGGTCACAAAATATGAATTTTATTTAAGAAAAGCAATGACGAAGGATAGAAGATGAGGAAAAATGGGCTAAGAGAGGTTTGAGTGCCTAAGCACAGTGTGGTGATTCCATTAAAATCTTGATAATTTAACCAAACTCTGCTTGTGCACACAAGCAAGTATAAACAGCAATTGAAAGGGAAGAAGAAAGAAAGAACAACTGCCCTGTATGTCTTCAGATAGCACATACATTCCTTATAAAATTCACCTGGAGCCATAATACATAAAATATGGTATGCACTAAGCCAGTAATAACCAAACAATTTGAGATCATGCAAAGTTTTACCATTTCTCTTTCATTTCTTAAAATCAATTAAAAAGTAATTTTATTTCAAGAACATTGAATGATAATTTATAGAGAACTATAACTCTGGATGATGATGCCCACTAACAACAAAATGCAAGAAAACAAGATCCCAGAGCTCTTCAGAATGATCTCTTAAAATCTGCTGGAGACATGTTGGGGTCAGGCTTTCTCAGAGGCAGTGCAGACTCCATTTCTGCCATCTCTGGCTGTCCAAATAGTAGTGCCAGTCTGTAAGACAGAAATGCTTTTCCTCCAGGCTGCCTCAAGATCCCAGGCACTGTGCAGACAGAGGAAACTGCCTCTGACATCCTCTGCAGAAACCATCATAGTCCAGCAAAGGGGTGGGGGCAGAGATGTATCACTCCCTGGCTTGCTGTGTGTGTTCAGAGGCTGCTGCCCATCCCAGAGCTGTAGCCAGAACCACTGGCCCAACCAGGGGTGCAGGAGGACGTGGAGCTGGAGCCAAGCAGAAGGCTGTGGTCTTGCTCTGCATGGCTCCTCTGGTTTTGATAGACAGGGATCTGAGTATTAATATTACACATAGTTGCAAGGATGAGGATGAAAATTGACCAGAAATACCAAAAGGATGAGTATTTCATTAAGTAAGATAGATTTATTGACTGTCTAGACCAAAGCCAGTTTTGTATTCACACTTTAAAACTTTTAATTAAGGTTTACACTTACACTGTCTAGCCATTCCCAGGTTAGTTTTATGAAAACATTAACCTTGACATTTTGACAACTTTTTTTCTTTCATTTAGTCCCTCATTTAAAATTGTTTTCATTGTCTGTGGTTTAGTGATTCCCTTGGTCCACTTACACAACCAAACCCTTTAAAGAGTGACAGCTCAGCGTGCCCGGTGGCAGCTCCCAGCACAGCGTTTAATTCTCAGTTCAAGCTGAGCACTGGAGCTCTACCTCTGTGGCACTGCACCAGCATCACACCGGGTTTTGCAGGCAGAATTTGCCTCCACACCTGCACAGTGCACCTGTGAGAACAACGCCCTTGTGCCTTCACAGCTTGTGGGACCCAGGGGCCAGCAGAGGATGTGGGGTTCCCCCTCACTTTTGTGCCTTGGCAAGAAGCTCCTGCTGTCCCTCCTGCCATCACATACACACACAAGTCCTGTACCTTCCAAGGCAGTCTGTTTCTCTAGAAGATGCTCCAGTCTCTGCATGGGAGGCCCTAAGCAGCTCCCAGTAGCTTCTGTCACATGCTGGTATCAAGCAGTAAAGATGCCTGACAGTGTCTGTCCTGGTTTGAAAAGACAGGTGTCCACCAAGGAAGGCAGGACCCTCCCTTGAAATGGAAAATTGCTGTATGAGGAAATGCCCCAAATCACCTAAGAACTTACTGCAAGACATACTTAAACCTTTCTGCCCCAACTCTCCGAAGATATTTAGGCAGAAATGTTCGTAAACAATGTATGTTTACAGTAATGCAGGGAGGTGCTGTGAAAGTCATACAGGAATGTTTCCATGGCTCACACCAATAAGTAAACCCTTAAATTTTGCTGATGTATTTCTTAGCTGCTTTTGTCTGCAAAGCTGCTGTGGTTATTGACTCTTTGGAGCTCACAGGGGATGCGGCAAGACATTTGGGTGTTAATGGCAGCACTTTGATAGACAAGTAGAGAGGGAGAAGTTGTAACATCTCTCCCCAGGGAGACAGGAGAACACATCAACTCTTAAGAAAGGAATAGCCTTCACCTCTGCATCCCTGCATATCTTTCTTTAAGACTACACTGTGTTGAGGAATTTCCATTCCAATCCCACTGACTGCATGTGAGAAACTGGTCTTTCAATTTTACTGGAAAAAAGGAAAATGAAGGGTTTTTTTGTTCGAAACAACAGAGAGAAAGTGGTAAGATGGCATAATTCAGACCAAGCTCCTGGGGAAGGAAGGAAATGTTGATGAAAGAAATTGCCAGAGAACAGAAATGCCTGCAGAGAAGCAGGAATGTAAATAATGTGGTTGTGCCCAACCTTTCCTGTAAAAGATTCCTGCATGTCCTCCTGCTTCTCTTTCAAGCATTGTCCAGCGTGTTGTTGACTGGATAAATTGAGTGCACTCTCTGGTTCCAGTAGTAGAAGTTCAAGATGAGAGCACTGAGTCGCTGGCTCTTACCAAAGGTGACTTTCTAACTCTAGTGTGGATCAGCAACTAAGAACAGTGACCTTTTACAAAGCAGGGCTACCCAAAAGGTGAGAGATTCTGCCTCATGTAAGGCCAAGGGGAAAAGAAGGCTGGGACTGCATTTTTAATATTGTTTGGGAATCCAGGTTCCCAAGACAGGTGACACAGATCCTCATGAGCACAAGGGACCAGTGAGGAGAGTGCGTGACCCTGTGTCACCGTTTCCCTGCTGGAGATGGTGACAACATGTTTACAGCAGGAACACAGCCCCTGTTCCCAGGGTGGGGTGAGGCAACGGGGACCTGAGGAACCAAACAAACACCACTTTTTCTCCTGAACTGCAAATACATCTCTCTGTTTGCATAAAGTGAGCATCTGAGGATTAACTGAAAAAAGATAAATATGAGATTTTGGTATTGGAATTAGGGTTTAGAGAAATCTGATGAAGCAAGTAATGCATAGGGCTTGACATAAAATAGGCCTGGCAATGAAACTGATAAGTGAAACACCCTTGGGAATCCTGGAATAGAAATCCTCATTGATCTCTTCTGGCACTGAGAAAGAAAAATGCAGGTCTACAAATTGACAAGCACTATGCGAGGAAAAAAATTAGATTACACTCAGGTGATAATCCCAAATCAAAAGGAGTTCAGAAGAAAGAGAAGTGTCTAAGCCTTTTTGTTTATAACTGAACCTTACAATCATGGATGTTAATCCCTGAGGACATGACTGTATTGATAATTCCAAAAATTAAATTTTAAAAGGAAAAAAAATAACCCAGAAGAACATATACACTGAGTTATCAATAAATTGTTTTCCTTGCTGTGCAAAAGAAGGAAAAGACTGCCCAAAACCATCTTGATTAATTCTGTAGCATCTTAAGGTAATGTTCTGTGTCAGAAATGTAAATATTTTCCTCAGAGGAAAATATGTTTTAATCACTCTGAAGACTAGTGGTACTGATTTACCACTAACAATTTATTTATTATTTATTAACAGTTTATTAATATTAGAAAAATCAAATCTTTTTTCTTACATTAGTTTTTGTTTCTCACTTCACCTACATTGGATTGGCCCAGCAAACCATCTTTTCATTGACCCTCACTGGTAAGATATTTGACCCTCACTGCTAAGAACATTGATTTTGTTTTAGGGAACCTGGCCTGGCATTTAAGTCTACAGTATCTGATTTCCTTCTCTGACACAAAATTTATGTATGAATTTGAGGCCTTAATTTTTTGGGGCACATTTTCCTTTTTGTAAAATACGACTTTTGGGAAGAGAACTCCCCAGCTTCATCCTCCTAATAGCTGGAATTCTTCTCCTAGTTTACAGGATGGATGTGATTGTGGCAAGTTTTCATACCATATCTTTATCTAAATATCTCTATTAAATGAAACCGTTATTTCCCTCATGGTAGTTAGTTCTTGGATGCCTTACAGACTGTAATTGTCTCCTCTTTCAGTATGTGTTTTACTGTGCAAGACAAGATTTTCAGCTTTCTGTCATGAGAAAACGCTCCTCTGATCACCTCCATAAGCTCCTCCATGCCTCTCTTTTGATGTGAGATCTTGCATGCAGTATCCAGATGGGATTTCTCTCTGTTTTGTATAGGAAGTTCCGGTAAGAAATTTTGCAGAAATGCTGGTCCCCTCAAAAAAAAAGAGGAATCTTTCTGAGCCTGTTCACTTACAAAAATACATAAGACAGGGATATGTGCTTGTGGTAGCCCAACACCATGTCTGTCACTCTGTCCTTTACTGCCAACACACAAGGAAGATCCAGCTGAGCAGCCAGCATTTCTTGGGGCACAGCCTAAGTAAAATACAAAATCAAACAATATGAGAAAAGAAAAACCCAAAATAATGAAACAAAAAACCAAAACCAAACCAAAAGTATGTGTGAGTTGCTGAATAGCTATTATTTAATAAGAGTGTTAAGCAAGAAAATGCTTGAAACCACTTTGTGGTTTGAGCATGGGACACCTTCTTTGTGTTGCTCTCCCTTCTGTCCTTGTCCACCTGTCCATGTTCTGCTCCCATGCAGCTGCTGCTTGCAGGAACACGCTTGGTAGAGCCAAAACTAGCCCACCCTAGGGCTAGAAGGAGCAGCCCTTCATGGCATCCTGGCAGTGACAAGGGCCAGCACATGAAAACAGGTGGCTGCTGCCAAGGAGGAGGCAGGATGAAGGTTCAGCTCTGTGAGGTGCTGCCCTTCTGCAGGCCCAAGGCAGCTGTGCTGGGTTGCCTTGGCTGTGTGACTCTGCTCTGTGTCAGGGGAAACCTGAGGGGATGCATTTAAATGCAGTTAGTGAGGCAGAATTTGATAGTTCTGGTCTGGAGCAACCTCTAGTCCCTAAGAGACAGGCATGACCCACCTTGCTGCTGGTGTGATGTGGGGCTGGGGTAAAGGGGAAATGTTAGGGACAGAAGTTGTCAGATGGGGGCTTTACAGATGGCTGATACTCTTGGGATTTTACTGAGGGTATACAAAATGCAACAGCTCTGAGTAACCGCACTCAGTCTTTGTACAAAACTGTTTCATTAAAAGACACTGTCTAGTGATTGCTGCTTTGATTTACTTTTTTTCTAAAGTTTATTTTGCACTTACAGTTTGTCAACTGATCTGACTTAGACTTTAAGATGCTAGCATTGTCTCTAGATTGAAACATTTTGTTGTGTCACTCCTTTTTTCTAGTGCCAAGATCACAGTCAGAAGGGAATCACCCGTGAAGATTTGTTCATGCAGCTAAGCAAATTTTCATGGATAAAGTTCAAAACAGAAAAGGTCAGTTATATGTATGTAGTTTTGTATATGTCTAGTTTTCTGACTTATGAGGAGGAGTCTTTGTGAAATAACACAAAAAAAAATTTTTGTTTCCTTTTTTTTAAGAGTTATTTGTTGAATATACTGTATAGAGATACAGTTTTTCCTGAAGTTGTCTAGAAACAAGCTGGATCCAAACACAATTAAACTTGAAAAAACGTGAGATGAATGAGGTGAGGCTCTGGTATATCTAGTCTTTTGGCTTCCTCCTAATTTTAGAGGTACACAAAGCTTCATTTTTTTGGGAAGATTTAAAGCAGAGCTCCAAACTGGCTGCTAGAGGTTACCAGTCTTTTAACATGCCTCTGTACACCTCATTTCTGTTAGATCTCTCCTCTTTTTGTGTTTTTTTAATCTAAGCAGTGGGTCTTCCAGGGTGGCTTTAGTACTTTGCAGGATCCTGTGCTAATAGTTTGCCAATGCCTGTGAATATCTCAATTTTTCAGAGAAGCTTGTTGGGTTGGAACTTTGCTGCTTGGAAAGAAAGGTTCAGGCGCATACCACAAGGTTTCTGCCTTGTGACTGTTTCAGACTTGCTGTAGTTGTTCCTTGATCTATGTAACTATCTCACAAAAGCAATATTGAGAATATGTGTGGCTTGAATTCCTGCATTTTTTTAATATCAAGAATGAATACATTTTGCTTGTCCCTTGTGGTCCGATCCAAAAGGTTCCCATGGGGTTTAGATCAGTCCTGGTAGTGTTTTAGGACAAACCATGTTCTGACCCATAGAGTTAATGGAATTAACCTGGGAAAGGTTTTAGTCTGCTTTAAAGTCTCTGGTTTAAAAAAACTTACTTTTAGCAGGGAGGAAACTAGAGTTGCTTGGTTTTTAGGAGTGCTTTATTACTGTTACCCTCATTCCTAATCAGATTGCTCTTCAGTACTTAGCTGCATCTTTGTGCAAACATTAAATAAACATAAAACCCACTTGGAAACACAGAATAGTATTTTGCTTTCTGGATCCTACTCTAGATGAAGTTCCTGGGTACCTTGCACTCCCAAGTATCTAATATCAGCAACACTGTACCACAAGATGAATGTACCTGACCACAGGTAGAACAAAACTGCACTTTGTCCTTGAATACGAAAATTACTCCCCTGTGGCAGTAGCTTATATAAAATATGTTTCTTGGTTCTCTTTTCATGCCATCAACTCTTTCTTCTTCCACTAACAGAATAAAGAACAAAGGTCAGAAAAAATGGATACTAAACTGCAGTTGTGAATACAAACACTAATTTTATTTGTGTGACTTCCTCTTCTGCAGAAACCTGTACCCATAAAGTCAAAATTGAGGCCAAAATCTCTCAGAAAAGAGCAACCATCTTAAGTCTTGGCTCATTGTTCATCTCTTTTCCAGGCCAAGCAATTCTTTGCTACTGAATTATTTACTGAGGAGAATCAGCTTTATTCATCAGAGGAGCATTAGAATCCAACAGGACTGTGAATACATATTTAAAATGTTTACTAGTGTGTTTGAGGATATTCATTTAAAGTCTTTAGAGACTAGGTTGTTCATTACAACTTCAAATGAGGTTTACCCTGACTTTTTTAACTTTCCAGATGCTTGTCTTGGCTTTTTGTTCTGCCCTGAGTGCATGGCTTTTTGTTTTGTGCTGAAGGTATCAGAAGCAAGATGTTGTCTGTGATATGAGGTTACCTTATGCAACATGGTGTGTGGTATTTTAGGCTTGAATTTATCTGTGTTGGATGATGGAGGGTGGGGGGAATTCCACTGAATTCCACTGAGGGGGGAGGAAATTCCAATTCTCCTTCTGTTTAAGGCTGCAGTAGAATGGTTGCAGTGGTTTTGGAATATTATCCTACTATGCTTGAGAAGCATATAATAGCACTACACTGGATGTCTTGCTCATTAAATCACTCTTGTAGATATTTCACTCCTGGTGCAATCAGAGATAAACAGTGCTAATGCTTCCTCATAGCTATTAGCATTTCAAAATCTTACACTTCAAACAGTTCCTTCACATTTCCTCAAGATTTTCAGTCTTCTTTTGGATTACTTCTCAGAATGGAACACAATGAAATATTTATTAAGCTTTCTGGAGAAGCTCTGGGGGCAGGATTTATTAATAGTGAAAATTCATTACTGATGCTGTTGTTCTCAACTGATAAGAGGTTTTATGCCTCTGTATGTTACATTTTTACTTTTTAAAAGATGACATAGCTTGCAACGGCTCCCTATAAAAAACCTTTCTCTGGCTCCTGAGCTGGCAGAAGACTGAATCCTCTGTGTTTAGGGTTAACAGCCAAATCTCCTGACCTGTGCCTATAAACTCAGCTCTGCTTTTATCAGCTAAGGCAAAACAATATATGTAGTCTGCTATTCACGTATTTCTCTCAAGGCTGCTTCTGATTGTCCAGATCTGGCTTCTCTTTGGATAGCTTGCATCTTAATACCAATACTTCACAGAAGTATCTCCATCCCCTCTGCCTGTGCCTCTGCCATTTAGTTCCCTATGTCCCAGTACAGCAGTCCATGATCCAGCACTTCCAATGGTGTATGATATGACTGAAATTAGGGGTATTACAATTTTGCTGGGGTGGAAATAGATGGGCTTTGTTATTGCTGTGATGGTGGGCAGAGCTTCTCTTCCAGGAAAACTAGATCTCTTTCAGAGCCTTTCTGAACTGCTAACCTTAATTTTACATTCTTACCATGTATTTGAAGCACCTGTGGCTGAAGGGACACTTTTAGAGATTAAGTGGTGCAAAGCTAACCCTTCCTGGTGGTCAGAAACTCTTAATGTCATCTTAAAGACTCCAGACTACAGGGCCCAAGGCTCACCGTGATGTGGTAGGGATTAAGACATTTGTGTGAAACATTCTCTGCATAAAAGGATAACATAGTCCTCAAACACATTGATGTTAAATCCTTTGTTTTACATTGGCAATCCTAAGTATATAATTGCATTTCAGTACAAATTGCTTGTTGCATTTAAATACAGTAAGTAAATCCCACATAAAACTCGCTGTTCTGAATGCAAATAATTTTAAGTCAGTGTTTCCAAAAAAAGCAATTCCCAGTGCTCCATCAACAGTGTGATCTGAGCAGGCTTTGCCTTCCTATAACCTGCAGAGAATGAGAGAGTGGGTTGATCCTTATCAAATCCATGTGTCTCATATGGAAGAGAAAAAAACAGCATAATGTGTATTAATATTACAGGGGTATAAGCCAAAGCCTGGTCTTCCCTTCCTATTTCTTTTTCTACAAATAACATTAGTTGTCTTCTTGTCCTTAAATTGCCTTCAAAATACACTTTCTTCTAGTGAAAGGCACAGAACCCTTTTAGAAAGCAATGCCAGCAAACCATATGCTGCCTGGTTTTCATTAAAGATACACTCTGATGAAACCCCTCACCTTAAAGCAAACCTTTTATGTCCTGGGTGGGCTGGAAGTCTGTACTTGATGATTGCAGTCGGTAAAACACAACCCAATGTGATGTGATCAGAGTTCTAGCACGTACAATCACCACACCTCCCTGTCTAGTTTGTGATGGGAAATTACTTGCTAAAAGGAAATGTTCTGTTGTGTTCCAAAATGAATAATGGGTTATGGGCAAACCTATAGAAAATTTCTTTGAGAAAGACCTTGTTAGAGTAGCTGAACTGTCAGTAAGGAGAATGATGGTGGGGTTTGTTATCTATGTGGACTATTATTCCAGCTCCTTGTTCTGTCTTGATGTTTGCTAGTTTGCTACCTAATATTAAATTATTTTATCTGAGAACAATAGGGTTAGTTGGAATCCAGAGGTCTCTGTGCTCCTCCTCTGCTGTGGAGAGGGCATAAGACATCCCTTAGTAATTACCTTTGAAATTGCAAAAGATCAAATCCTTTACCTCTCATTAATGTCCAGATCTGTTTTGACTTATTTTTCTCACTTTGTCTAGATTTAATTAGAATTTTAAAGAAAATGCAGCTTTATGGCTATAATAATCATCCAGGAATAATTTCTGAATCTTGCTATGAGTTTTGCAGCTCCTTATTGAGGCGGAGCTCATTCCAAACTGCCGCAGTAAGTCTCCTCTTCCTTGGGCGAACAATTATCTCTCAGAATGTTTTCACGCCGAGCGTGAGCAGCAGCCAGAAGAGAGCTGCGTTAAGTGCATAGCGACGAGAAATCCCCCTCCTCTGCAGGCTGCTCAGAGCCCGGGGGCCGCGCTCATTGGCGATTCTGATGGGCACGGCGAGCCCAGCGGGCCCGGCCGCCCACGCCGGGAGCTGCGGCCAGAGCGCTCAAGGAGCCGGCGCTGCGGAGCTGCGCGCTCTGCTTGTTGAGCCGACCTGAGACAAGTTATTACCATATAAATGAGATAAGGTCTTAGATAATTGCAGACTGAAAGTAAAACTGAACTGGACTGCTCCTGGCTGGAAATTCTAAGTGTACCCTTCTCTCTCCAACTTTTAAAAAAAAATTTTAAGAGTCTTTTACTTTTTTTCCTTCCACCCATTAGCAGAATTTTTGAAATGACAAAAAGAGCCCTTATGTTACCCAGTTGTGACTATTTTGGAGCTGGAACTTTTCTGGTGCCTTTCCTTTCTCGTCTGCTGGTTATTATGAAACCTGTATGCAGAGGTAATAAAATTGCTTTGAGGAGAATATGAATGTGATCACTTTGAACAAAATAATCTTGTGCACTTTATTCCCTTTTCTCTAAGAAAAAGTAAAAGAAAATATTTTGCCTGAGTCCTTCTCTGTCCCTACTTGTTCTGGCCATGCCAGAGGTTGGGTGGCTCAATTTAGAAGACACTTTCGGCTCTAGTTTAGTATTTTTGTTTTCTGTTCCCAGGCATCTGACTGCAGTGTGGAGTAACTGAGTAAAAAGTGATATTCTACTACATTAATCTCTGTGTTAATGTGTTATGCCCTCTCAAGTAGGGCATAAAACCCCAAGGAAAGAAGGAAATATTTTCATGTGTCTCACCAATGCATGGTATAATCTTAAGGGTCCCTTTTAGTAGCCAAAAGTGTTTTTTCAATTGGCAGTCATCAAACAGCCTTTGTTGCAAGGGAGAAACAGCCAGAGACACAGCCAAGCAAACAGCACCAAATGTCTCCTTTGTTGTGGGGATCAAATTTACAGGCCAAGGTCAGGCCTTGCACACTTAGTTTGGATAAAATCCAGTCTTTCAAAGAAGTCTGGGATGACCACTGTGTGCTTATACCCAGGAAATGTGCCTAGAGGAGGGCACAGGGCTTATGCTGGATGAATTGGTGGAGGCTCAACCGGTGAGCCAAAGGACACTTGCCAGCAGCACTCAGGAGTGAATTCTTTGTCTCTGCTAATGACGATGTGAGGGCTGTGTGCCTCGTAGGTACAAAGTACATCCAAAGGGACACAGTCTTGCATCTTCTGTCTCTGCTGGACTAAGCATATTCTGGCTAAAAGCAGGGGCAGGAGGGCTTTTCTGCTCACAAAACCTGTGGTCCTGCTGCTGGAGGCAACTGCCATTCCTCTTGCCAAAGTGTCTTTGCTTGGAAGTTAATTATTGAAAATTTTAGCTCCCATTTCCACAATTGTGGCTTTGTTCCTGAACCTGTGTCCTTGGGAGATTTGAAGACTTCCCATTTCTAGCCATGAGACATTCATGGGCAGTTTATAACCCTTTGACTAAATCAGGTAGATGACTCTAAATCATAGCTACAAAACTGCTTTATGCTATTAACATAAAAAAATTCTATGCATTGAATAATTAAATATTGAAAGTAAATTCCAATTTAAACTCAGTCTGAATGCCAGTCCCTCTTGATATATAATATAAAACTTTTCCATAAGATTGCCTGAACTGAGTCTTTCTTTAAATACCATCTTTCTTAATTTCTAATGCTACTGCTTCAAAATTGCTGCTTATTCTTGCTATCCAATTTCACAACATCCTTTCAGTCTGATGCCTTTCCTGCACCTAGGGGATTGCTAGGGGACTCATTTATTGTTCTTGTGACTTTGCAGAACAACAAGAGAAATAACAAGCCCAAAGAAAGAAAGGTAATTTTACAGTTTGGTCACCTAAGGTACCTACAGTATTGCAAAGTTCAATACAAATAGATCTTTAAACTTGAAGAAGCCATGTTTGAAAAACAGGTGAGATGTTTCAGAGAAAGCTGGCTCCATGTGAAGAATAAGGAACGTGTTCCTTTGGAACACAGTGTGGCTTGAAACATTCAGCTCTCCCAACATCTGAATCATCCTGTGGATGCGATGATGTCCAGAGGATATTGAAACATAGACAGAAAGAAGAAAAGTAAAACAATAGAGCCAGAATGGAAGAAAAATGAACACTAAGATTAATATTTCAGCAGTCTATTTAAAACCATGTTATTACAGTGCTTGAGGCATTAAATTTGCTGGTCTGACTAGTGTGGGAAATAATTTTATTTTAAACATTGTGCAGTCTTGGAGAACTTGCAGAAGTTTTCAACCAAAGTAATGCATTATGCATCCGAATTGGACAGAAAAAAGTGTAAATCCTACATATAATAAAAATTGATGGAAGCATAAAAATGCCTGGAATTTAAAAATAAATTATGGAGAGCATTCAAGGAGATTAAATCATGTAAAGAAGGAACAGTGGAGACAAAGCAAACTTTACAAAAAAGAACAACTGGGAATTTCATCACAAGATTGCTCAAAGATGTTTAGGAAACAATTTTCCCACTGGCTAAAGTTAATCCACAAAGTAAAAGCTAAATCATCTACTTGCAGGAAACCAGAAACAGGGCCAGTGTCTTGGTAATTCAAGTCTTCACTGCTACTGATAAACAGCAAGGTACATATCATGGCTTCCTAAGAGGACTGTGAGTGCTGATGTCCTCTGCACCAGATTGCCTGCTGTGGGAGAGAAAAGGCTGCTGGAGGGCTGAGCTACAGTCTGCCCCACATCCCAGCAGAAACAGATTTCCCACTTTTCTCATTACCAAGGTGAGAGGACATAGGAGTGGCAATTATTAAAATGCATGCTGATCCACCTTTTTCAAAATGCTTATTTATACTACAGTGAGGGTGGGAGCAGAGATCTGATGTATTCATCAAACATGGGAAGTAAATGATGTTAGAAACACTCTCCTGCAGGTGCTACAAACTCGTTCTTAGTGCTGAACAAAAAGGAGTTTATCTCCATCTTCTTTAAGATTTGGTATTTGGGAACAGTATGATTTCACTTCTCTAGGCTCGTTTAGATGTTGTGTGATTAAGTATAGTCCATTATGGTTTATTATGTGACTCCAGAACAGAAACCCTCCATTCCTTCCCTTTTTTCTCCCTCCTTCTCTTTCTCCAAACTGCCGAGGAAAGTTGTTGCCTGGGTTCTGTGTGTCTGGGCAATCTTTCTCAAGGAGAGCTGGAAACAGTGTCATAGTCTCAGTTGTGATGTGCTATAATGAGGTGTTTTCAGGTTTTCCAATTGCCACTTCTGTTCCTATGCTGGCCAGATGGCCCATTTGAAACCATCTCATCCAAGTTATAGCCCCTTGCTGTCAGCACTTGCTTTCTGCCTGAACTTCCAAATACAGCCCTAGAGTGATATCCAACCTTTAATTTCTGAACACAGTATAGTTATTATTCACCTTGCAGTTTGTTCTCTGATGCAGGATTTTTTTTTTTTTTTAACAGTGTCTGAGTCTTTTTTGAGCCTTCCTTAAGGAATTCTTCAAAGCATTTTTCCAATCTTTAAAAAAATTTTTAGTTTCATTCTTTTTTAGGGAATTTTGTTTCACAACTTTGTTAAGATCTGATTGTGGAACAGAACATTAGCAGTCATAACCACTGTGGTACTGAAGTCTTTGTAGCCTGATTAAAAGCAAGCTTGAACTGGAGACAGTTTGGGTTGAACACCCCTGTGTTCACTTCATTAATGAGTGCCCAAAGTGTCACTCTGAACAAGACTTCCTTCAGTGCCGTGGTGGATCAGGCTGTCCCATGTTTGATCAGCTCACATAAAGCCAAAGGAGGTTTGCAATCATGATGGGTTGGTTTCTGGCTGGGACAGCTCTCCTCCCCAGTCCCCACCATCCCTTCTGCCTCAGCCATGGGGGAGCTCTGTCCTTCTCCATGTACCTGAATCTCCTCTTGGGAGGAGACGCAATGATTGCAAGGAGGGGTGACAGTATTCTCTCACTTGAGGGTAGGGCATGGAGAAGGCATGAACCTGGAGACCAGGACAATAGGATAAACCCATCTCATGCTGAAGCTGTGGCTTAAATTCAATAATCAGTATTTTCCATGTGCTTAATGTCTTTTGTTAGAATAGAACATGCAAATACATTGATATTTGGATTACACCAGTGCCTAATTGTAGAGACCCCAGTCACTTTGTTCTACTTTGTTCTCTGACTTTGAGATTTTATTCCCTTTAATGAAATTAAATTCTTCATTTCATGCAAGGAAAGTACATCTTGCGATTTCAATGAATATTGAATTGGCAAGGTTTGGTCCATTTCACTGCAAAAAAAGAACACCCCACAGCCCAAAGATTGCTCTCTCCACACCCTTCTGCTCGGCACCATCCATGTGCTGGGCACATCAGCTGCTTTTACTGCTCTGTTTAGGGTTAGGCTTGAAAAAACCACAAAGCCCAGAGCTCCAGGGACATTACAACTACAAAAGGCATGCCAAGGGGAAAACGGCACTGCCCCAAAATTTATCCCTCCACATCCTTCTGCTTGGCACCACCCATGTGTTTGACACCTCAGCAAAAGGCTGCAGTGTTCTTAGATCTCCCTTTCATGTCTTCAGCCATCTTGTTTGTCTAACTTGTGCTATTTGCTTTAATGATCCAAAGACTTGGGACAATGTGTACGTCTGGAACACGTGTTGCATGTGGCTTTTGACTATTCCTCTGATGTACTGTTACTTGCAGAAGTTGCAGCAAGGATTATGACATCTGAGAACTGTAGAGCATGAGAGGTTGGAGGTAATCTTGGCACTTGCAAAGAAATCTACACTGCAGTTTAAACTGAGCCAAGAATCCCCTTTTCCCAGCCCTTATGCAACCTCTGTTTTCACCTGAAAAGCTCCAGATCTAAAAATATCAGAGAGGAGAATGTCAGTGTGGGATTACATAGTGACTTTAGTATTAAAAATATATCCAGGGTGATTTTGAGCATTTCTGAAAATGCCTGACATGTACCATCTTAAACGCCTGTTTACCCTTTTTCAAGTTGGAATTTCTCCTGTGGTAGGTCATTGGGCTGAATAGCCAGGGGCCTGGGTTAAAGCTTAAACGGGAAAGACATCAAACAATGAAAATGCCAAAGCAGGTTTGCTGAGTGGAAAGTTGTTATCTCTACATGTATGGGTTGTAAGGTTTTACATAGCTGGTAATAGATGGTCCATCTCAAATGCTTATGAATATGTGTTTTTGGTCCACATACATAAATGCCCATGGGTCTAGTATTTGGAACCTGGGTCTCTAACCCTACTCTGGGAGGTTTATTTTGCAACACTGAATATTTTCTGTGCCATCTATGTTCACTTCAATGTTTCAGGGCAGAAAATCATCCAGGATACTTTCCCTAGTTTATGAACTTTTTTTTCTTCAGGAGTTGATAATCTATAAAAGGAGATTTGAGTGGAACTTGTGAAAAAATCGCAAATGTTTTGCCAGAGATTGCAGGGCTAGACTATTCCAAGTCCCAAACACAATTTGTTGCAGGGAACAAGTACATATCATGTATGTTTACAGTAGGATTAAATCTAAAACAAATGCACTGAAATTAGATAACATAAAAATAATGAAAAGGTCTTCATTCCCAAAATTCTATGAATATATCTGATGTTTATATTGTGGTTCTGCATTTCAGCAAATAAGAAAAAGCTTGTGGGCTATTTGGATCATGAAAGAGTAAAATATACTAGGTAACTATAACTTTATGTATCAATAAATACTTATGCTTTTAAAAGACCTTGAGAGCTATTGTTGATTATGAAAACATCAGTTGCTGTCCAGAAGAACGATATTGGAAACACTGATTCAGTAAAATGTGCAACATAAACCCCTCAGAGTAATAAACAATGTAATAAAAACTGCCAGTGCCATAATTGTTTAAAAGGTGCCTTCAAACCTAAAGCTGAGACCATATAGTTAGAATAATGACTGAAGATGTGAGAAATTTATGCTGGTTCCTCTCCTTGCCTGTGGATTTTCCATGTGACCAATGGTCTGTCTCTGTGTAGCTCATCTCCTTGAATGCTGGCTCAGAGTTCCAGCTGAACTGCTGCTTCCTGAGGTTACCATCTGACAACCAAGTGTGTGCAGGATTTTTATTTCACACTTGCATGAGATTAATAGTATCAGCTTCAATTACAAAGACCAGACCTTATGTATTTTTTATTTTGCATGTGTGACAAGTGCACACAGCTTCACTGGCAAGCAGGACTTCATCAAGTACTGACAGCTTGACTGGGTCCTAAAATGGGGACAATTTTCCTTTCTCTCTTTGTAATGAAGATAGTAGCCACATTATACTGGAGACAAGTGTTTTTGGGTGGTTCTGGATAAAGGTTTATTTTCCTACTGAAGTAGTACTTAGTCATGCGAAATATTTTCTAGCTTGAGTTCAGCTTGCTATTAGTCACTGCTCTGTGCAGTTCACTGGGTTTGTGCCTGTGGCCACATCTCCCTGACCAGAGGCAAAACACGCTCTGGCAGCAGCAGGCGAAGCTCTTCCTCAGCTCTGTCTTTGCAGGGGTGTCCCACTGAACGTCCAGCCCTGGCTCTCTGCTGGTTGTGCTGCGCATGAGACGGGGGCACAGTTGTTAGGAAGTTATTGAAGAGGAATTACTGTGAAAGGGAGACTCGGGATTAAATTACATCTGTACCTGCGGATGCTACTGGGGAAAAATATTGCCACTGACAGAGATGTAGCTGGGTTTGATCAGAGGAAAAAGCATTCCAACAACTCAAATGGCCTGTTCTCTTAACTTGTCACAGCTTATTCATTGACTGGCAAAGATGTGTTAAAACATTTGGTATATTCTTTCTCCAGCTGTGGATGATACCTAAAAAAATTTTAAATCCTATTTGTCTCAATATTTTCCCCAAAGAGTTATTGCCATTAAAGTTTCCGTGGCATTTGCAATAACTAAAATAACGTAGGAGTTCACTTACATATATTATAAATTAATTTGTGGTCAGTGAGAATCAGCTAAGCAGATTCTCTTGTGCAGGAGTAATAATACGAACAAAAGTTTTAAATTTCCACTTCAGGACCCTGTGGAGGTAGATTAAGGCTGTGTTGATTCTTTGACCTTTTTTGTCTATTTCTGACTCATTGTCACTTCATGCTGTATGATAGAAATGCAAATCTTGGCACCTGTTAAACATAAGCAGGAGCAAACTGGATTTCCATCAAAATAAACAGTCCAGTGATTTCTCCTGATAAATTTTTGCTGAGAGACAGGGAATGGTGAGAAGGCTTCCACCAGATGCAGAAGCATCCCATGAGAGGAAGAGAGCTCAGGCAAATTTACTGACCTCAGCAACAACAGATTTATTAGTCTCTTGTCATATCATACATGAGAGTGAAGTAGGAGGTTGCTCTAGGCTTGCCTAGTAGGAGGATGCTTTTTGAGAGCCCGTACATGAGACCCCTTCCAGCTCCTTACTCTGATGTGAGAGTTTTGCTGGTGAGCTTCACTGCAGAGACTGGGTTTGTTACTTCCTCTGTCCATTTGGACAGCATGCTGTATGCTGTCTTCCTTTCACATGTGTGGAGGAAGGGTATGAAAGCAACTGGTACAAGGTCTCAGAGCCCTGTTCACACCTGATGATTCAGGCTAAAAGCAAGTGCAATATTCCCTCTGTCAGGTCCCCCCATGGAAGCCTGTGTGGGAGATGGTCTAAGACATGTGATGGAGAAGGGGCAAGGGAAGAGACAGGGAGTGTCTGGCAGGCTGGAAATGTGCATTTTAAGTACGCTGTTTTATTGTGCTTGAGAAGCAGCTCTGCCTGGCTGAAAGCAGTGAGCTACAGAATGAGGAGCTGTGAACATGTGAAGTCTAGACTAGCTGAGCTCAAGTGTGTGACATCAGTTGTTATTTAAACATACAGCAGTAGCGGCCTTTATCAGGACAAAATAGTTAGAACCTTAAGGAATTTGGAGGTAGGAGGCTTTCTGCAGAGATCTTGTGTTGTGGAGGCCCTTCAGGAATTTCCTCCATACGTTAGGGCTGTACTGCTTTTGGTGCCAGAGCAGAGGCTGCTGGTGGACCAGGAATGGCTCCTGGGGCTGAAGAGGCTCCCCTCACCAGACTGGTGGCCATCCACTTCAAGCATCTCTACCCTGGAAGACTCAGCAACCTAAAACTATGAGTACAGTGTTATTTTAAGAGGGATTATGAAAATGAAAAATTGAATTAGGTTGGTGGATCTCTTAACTATTGAGATGAAAGGGTTGTGAAACTAGTATTATAGTTTTAGAAGGAAATACTGTATGTCATTCTGTTTATCTACACTGCTAGTGGTACTTTTTTAAAAATAGTGATTGGCAAGTTAATTACTTGTCTTTTTAAAGTGGGGTTTCTGGATAGAGATTTCAGCCAGTGTTTTAGAAGCAAACAAACTTCTGATTTACCTCCAGACAAGTCTCAAGGAAGGACTACATTCGGCTGAATAAGAGGAATGTAAACAGAGAAACGTGAATTTGTAGGGCATTTTGCTGCAAGCAAGTTTTTGTTGATGGTGATGAGATCAAAGAGAAGCAATCCTACTTAATTTTTTAAACTAAGAAAAAATATAGCCAGTAGGGAACTGTATTTTGTTTTGCTGGACACTTCCCTTTCCCTTGAACATTGAAACCAAGAATCCCCCAACCATTTACAGGTAAATTTCCCTGTCCTTCAGGAAACCCAGCTTTGTAAACCAAGAAGTAGTGCTCTGGTGTTGCTCGTGGTCTTTTTAGCTGGTTACAAATTTCAGCAGTGACGTAGTGTGACAGTGGGTCAGCCTGCAGGAAGCAGGTCAGGGATGCTCAGTGCTCTGTCTGCAGGACCCTGTTTCAGAGAGAAGTGCACAGAAAGCAAGAGGGATGAGAAGTCTTGCTGTGGACCTCTCTGTCACTGGTCCATGCTTGCAGGGTGAAGTGTGTGCTTTGGGTGAAATTGGTATTGGGAGAGGCAGGAGGCATCTTCATTTATCCACCTATCAGTGAAGTAAGAGTGGAGCTCTGAAAATGCAGCAGGCACACATGCAATCTCCTTCATCCCTGCTTGAAGATTATAGATTTATTTTTTTGGAGGACTCTTCGTCAAGTTTAAGTACTGATATGAATGTAAACACAGACAGTAATTTAGGATCCTGAATACCCTCTTTAAATAGCAGCAAATTCCTGTAACATTTTTTGCACAAACAACAGGGGAGATACAGTAAGATTCAAACACCAGCCTTTAGTCCAGAACACCCCATGTCTTCTTCCAGAACACTTGTAAGTAGTAGAGAACTGGAGAAAGGGAAAGCATCAGTCTTGACCCAATACCCTTCTCTGAATTTCCACTATTGTCTAACGCTTTCCCAGAAATGAATCATTGCTTCCTTGAAGCTCTTCCACTCCAGTGAACTTGCAGTATTAGGCCTGATATGATGGAAAGGTCCAGGCAATTGGCACTGAGCCAGGGCAGTTCCTCACAAAAGCTGTCATGATCCTGTCTGTTGTCATGGGACACCGTTTATTTTCTTTGGATACACTTTTGGGCAAGATGAAATGTAAGCAGGTATAGCTTTAGATGGTTTAAATTTAAAACAGATTAAAAACCTACTTTCACTTGCTCTGCTGGTAGCCTAAGATATTACTTATTTTTTTCCATAAGACAAGCTCTGGGCAAAAACTATCTATGATTGTGACTCAAAATCTGGAGACTAAACAATTACTTCAGTAAAGATTTCAATGTGGCATTTGACACACCACAAATTGCCTGGCAGATATATAATCCTATTAACTGGAGTGGAGGGATGAGATCCTTTTATGCTTAGAATCAACAAACACTGCACACTAAACACTGCTTATCTCAGACACTAAATAGGCACCAAGAACTGAGGCTGGCGGTTGGCTACCTGACTCACCAGAACAAATACAGATAATACCACATGTTCTGAAAATACCAGAATGAAATCATGCTGGCTGCTTTTTCCAAAATATCTCTAAAACCTGTTTGTTTGTTTTTCTTTGCATAACTTTTGGCTTGCTTGCTTTTACTTAATTCTCATTAAAATTTTCTTCCTGTTTGTCCTGGGGTGACTTTATGCTTGTATCTCCCAATCGTCTGCTCTGTTTATGCTGGATATTGAGTTCTGCACCTTTTATAGTGGTTCAAGAGCGAAGGGGGGAGAAGAAGCGCGGAGTTTGTTTGCAGAAACTGCACTCGCTCCTCCACATTCTGGCTCCCGGACTGTGTTGTCTGCAGCACGGATAGCAGGACAAAGGTCTCCTTTGCTTTTAGTTAGTTTTTTAGTTAGCTGAGGCCAGAAGTTTTTTGGAACTGTTCAGCTATTGTTCAGTCCGGGAACACCAGGACTATCCTCCAGGGGCTCCCTAAGCTCCTCTGTGGCCGGGACACCGAACCTGAGCCCCGGAGAGACTGAGAGAACACAGGTCACACCCACAAAAATGACTCTCTCTCTCTCTCCGATCCACAGAAGGACTTTCTGAATTTGCCATCTCTTCAGAACAGTGTGAGGTTTCATTGTTTAATATTATTCATTTTTTTCATGTTTGTGAGTACTTTGCTTGTTAAATAAACAGTTTCTTCCACTTCTCTTGAAGGAGATTTTTCTCCCGAACAGGTGGAGGCAAGAGCCCCTGAATTTTGCCCTTTAGGGAATCATCCCTTTGGAAGTTCCCTTCCAAATTTGTCCCAAACCAGGACAATGTTGCAGTATTAGCACCCTTATGTCACTTGCTAAATTCATGCCAAAACTGCTACTTCTAGGTTTTTCATCTCTTAAGAGAAAGGGAGAACCTGCTTAGGGATGAGCTCTGACATGCTACAGAAAATAATATTTCTGTTAAAAAATGCTGTAGTAAACAAACACCAACACATTTACAACATCAAGCTTACAGAATGTGGGGAATAATAACTGAGAGTGTCCTTTGCTATCTTTCTTCAGTGCCACTGTGTATGTTTACTGTGATGCAGTCTTCAATTAATTGTGTGTTCACATAGTTCTTTTCTCAAAACATGGTAATATGCATTTAATAAGGATTTTCATGCATAATCTCCTAGGGATTTCAAAGTGATAATTTTTTTTAACTGCATGTTTATCTTCCATTTTGTCTAAGGACATAACTGGCACCAGTGCAAAGCTGTCTATATCTGGATAGGCCCTAGAAGGAGATGGCACCTCTCTCCTTCAGTTGTTGACTCTGATCTCATGTCCCTTCTATACCAATGGGGTGAAATTTTTTGCAATTGTTCCCTGCCTTCATAAAATTTCTCATCTTGCTGTTTTACAGTTGATATTTGTAGGTTTCAAAAGTTGAAATGAACCACTGGACTCGTTTTTATCAATGTGCTCCTGTGAAGAGCAAACACTTGTTCAAGTCAATCAGCTAGTGTTGCCTGCTCTACTTTAAGAGAACTCTGAACCCAATAAATCAAATCAAAGCAAATACTGTAAATAATTTAGGTGACAGATGTGGTTTTTATATTAGTGGCAAATAGTACCTGCATCTAGTAATGGAAATATAGGAAATATATTGAGAATCATAAAACCTTAATTCAATCTGGAAGGGACCTCCAGAGGTCATTCACTCCAATACAACCCTCACTTCAAAAGAGGTCTGACTAGATAAGGCTGTCCAGAGTTATGTCCAATCACCATCCTGAGTGCAATGAAGCCTGTGGGCTGCCCCAGAACATCTGGGACATCCCAGATTTGCTGCAGTGTTACCGGTGATTGTTTGCTTTAATGGTGTGAAACAGGATGCCTGGATGAGCTTTTGAATAGATAGAGGAATAAAACTCAGTTAAATGTATGAAAAACTACACTGCAATTTGTTCTTGGAGAAAAAGGCAAGAATAAACCCTGAACAAATTAAAATCGTGAGGCTGTAAAACAGGGGGATGTTGATAGATGCTCTGAGTTCCTAAGCGCTGAGCTGGCAGAATGTGAAAGTTAACTCTGTAGGTTACAAATTTTTGCCAAGGAATTTAAAATCTTTCCTGGAAAACTTGCCTTTAAGCTGCTACTGCGAGCTGTGGGCATTTATTCTGGAGAGAACCCACAGTGTTTCTAATGCGTTTTGTTGCATGTGGTGTGCATCTGCTGTGGTGTGATGTAATGTAACATGGCATGTGGTGTTATAAATAGAATGATGAGATCTTGCAAAAACCTGCCTGGCAGGCAAACTCCCCGTCTTTCCTTTTGAAAGGCTTCCTGAGCTCTCCACTACACCTCCCTCTCCTGTTAAGTACCTTCCACCCCAGCACCCTCCTGTTCGGGTTCCCGGGGAGAAGTTGGGATGGAATGGGTTTTTCTCCCAGATTCATTTTTCTTGTCAGCAACACAGCAAAGACTTCATGGGGGCAGTGTCTTGCTGCTCTCATTTGCTGTCTCTCCTTTCATCTGTGCCTATGCATTTCTAATTTGCTCGGTGCTATGGGCAAGATGCTAATTTTAGCAACCTTGTGTAATTACTCTGAAGTCACTGGGGTTAATGCATGTGTTCAGTATAGCTCCAATCAGAATCTGGCCTTATGTTATCTTAATATTTTTAGCTCTTTTTTTCTTCCCCTCCCTGTTGCCAGTAAATTAAATTTCTGTGGCTTTAGTAGTAACACTAATGTTAGAATAATATTCAGACATGATTTAAAATAGGCCAGGGAGTGAGAGTTACCAGCAGGACAACATGGGAGCAATTCCCTGATCTTTCTGGCAGGGATGCTGGTCTGCAATTTGATGGTCCCCAGCTTGCTCTCTGGAAGAGTGATGTGTTACTATATTTATACCAATCTGTTAAGAATACTGCTTTACCAACATTTATTTCTAGAATTGTTTGGGTTTCCACGCAGGCTTCTCCTCTAACTGCCTAAGCAAAAGTAGTTTGTTTTAGCAGCATCTTGTATAAGAGTTGAAGATCGTATCAGTTGTCTGATAATAGTCATTAGTCTAAAGCCTCAGCTGTAAAACTGAACTTATCAGGACTCCCTCTTCTTATATGTTTCATGTTCCAGTGTGTGACAAAATACACAGAAAGGGATTTAAATATATTTTTCACTAGCATTTTTTAGGTTTTTTGTCTTCACTTTTCCCATAGACTGAAATGATATTTCTGAAACTCTGTTGATAGAAACATTAGATATTAGGAATTCTTTATTCACAGAAAAGATTGTCAAGCATGGAATAGGCAGCCCATGGAAGTGGTGGAGTCACCATTCCTGGAAGTGCTCAAAAGAAGTGTCGATTTGGCACTTGAGCCATGGTTTAATTGTGATCATGGTGGTGATGCTGGGTTGACAGTCGGACTTGGTGATCTTAAGGGTCTTTTCCAACTTTAATGATTTATAAATATACAAATACTTTGACAGGGTGTGATTTCCTGTTGCTAAGTTTGTTGTTTTCATTGAGTAAAATCCAAGCATATTGTGATACCACTTCCTTAAGTCTTAAATGGTTTTGAGACACCAGTTGTCAAGTCCATACATGAAGACAGAAGTTTGGTGGCATTCACTGTCCTTTGGCTGAGCCACATGGGAGAAGTGTGCATGCAGAAATGAATGAGATATTTCATAAGGGAGGTGTTGCATCAGACTTGGTGTATTTCCTGAAGGGTGAGGAGAAGCAGTCAAATATAGCAGATAAATAATTGGTTTTTTAAATAACTTCCCATTGATTGTCCGTCCATACGTAAGAAAACATTAACCAGGGAAAATGTTAGCACATGAATGCTGCATTGAGTTGAAACTCATTGTGTTTGGCTCAGTAATCTAGGCAAAAACAAAACAGATTCAGCCTAAAGCATGATAGTTCTTGTTAAATTTCACAACTCATGAAACATTTGAAATGCTATAGTGTTACAAATTAAAAGCATGTTTATATGCATGATTGGAGGCATTATCAGGGGATACTTTTTAGCAAAGTCTTTCTTTCTTTCTTTCTTTCTTTCTTTCTTTCTTTCTTTCTTTCT